>CM052160.1:2533330-2658536 GCA_028455555.1 Augochlorella aurata
ATGCTTTGACATGTTCACAAAAATATTCGTTCTTACTTAAAGACGAATGTTTGTACTATTAGATCTTGCATACCGTTTAGGAAACACAGACTAAAAGAGGATGAATACAAAAGGACATAATAGAATACATAAAGACGAACGTTTGTACTATTAGATCTTGCATACCGTTTAGGAAACACAGCCTAAAAGAGGATGAATATAATAATAATCATTGCATTGAGAGCTACAACAGCAATCGAGACATTAACACGCCGGTGTATCACTTTCAATTTAATCTGAATTGCTTAGGATTTACCTAATTAAATAAATTGCTTCAGTTGAACCTAATTATTTGATTGTAATAGTCAGCACCGTTTTTCCCACTAAAGTTGTTCAATTCGGTCATCGTTAGGATCGTTCGCTTCCCTATTATTTCTAGTAACAAATTAAGGCCGGGAGCGTCCTCGTTCGACGTCGTTAATTCTAATTCCTCGTCTCACGATTGCAGAAGTTAGAAAGACGCGTGTGATTCTCATTAGAAATACTCTCGATCGGCGAACAATCGCGGCTTCGTTCGGCTCGGCAGACCTCTGACCGTATCGATGCCGTAATTGGCCGATTGGCAGACGGCATCTCCGTGGCAGCAGGTTGCGCAATGGCAGCCAGGGGAATCAGCATGTAGCACGCTTCAAGATGAGGCGAATATTTTTCCTAATCGGGCGCGCGAAACATACGGCCAAGGCGATTTCTATCGGCGAACCTACGAATACGGTATAGAGACTTCCCGGCCGCGAACGATGCGAAAATCTTACTTTCTCCCGGTTTCAGCCGAGCCGTACGAACGATTCACCGTGTACCGCTCTTCGAAGGTGTTAGATTTGCATCGGTGATTACGGATGATCGACCTCTTCCGGGAAAAGTTCGCGGCAGTCCCCGATGCGTGTTTCGAGACGTTTTAGCCCGCCTCTATCGTGGACACTCGTGAAAGTAATAACAAATATTTGCGTATCCCGTTACACGCGCGAGGCCTATTGTTGCCAACCTTATCATTTATAATTCCCATCGTCTCCGATTTGCTGGGTTCCGTGCCTTTTTCTCCGCTGGAAATTAATAGAGGAAAGTAGACAATAAGATTCTCGTGGATAGCCAGTCGTGCACAATAAGTCTCTCACTCGTTCGGATGTTCTTTTACTTGAATAATCAGCTGATATAACCGATACATGTTTGTTTTTAATTTCCATTAACATTCTTTCGTGATGCATTTTCAGTAATTTTAACATAAATACTTTCTATACGATTTGGACAAATAAATGAAACGAATCCTGGAGACGCTATATTTCTTTTCATTTTGAGAGATTCATAGTTCCAACGTTACAAATAATTCTGAGAAAACATATATTGTACCATACATGGAATAGGTACTCATCGACATCAGATAGAATATTTTTGTAGAAAAGAAACAATAAATTGTTTTATCCTTTAAGATAGTATGATTACAATGTTACATGCGAAGAAGAAATTAATTACATACTCGAGTGCCAAACACTACAGCAATAGAACAAAATGGCCCCGTCACGTTTCCGACATTTAAAATGCCAAAGTGAGTGAACCTATAACAGATATGTATTTACCAGTTTCATAGAAATGGTACTACTTCATACTAAGTTACTATTGAGCCAGTTCTCTCTATCCAACACGGGAAAAAAGCTTCCTTTTATTTATTTAATACTCTATCTACCATCAGTTTTCTAAAGTAGTCCTTTTCAGATTAAAGATCAAGAAAAGGGAATTTCTTAATAAATGTCTCAAAAACGCCAGAAATTCCATCCATAATTCGACAAATTCAACAAGTTGGGTTAATATTATGTAATAACTTCTTTTGAAATTGTTGATAGCTACGTACTAGAACATAATTATTATATGCAACGAATATTGTTATATGTAAGAATTTTTTTGTACCTCCAATGCAAGATGATCAATTTTATCTCATTCTGCTTCTGAATTTCTGACTAGACACAATTAGATCTTAGAACGTCTTCTAGGAAAACGCAGTGTTTTCTTCTACTAGAACAAGATCTGCATCTGTTTAACATTGTCTTATTGTTAGCTCAAAATACGAACTCTGCTTGAATTTCATTTTCTGTTAAGGTACTAGATGATTTAAGATCTGCTTAAGGGATGACCATTTTGTATCAATGTAAGACGAAGTGCTATAATATTATTTATACAATACTGATAAATTTAGATGCCTATTAATGCAAAAATAAAATATAAGAAATTTATAAAAGAACATTATTAGAACAAAAATATATGTCTCAAATTCTGTGAAAATGTTTTGACACTTCCTTAAGCAGGGTTAATTATTCTCAATCTCTCAGTCAGAAGTTTTAGAACGATTACTATTGGAAATGTACCATAAAAATAACGGAATAAGTATTACACTCAATCCTGATTGCTACCAGTGTTCCAGTCATCCCCAAATACGTTCCTCAACTCAAATTAAGAATAGTACCTAAGACTCTTAGCTAAGTCATGACCAGTATTACTAAAGTAAGTAAGTTACTAAAGTAAACCTATTGTTACCATTACACTATAGATCTTTATTTATTGATGATAGAGATAGGTAGATTTTGTATCCATGTAAGAAGTGTTATAATATTATTTATACAACACTGATAGCTTAGTTGGTTAATAGAGTCGCCCACCAAGTTTAAGATCCGGGTTCAAATCCCGGTTCCTCGACCTATATCTGATCGGACGACTCATTTCTTTCTACAAAAGTTTCGTCAAAAAATGATTGTTCCATCATCCAACTGGAAACATGAAAAACCAAAGTTCTTAGTACGTGGTCACGAGCGAAATTGGAATACATCGGAGGGAAAAGATGGTCGTGCCCGTAATAACCGCGGCTCGCAAAGTGAAAAAGAGAGGGGTAAGATGACATGGGAATCGAAGAGCTAAGAATGCCCGCGATATTTGCAACGGTATTTCGATGTCAGCCATAACCGTTCACAGTGCTCGTTTGGATCCCGGCCGCGCCCGTGACTTCCTGTCCGGCATAATTTTCTTGGACGAAACGCTACGGCCAGATTCCGGAAATGGTCAATTGTGGCGAGCGTTCCCCATGCTCGCTCGTGCCGAGGACATCGAATCAATTGCGCGACCAGCAAGCAAAGCTGGCCAATTTGAATTCGGACGCGAGTGCTCGTAAACCGCTCGGAAAATTCTTATCTGCCCAGGAATTATTTTAGTGCGCGATTCGCAACCTGTATCGAACTCCGGCGAACAATCCGGGCCGTTACGACCCTTTGTCAGTGGTGAACGAAATGATTAATAAAACACGGTTCGAAACGTTTTCACGGAAGTGGAAATAACAACACTCAAAACTTTGTGGTTAGATCCGAAATAAACAAAAACTGTTCGGTTTAAGCGGCAGAAATTGGTGTCGTCCGTGAGATCTGGTTCAATATCCAATATCCCGACAATGTTGCCATTGTTTTCTTTGGTTGTTACGATGGATTTCACTTTTTCTTCCGTCTACCCATTTTTATAATCGAACACTTTTTAAATTACGGAAATTATCGGAATTGGTCACTGAAGGATCTCTCACAAATTAAAATTACAAGCAGTTATATACTTATGTTTAATTGTGTAGGTCAAGGTCAGTAGATCCGACAAAATATTTCCATATCTAACACGCTTCACGTGTAAATATTACAGTAGAGTTAATTAACGTTAAAATCAAAATATCTCGAATGAAAATGAAATGTTTTCAAGCCGAAATTTTTTCATAAAATTTTTGTTGTTACTCAAAACTAGAAGTAAGAAAATTAATTTTTACATGATTTGATCCCGTGTAAAAAATACTATAGAAATATATCTTTCCGAAATTTTATTTGAAAAATTACTAGCTTTTAATTTTCATCTATATGCCTCACCCCCCTTAAAAAATCTAATTACCTGATAATATTGATCCTTTTACGTTTTGTTTTATTCATATGTAGGGTAGACGTACCAATTATCGTGCTTGTCGTATACTCAGTTTAAAACTGTATATAAAATGCAAAGTATTATATATAAATTGATAACATATATTTTTTTATTATGTTTACCTATCAATATGTTAGGTTCAGGAAGAGGTATCAATTTATGTATAAAATTCTTCATTTTATATACGTTTTTAAACCGGGGCACGAAAATTGGGACATCTACCCTATATTGACTAGACTCCTCTGTCCGCAATCTTTTCTCTAGTAAAAAGCAATTTGTTTCCTCTATTGTAAGAGACAATTCTTATTTCTTGCGTGTCTTCATTTATTCCTACACTTTGATAACAGAAGAATCAAATTTCGTTTGAATGTAAAAAGAATTGATAACATTTATGTCTACAAGACTATACATATATGAAACCTTTATCACAAGCTCTTTTACAGCTGATTTTGTAAACATTTAATTGAGAGAGAATTTCCTTTTGTTGATTACAAAATTCGTTGCAGCGTAACTAAATCAAAATTAATAATACAAATACTTTCTCGCACTTCGCAATCTAGTTATAATTCAAGATCTGTTTCTGATTTGTATCAGAACGGAACTGACTTAGATTCTTTTAAACAATAATCCCGAAAGAGACCATTACATAGTTTCGCTCATGCAGATTTATTGATCAATAACTGAAATTGCTATCCTATTGAAGGATTTACTAAACTAAACGTTTGCCCGTGAATAACGGATTTTTACAATGTAATGAATAATTGCCGGTAGCCGAGCTGCTTTAATAACACTTGGGTCTCGATTTGACTGCTCGCATCCGGACGCGGCCAATTAGAACAAACGAAAACGAGGCCTACCCGGCAATTAACATACATTACCAGGGAAACGTAAAGGAGCATCGATCTGATATTTCGAGTGATCGACGTATCCAGGCATCAGGTGGCAGGCTGAAAGAAGCGCGTCTTCCCATGTCCTTAGCCCCGAGTACACGTAAAAGGCGGTTGGTTGTATCGAGCGTTCGGCTATCGGAGTCGGATCTACGACGCATTCGGAAAGAGATCTCAGTCCGATCCACTGCGAAATCGCTGGTCGCCAGAGGCGAATCCCGGGCCGAAAGTTCTTCGGCTGCTTCCTGAGACTGGCTTGTCTAATTGCAGACGTTGCACACGGGAAACGTTGCAAGAGAAGCAAGACGCAGTCTCGCGCACCGCGGATCTAGCCTTAGGGATCTGCATTTAAAGACGATAAATTAGATCCATAGCAGCGGCGCAAAGCGGCCGTAATTTCGGTTTCCTGCCCGTCCATCTCGGCTGCGTCGCCCCTGTGGCTCCCTGCCACCTTCTATGCCCATAGTTCCCATGGAAAACGCGGCCAGATACCGCCGTGGAAGAGTGACTGTTGATTTATCGTATCGCCTGTCAGAAACGCCTGCGGCGCACGGTGTTGCACAGGCTCGAACAGGGGAAAAATGTTTGGAATTTTGCGAACGTTCAGTACATAGATATCTTCGTTGCTGTTTTGTAGTTGAATAGTTGAGAACTGACACTACGGTCAGAATTTTCTAGAACTCTCACCCAGAATTTTCTAGAACTTAGTTTGTAAAGAAATTGGTACAGAATAGTTCAGAAACAACCGTTCAAATAATTTCAATAAATATTTTATCGTTTAAACAACAAATACAGATACCAGAAAAGTCGAAATTATTAATTTCAAGTTTTAGACATGTAGTTCTCGAAGACATAAAACAACTGTTTAGACTATTTGATGAATATGTTAATTTATTTATAGGCATTTTACAATAATTAAGATTTTAACACACTTTTCTAAGTTGATTTTGTTCGTAACAGTCAAGTAGATTACACAAATAAGGAAGTTACATATGTGTTTCTAATAAGGAAATTAAAGTTTAACAGGACTTAATTTTATTTCATTTTATCTTCAGTTGTGCAACTAAAATTATTGCAAATATGCTACTCTGCGGTTTTTATAATAAAAGAATCGTAGTCTCATAAAATAATTCATAATAGAAAATATTTGTGGGTGTTGAATATTTGTGAATAAGTTTGCAATAACTCGGATAACATCTATACTTGTGTAATTATGGGAAAATTTTATTTTAATATACCTCGAGTTATTCTAATACCAGTGTCATACATTTCATTCAACGCGTGATAAAACAACAACCAAAAATTTTCAGAGGTCGTTGGATAGGAGAGGCTTCTCTCTACAAAAGCCATTTTTTAACTGTGTAAAGTCGTTTGAATCTATAACATTTTGTGGAATAAAAATCAACTTCAGTTTTTCATTGCACTACATGGTATAAATGGGGCTTCAAAAAAATACAATGCACAGGCGTGACAGTAGACTTTTCGTCCTTTAACATGGGTTAAACGAGAGGAGAATTATACAACTTGTTTTACAAAGTTACAGTTCACCTGTAAATTTTCAGAATTTAGTGACCCTGCAATGAAACAATGAAACATGTATTTTTTTAAGATTCTTCGCCAAATAATAAAATCCCATATAATTATGCCCTCAACATTTATTTTAATGTTGTACAATTTTTCGTCTTTAAGACAAAATTAATTACTCTGTAGCGACTTTTATTTTCCTACATCTTCGAATGTAAATGTCTGTGTTAAGGTAATTTTTATATCGAAATTCAGTAATTCAAGGTTACGATTATAAATGTGCAGTTTGAGGTTCATTGTTCCATCGTCTGCATTTCGAAACTAGCAAATTTCTCTGATGTTTGAAGGATCGAAGACGCGATTTGCTTCAATTTAGGGGAACCAATGCCCGTCGAATCTCGGACTCGGTGAAATTCATTTTTCAGGGTACTACAGATCGAATAATTAATGCATTGGGATGCACTTCTGCAATGCGCCGATAAGAAATTTATTTTCTACGTTGGCATCGCGTTTTAATGGCGAGCGTCGCGGTAAAATTTTCAGCGTGCATAAGCGGCGACCTAATTGACTCGATCACTTGACATGGCACGCCACCAGTTATCAAATGGAGCTGTCGGCTCGAAGTATAATTTGATTTATATGTAATTACCGAGACCTCCATTATTTCCGCGTGACGCGGATCAAACTCGAATTAGCTTAATCATAATCGAATAGCAGCCGCTTTCAGATCGGCCGTGAGCGATTAGTCGACGCTTCTTTGACGGATGATTCCGGCTCTTTAATTATCCCCGTTTGATTGAGCGCTTTTGCTGCTTCTTGTCCTGGAACTTTTCCATCTTCTTTTCTGTTCTTGTTGTTGATCCATACGGCTAACCGTACGCATTCTCGGGCAACCACTGCGAGTCATCTGATTGATCAGTCTCGATGCTTACAATTTCAACTGAACTGCGGAAATCGCAACAGATCTATCATTTGTTTTAACCACTAGAAATAACCTTTCAACATGATAATTCGCATAGGAATCCGGATCTTTGAGAATAAATATAGTCTTTTTGGCGACTTCCAAACGACATAATTACAATAGAAACTAAGACCTTCGTGTGTTTTCATAAAGAAATTTCATAAAGAATTTCGCATTGTTTCGATTGGTATCAGACCAATCTTAAATGGAACAAGAGTTTAGATCATAGTTCACTGTGCTCATAATACGATTTTCAGAAGAAGATCACTGAAGTGGTACCTTAGATGTCCATTTCACTCCTATGATGCAAATCAAGCGTAATGCGAGTGACGAGTTTTGGAAAACAAATTGTAATATGAAACGATATGTATCGCATTAAGTTAAAATTAGTTATAATATTATATTAAACATAATTTATTTTAAACAGACTATTCACTTGTATTGCTTCCTTCTTTCCACCTTTACCAATTTCATATAGACAAACCAGCTATCGGTAACATTTTCAATTTTCATTTTTCACTATCTGTGATATGTATTTTGGACATACGCAACTCGGCAACTTTATTGTGAATTGAATAGCGTTTCTCGCGATGGTCGAGTTGCGCTCGGAAGCCTCGAAATTCTCGATGAAAAAGTCCATGATGGTGCGAAACGTCATCGCAACGGGTTCCTCGGACCACAGTGCACGGCTTAATTAAACGTATCCGCGTAAGACGATACTCGAGCCACGAATCGTGGTTTCTCACGTGGAAGCGTACTCGCACGAATGGCGCAAGCCCATCGTAAAAGTTATCGTACAATTACTGTACTGTACAACCATCCTGTTGACGTTTATCGTCCGACCTCCCAACATTTTCGTAGTCTATTGCTCTCGGCTCGCGCCTGCTCGTCCTTTATCCGTATTCCTGTACCCCATTATACAAGGCGTCGCTGAACCACCTCCGCCGTCGATCTTTCACATTTTTCGCGAACGTTATCGCTTGCCGGGGAAATACGTTGTCGAAAAGCATCCTTCTCTCGCTTCTGTAATAATCGAACATCCTCGAAATCTTTATGATAACGGTTAGAAGATCTGCTTTTCAAGACAAACTCCGTTTCGATGCTTTTTTCCTCTCAATTTTTCATTTATTTAGGTACCCGGAGCCTTTGGTACACGTTTTGATTTTTTATATGTAGACTGCGGATTTTATGCTTTTATTGCAAACAATTGTAAAAAGAGATACAAAATAATGAAAACATTTGAGAAATTTAAGAGCATTGTCACATTATTTCCAATCGATTAAAACTGCTAAACAAAGAAATGCATTGTTATTGAATTCTTGTTTTATACAATTGTACAACAAAATTTTTATTTCACGGATAGAGAGCCGTGGTTTATTTATGAGTGATGCAATTTCCTTTGGTCAAACTTGAAGATTAATTCTTTTTACAATTGAAGGAAACTTACTTCGTTGGACGGACGAGGTGAAATAATGTTCCAAAAACTTCTGCTGCAATAAGTCGCGCCTTTTCTACTTTTAGTATATGTTACATACATATGTGATATAATGTGACATCATGAGATATCATATAGTCACAAACTTTTAATTCAAAAGAATTTTGATGTCTCTTGTAAATAAAAATCTCGAGATATATTATAGCGCTGCATTAGTAAAAATTACTGGCGATTACGAATGAAATTTCTGTCGTTATCGAGCAATTCATTAAGCAATTTTCAATAACTATTTTCTTAGCATGCGCAAACTTGTGGAAGATATATGTTAACAAAAATTACATTACGTTTCTCCCAGAACGAATTTTATAGTTCACTAACTACGCAATCTACTTTTTTACTTTATACGTAAAATTGATAATAAAACTCAGTCCAACTATTAACCAAAAAATATTCCCATTTACGAGTACTTACGCGTACAAAGAAGCGAAAGATTGGAGTCGCTCTTTGCGTCGACACTGGAAAAATCGCCGAAGTCCGCTTAACGTTCTCGTTGAATGACCAGTTAATGGGAAAGCAACGATTCTTTTGATTTCGCTTTCGCAGTCTCACAATCCGCATTCCGTGCGCGTTTTTATAGCCTCGCGGGACGCGGCACGATCAGGAGGACGATTTCCACACGAAGAGTACCTTCATATGCATAAGCAAAGGATCTACCGGACGTACTTGTCCGTTAATCGCGTCCAGCTATAGAGCAGAACTGCATTCTCGAGTTACACCGATAATAAATTAGCGGCGGGGCTAATTTAATGAAGGATAGATCGCCATTATTCAAGTAATTCAATCCGAGGCGATCGCACGACTCCTTTCTTCCCTGCGAACGCGTCGCGGGAGTGTGCACCGCGACGGTATTACAGTTAGGCAGACCTGTTGTGCACCGAGCGGCGTTTGGATCTTTGCACATCTGATCCATCACTTTTCCCTGGTCGTGTCAGGATTTTCTTCAAAATCAAGTATCGTATGATGTAGTGCATGGTAAATTAGGACGGGTTTAAGCGATCATTTCACCGGTTCTTGAATTTATTTAGAGAATACGAATCTGTAAACTCTGTTGTAAATTCTGTCCACGTACCAGTGAAACTCTAACGACCTTCGACGGGACATACTGGCGTTGATATTGGAGATATCGCATTGCAACAGAACTCAGTTTTTAGACGAGACCTTACAGAATGTGGCCACATTTTTTTCTAATTTTTACATGGAATTTTCCAAAGTATTAAAATTAATAATTAATTTAACGATAATGAGTTAACAGTGTGAAAAATTGAAGCTTTTAATTCGTTTACATGTCTGTAAATAACTATTAAAAAATTGAGGTTATATATTATATAACCTATAATATATGTATAATACATAATATGTTATATATAATAATAATATATTTGATACGTAGCATATAATAATGGTAATGTATATATATGAAATAAAAAATAATATTTTACTTGTTCAGATTTTGTTTTGGGTCACTCGTAATCCCACAATGATACTTACGCCGAAGGATAAAATGGGGTCGTTCTAGGGTAAAAATTTGTTGTGAATCTTAATAAATATTTCATATGAATTTGCTGAAATTAGACAAGTGTGACGGTATACAAGAATCCGTATTTTACAATCGACTTTGAAACCAGAAAAACGATAACTTAAACCGCCCCCTAATTTCTAGCGGTCTACGTCACGCAATATTTTATTTCGAGGAAAATCCCTGACACCGATTGGCGCGAAACGACCCGTTTATCTTGCTGGAAAACGCAGTGCAATCCGGTGCAGACGCATTCGGCGCGATCCGATATTGTCCCCGCAGCAATTCGCGAAGTGTCGCCGGGCACTTGCTCGTTTCCAGCGGCCGTTAACGATCTTCGTTAGTCGTCGTTTCGGCGCGGCTCGATGCGGTGTCGAGCCACGGCATCCCCCCGCGCGGAATTAACACAATGCATTAATTAGAAACACAACGAAAAAAGGGGCAGCGGGCGTGCAAATTAGCCTGACCTCCCGACGAATTTAATTCGATTAATTAATGCGCGAACACCTGTCTGTGTTTTTCTGCTCCAGGTATGCGGCCGACGGGAACGTATTGATATAATTTATAATTAGGACCCCGAGAACTGGACCGCATGAGCCTGGTTAAATTATGACTTGTTCCCGGTGTTCGCTGCTTTCCTGTTTTTACCCCGATCGGCAATTAATTAGGAAACTTAAAAATGTGGTTTCGCTGTGCCCAGTTACATTGAAGCTGTTCTTTGTCAAATTTTTCGGCAAATATTGGAAAATTGGCGGAAAATTCGGTTTAATCTTTACATTATATCAGCAATTTTAGTGCACATGTACATGATGTAAAATACATAACAAATATAATATACATACTAGACAACACTGTTATTGTTTTGTGAAATAATTAGTGTTACGTGTGGATTAGTTTAGATTAATCCATTTACAGGTGGATGTTCTATCTGATAATCAAGGCTCTACTGTATTTATAACCCAAAAGTAAATATCGATGAAATACTGAAAATAACGTTCCAAATAAAATATCAAGTGACACAGTGTTAAAATTAATTGCTGTATTTAGCATACACTGCAACGTTAACAACCTCAAGGCTTTCAGAAAAGGAACGAATATTATTAAATCAAATTAAAATTGAGAAGTGAAGTTGTATAACATCAATTAACATCCTAATAGAATTATGAAAATATAATAGATTAGCGTTAGTTTCGAATGGAAGCATTACACAGAATTTCGTATGAATTTCTACTCATACAGATTTTATAAAAGAAACATTTTAATCCTCAAAGAAGCATCAGAGTGCAAAGATTCGAGATAGAAGGAAATATTTTCGTTCTGTCTTTTGAACTGTTGCTTTACCTGGCTGAAATCGGTGGCGATAGACAGAACATTTTCAAATAAATATTTAACGGTGAAGACAGACGACTGGATGGAATGACGAAAAATGATTTCGACGGGGTAAATCGAACGGGCGCAGTCCTAATGCTGCAGCATGCTGTCGAAATCTGTTTCCTCTCGCCGGCAATTTCCTGTAGTTACATCCGCGGCGGCCGCGCTCGAATTTGCAAAGCCGATAAATAATGTATCAGCGCGCGAAACTTTATCCCACAATGAATCAACGTGTATACGGGGTGGAAATAGCGCGGCGGAGTAACTTGTTGTGATGTAAATCAGGACGGATGAATCGGGACAGAGAACAGAAACTCCGTGGCGCGTCGCTTCTGTGCCAGCGGGCTTGTAAGCGATTCAACGAGATTACAAAGATAGCATTGATACGGAAAAGAGTAAAACGAACGAGGCCCGCGCGGCTTCCAGCCAGGAGTCAACTTAGCGACTGACCCGATTAGTCAGCGACGAGAAATCTCGCGGAACCTCTCCGCTTTCGAATCGTTCCTCTTTAACCTGTCGCCTTCGAATATCGGGCCAGACCCGTGAGATTTCGAAAGGATTCTATTCGATGGTGCGCGAAAAACTGCGATTTTCATCGATTTGAATTTTGAACAATTATTTTTATACGACGTTTTATCTGATTAGTACATGCACGTTTATGTACAATAAATATACAAACTGCATATGACGTTTATGCATATGACATTTATGCATGAAACATTTACGCATGAAAATATGGAAAATGTACACGAAGTATAGAAGCATAAACACGAAAAAATAAAAGTATACACTATATAAAGAAATGTAATAATGTATATGAAGTGTAAAGTCTAAAGTATTACGAAACGGTTTATATAGATTCCAAGTTTGAGTTTTGTTTCAAGTTTGCACTATTTATATATGGGTGACATTAATTTTTAACTAGGTTTTAAAATTCATTTTGATTGTAATATTTGTGGTTGCAAGGAAGAACGCCGTATGTCACATGTTTTCACTTCCGACATATTGTTGTTGCTGATTACTAATGCTTGGTATTAGTAATGCTACAAATTGCATAATTTTTGTAAGCTTACCGAATTTATTTTCGCGATTTCTTTCTGATAAATACGTAAATCCTATCTGCTACAGATCAGTTAAAGCATTAACTCAAATTTTGTGAAATTGTGACTTGCAGCGTTTTTCAAATTTTCAAATTTTCAAATTTATATTTTCTACTTCCAGTTTCGATTTGATTAATTACGTGACTTTAATACAGTGAGGACTTATGGAATTGGCATTCGACGCTGGAAGTGTTAATTCGTTATTATTAGACTGCGGATCTTTATGCAAAATAAGTATCGTCCAAGACGACTGTGAGATGCAGGAATTCAATAAAAGTAAATTGTTTCTTTCAATAATTGCAATGAGCTGAAAATATTGTAACCATATTATTAAATTCTCTTTAAGCCGTGCCCATTTGTACATTGTTCTAGAAATATTTTATACACTATATTATACTACTTCTATAGTATTGTACACTATTACACTATAGCGTGTAATTTTCTAGATATCTCGATAAAACGTATCATAAATCTTTACAGATAAATATGTGCAAAGAAAAGGTTGCCTTTAACAAGCAATTTTATATATTTTTTATATTTCAGCTTCGTTTAACGTTGACTTCAAGGTGGTAAAGATTCCTAAACACGGAGTTAGATAATGCTATGCAGTTGTATTATTCTGTAATTTTAAATTAATAAAAAAATACACGAAAATGAAATTGAATCGCTGATTGGAAGTCTTCAGTGAAATTTTAATCTTGTACCCATCACTCATCATTAAAAAGATATCAGATTCTCCTACTTGGTTCAGGCTCTCAGCATCCACGAAATTGTAGGTGTCTGTAACAAAATGTATCGGAATTTTGTAGAGGAATCGTTGACAATAGCATGAAATTCTAAGGGATAGTTATAGATCGAGATACAGCTAATCACTGACGCCGGGTGGCGTCGATGAAGACGTTAAACGGCGATCAACAGTTTGTGACTTGTGCACCTCTCACGAGCTCGTTTAATTGCTGTTGACGCGTCGCATCGAAAACGCAGTCTAACTTGTCTACGTGACTGGGTTGAACCGGCGTCAAGTCGACATCCGCTAATCGGTTAATTAAATCCGAGGAATTAATATTCCGCGCAGTGTGCAGCGCGTGCGCGCGTCCCGCATACGGTATTCGCGGAAGAATCTCGAGCTATTAATCCTGATCTCTGTAGTTCAACGGTTTGTAAAAGTCACTTCGTGTTGCACTTTCGTATAGCTTAATATCTCAAAAACATATTTCTAAATCGTCTCAGCTTAATGCGAATGTTCAATAAAGCTGAAAAGTATCGAAACTAGTAGTGCATATGTAAATCGAAGTGCATGACATTTACGATAAAGGTTAACCACTGCATCAAAACACTGGACGATATCCTTCTGTCATAGAAACTTGAAATAGGGTAGATGTCCCAATTGTTGTGCCTTTAAGCTAATTTTAGCATTGCCGAAACTCCCGTTAAATTTTTATTTCATTTTTAAAATTTTTATTTTACTTTTATTTCATAAATGAAATATTTAGGTTTTTCAAACATTCCTGATTTTAAACAAATTTTTTGCGTGATAAAAATTAATAAGTTAATAATGTTTTTAATGAGATAAAAGAATGTGATTCTGGCCATAATTTCGCGCCCTTCCAGGAGCTGCGTCCATATTCTCGTGACCATATTCTCGTGACCATATTTTTGTGCCCTGTACTTCCGTGCATTTTACTGCCCATTCAAGATATCATATAATACTCCTCCATGAATCTCACATGTTAACAGGTAAACATAATAAAAAAGAATAGATCATCAATTTATATATAGCACTTTCCTTTTCCTATACGTTTTTAATCTGAAGGCACGACAATTGGGGCATCTACCCTAGTCGAGTAATCGTAATTACTTATCATACACTCTAACAGTATACTACAAACTTCATACGCATTTCCCCAAATAATTTAGTACTTTGTCAGATGCATTGGTACATATTCTGCCTGCATATGAATAAAATTTACATTAACGCGATTTCTGTTATATCTCAATGTTTTACGTTTTTTATGTAAAATAATTACCAACAGCCAGAATCCTGATTGCTACCAGTAAATTTCCTTTTCAAGAGCTCTTCCTACTGTATCTTCGCAGAAAAGTATCGTTACACGATGAAAAAATTTGCGTACACACTTTGACAATTATCCAATAAGATTACTAAGTATAGAATCATAATACTTACCACAGTTCTCGTAAGAGATGTCTAAAGTTTGCTTTCTAACTAAAGCCTCGAAGTGTAGAGACCCCTTAATTTCGCATTTCCCACGAAAGCTTTTCACTCAGGGTCATTCGCGGTTTCTAATATTGGTGTCGCAGTTCCATTCGAATCCCGCGGGAGAAAATCGGGGAAAAATGGCGCCATTAAACGCGCGTTTAATCCGCGCGGCCGTTCCGAGCATTAATCTCAATTTTCCGCGACGGCCGAACGTAATTGCTTTTCATAAAAACGTCTCCGATTTCGTTCGACGTGCGGTATCAAATATCGACCGAAAGCGGAACGCTTGTGCACAGGCACGCACATAGATACGCGATAATTATTGCGTAGCCCCGTCTTCCTAGATCCAGAAGGATAATAGAAAAACGCAGGGCCGACAAAGTTCTCCCGGCAGAAGTAATAATAGCCCCCGTGGAACGAGCTTCCTGTAGAATTTTCTTTGAGGACTTTTGACAGGCCTTGAATGCTCGAGGTGTTCCGCGTTATGGTTTATGATGAATACATCGTATCGTGTTACCAGGGACCGATGCTTTTCTTTTCCCTTCTTTTCTCCTGTTTCTTTCTCAGCGCGCTCGCACGCTCGTTTCTTTGTGCCGTGACTCGTCAGATTTATATTAGGTAGACGAATTAATTCGAGGCCGTTTCTTCACTTTCTTATTTATTTATAAACGACCGAGATACGTTTTAATTTTGACAGTGCTAGATAGTACTGTTATTGGTTTGTGAAATAAATAGTGTTATGTCCATTTATATACATGAATGTTCTGATAATCAAACTCAATAGAACATATTTATTGATGACGAAGTAAAAGCAACGTTCCAAATAAAATATCAAGTAGCACAGTGTTGAAAGTAATTGCTTTGTTTAGCACACATTACACGGCGACCACTTCAAGACTTTTAGGAAAGAAACAAATATTATTAAATCGAATTAAAATTGAAAAGTTAAGTTTTATAACATCAATTAACATCCTAATAGAATTATGAAAGTATAATCGATTAGCGTTATTTTTAAATCAAAGATTTATGTACTGATTTTATGTACTGATCAATTTTCGACGCTTTTTATACATTTGCTACGTTTTTTTTTTATTGAGAACCTCGATTGAGGTTAACATATAAATTTTACGTTAGTTTAAGATACATAATGATGTATATTCTTCTTAACTATTATCTGTGTTGAGGAACGCAATTCGTTAAATGCTTAATTTACAGCTTTTAAGAAGGAGTTTTTTTATTATTTCTGTTCTTTTTCTACATTTTATAGCTATCTTCTAGAGCGGAATAACGATTTATAAATTGGACCAAATCACTTGAATTTTTTTTAATATGTTAGAGAAACTAACTTAGAGGGACTGACACAAAAATTGCAACTGGTTGAAAGAAATATTTCAGGGGACTATAACTAAGCCTTTATTAAAAGAAAAATTGGTAATATTGAAATCGTTGATATTTTCTCACCTTATCCAGTGTTTTAATTTTTAAACGAAACTAATAATGATCTAAAGGAACTATGTTTGACGAATCAGCTTCGTAAGAAAGTTTTCAGCTCAAGGAGAATATAATTTCCTTTGTTGTCATCGTACAATACTAGTATCATCTGCTCTAGTTTTTCACATATTTCCAATTTATGCAATTGATTTTGTGCAATTAAGCTCGGAGAATTGTTTTTATTTAATTGTTTGGCAAATTTCTTTTCATGCCGGGCCGTAATTTGATTCACTGCAACTCATTGAATTTCTCGATGAAGAAATTGAAAACATTCATTCTGTTACCTTTAATATCTATTTTTTATAATTACATTAGAAATAAAAGTTTTAACTTTTTTTAAAACTATTTTTTAATAAAAGTACCAAAAGTGCAACGTAATATGTTCTTCGCTCATTTTGAAAATTGGCACTTACATAGTTCAATAAGGTGTATAGAAAATTTGATTGTAAAATAAGATTACAATTGATTAATAGATTCCGCTCGATTTTGTCGTCATTTTCCATTTGCCTTTTTCATGCACCGTGTCAGACGACATTCGTCCAGATTTAAATCATTATTTCTGTAACTGAAATATTGGCGGATAAATTACGGTTGGAAAATATTTCGGAATCCGCAGGATGTCAGAGTTCGTCTATTTTAAATACTGATCCATCGCGTAGCTATAATGAATTTTCACCTTTCACCCAGTTCCGTTATCGAGCAAGTTATATTAGTGGTGTTAAAAAAGTACTCGATTTATTGGATGTTTGCAAGTTACGACAATTACGTTACTTTCAATTCTTATTGTCCCTGATCGTACTTATTAGGTCACAAATTTGGTTAAAATTTTAAATAAAAATTACCATTACATTAAGAAACGTTAGAATTACAAACGTTATATATAAAACGTTACAAACGTTAAAATATTAATCGATTGCAGTGCATAATACGCACCGAATTATTAGAGCCACTGCGTATCTTGACGATTTTACATTAAGACAATCGATTTTAAAATGAAGCTCCAGCTACACCGAATTCCTACAATTGTTGCTTGTAAATGCATACAAATCATTATCATATATATTACGTTTCTTTATAAATAAATATCATATTTATGAATATAATCATGTATATGGTTTCCTTTATTAATCCTAAAATATTGTTCATTTCATCTTCTTCATTGCTAAGTAATAATTGTAAGATTTCACCAAAGGCGACTTTATGGAAATAAGCACTGTATACTAGTGTATGCCATTGTACATTACTTGTCTATTTATATTGTTACACCGACATGGATGTATGCACTTCAATTATAATTTTCTATTACATGTCCAAAGTTTGGGGAAATGGCTACAATAGATTTTGAATTATTTACGACTGTATTTTCAGCCCCTGTTACACTTGATCGCGGTTTGCCCTGTGCAAATAGTATTATTCGCTACGAACATCTATTCCATTCGTCAATGTTTCTGCATGCTGCAAATGCACAAAAATGAACGCTCTAATAACGACAAAGCGTCGGAACGAAGTGACGTCCAAAACACACCGTTTCCGATGGAAACTTTCAATAATAGGAATCCGATAGTTGTCTTCTCGTTCCTCATCGACGCAGCAGCAGACACACCATGCAGCGAACACAAGTCGGTGTTCCGGCTAGCAATCCAGCTTGTATGATACGCGCGATACATGACGAGAAGTGTACGAGCACAAAATATTCTCGGATTAAAAATCCCGCTGCAGACGATACGGCGCGGAGGGGGAGGGGGGAGGGAGGTGCAACGAACGAGACAGATACCTAGGAAGAAGCAGGACGGATAACGAAAGCCTGATAACGCGCTCACAGCAACGTCGCGACGCTTTTGTTCGCGGCTAATGGAAAATATTGCAAGGAGGTTGAATGAAAATTGCGAAGCCTGATTTTAGAGATATTGGCCCAACGTTGCACTGTTTGAGGAGTAGTTAATTGAATTCGGGAAGGCTAAAGCCAGGCAAAACAATATCAAACTTATTGTGCTGTTAAAAATGATCAGTTTCACGTATTGTTAATGATTCCAATAGTTCGAAAATGTTTTTTACCTTTTCGATATTTACAGTTAGACGCAGTCAGTTTCGTAAGAAATGCATAAAATCCGTAGTTTAGTAATAAACATAGAAGATGTCTAAATGAGTGCAGTTTTGTCTCGCGCCGTTTTGAATTTTAAGTGGTATTGGTAGGTTTAGTGATAATAGATATCACAGTGTTAACGCAACCTACGGAATAAATAAATTTGATTTTAAAAGGTGGAAACGTTTTGCTATGAAATCGATGAAATTGTTTAGAAAATGACGAAACTTTCACAAACACCTGGTAGTTCGACGAATTTAAAGAAAAGGGAAAAATCCGATCCGGGAACAGCAATTTAAACGCGTCGCGCATTCGAGTAATGGCACTTTTTTCGCGTTTTGTACGCAGAGACGGGCCCGTGTCGTGTTTGACGAGACCCGCGAGGTGAATTTAATATTTCGACCGAAACAAGAATTCGTAAGATTGAAATTGCAGCCGCAGCAATTTTCATCACGGGAATACCGTGAAGTGTGTTTGGCCTGGATTAAAAGCGAGGCGTAGTAGTTGCTGCACGTTCCACGCATACACCACACGCACACGGATACATTGATACGAACACACCGACCCCATCGCTGCGGATTATATTCCTATTTCCGCGTGCTCATACAAGAGCAGTTACTTTTTCATTACGCTTTAAACGCCGCTCGAGAATTCATTAAACATTTAGTGTTTCTCGGATTTAAACGCACGCACTATCTTATTCGTCGTTTCAATTAGTTCCTCGTGAACGAGCGCATTTCCGGAAACGAATTGTTCACTGCATACCAAGGAAACGACACACTGATGCATCGTAGTGTATGTCTTTGATGCTGCAGTCTTAATGATTCGAGGATACGACGAAAATATACAATTTAAAAAGTGAAAACATGCATATTAGACTCGAGTTTTGGAAATAATTGTGGAAGTACTGTAATACGGAAGTGTTAAGGTTATATTTAAGACAATATTTATAGAAGTTACGGGATATTCAGGACTATAAAAGACTCTAATGGCGTTAGTTATATTAATATTTAGGTCGATATATTTTCGTTTAACAGTTTTAAGACAACAGACTAGAATTGCTGCCAAGAATATAAATTTAGCTTTAAATGAATTATACAAGAAACAGTCGGACTTGAAAATGAATTTGTACATTACTTATTTTGTCCTCCTAATTTTATTGGGCTCCACAAATCGTAAGAACGTCTAAAAAGTGATTTCACAATTTGAATATAATTAAATAAAGTACTTTAACTTTTTGAAACTTTTGAGCTTCTCGGCGTGGCCAGTCAGTGCTCGTGATTAATTGAAAACTTGCGAACTCTGGCGCTAAACAACTTTCATGTAACACAAATATGTACTTTACATTGTGTCAATAGAACATTTATGATTTGTAAATATGTCATGAATTGCAATAACGATTGTAATAGAATACATTCCCGCCTTAAATTAGGAATTGCTATTTTCTATCTGTGTTTACTTTGGCATAAAGTGAAATCTGCTCCATTGTTCAACCTCTTGGGAACGATGCTATAATAGCTTTCGCAGATGTCATCTTATATTACGACACTCGATTGTATTGTTAATTATTAAAGTAAATTATTAAAGTTAAAGTATATGTATCATATCTTTAAAAAAATTAGAATTCAATTAGCAAAAACTTGAATACAATGTGCTCATATAGAGAACATCATCGTTTACGCGTAATTCGCGTCGCACTCTGCTGTACAGAGAAACAGCACCGCACTAAATTCAGCCGTGCTTAGAAGGTTAAATTGCATTTATCGAAGCTGTAAGAAAGATACAGGTTTCATATTCAATGGGAGAATCCAGTAACACAACTACGATTATTTTCCACCATGATTCAAACAATCCTTAAATCGCAATATTATGTCATCAAGTATGAAATGCATAAATTTTCTATTAAAATTATAAAGTAAAACATGTATTTCATACTTTATGGCCTAACAGCCACTCTTCGTCGACTTGCTCAAACGATTCGCAAACACAATTGTCTTCTGATTGCATCAACTCCCACTGAGAAGCGTCGCGCGCGTTGCACGCGGTGGCAAGATGTCGCGGCAATTGACTGCCGATCGTCTGCCAATAAAGTATCAGAGGATTATCTCCTCGATCCCCCATTCGCAGTACATAAACATGTCGAATATCTCCGATACGGTTAGGTATACTGGAATTGTCGTTGAAGTTCTCGTTGGAGAGGGACACGCGAAGAGAAATATTATTATTCACGATCCGCCGGCGAAGTTACCGGGCCGATGCCAAAGTTTCCCCATCGCACAATACATCAAGACGTTTATATTCTGTAACCATTGCCTCGATTCTTCGGCGAGAACCCTCGTTTTTTCGGTGGAAGAGGTTCGTTCCCCTTGTCAGGCCGCGAGACGGCTAGAAACACACCGGATTCGGTCGGATATACACGGTTCGAGAAAACCATCCGAATCCGCGAGGGTCGTAGATCGTCGCGTGGGTGCGCGGGGTGGCCGAGAAAGAGGATGTGGCCGTCGGACGGGATGGGAACCTCCAGCGGAACTTAACATGTGCGCTTTATTGTCTCTTAGCCTGAATAACACGCGTTATTTGGCGCGAGACAAATGCTTAAATCGAAGGATAGCGAGCCGAGCCGAGTCGAACCAAGCCGTGCCGTGTCGTGCTGTGGTGAGGCGAGGCGAGGCGAGGGTCCCGCGGCGTATATTCCGCCCTCCAGCTCAAGTGTTTCGCCTCATAAAGGCTCACGTCCCTTCTTTCTTCCCTCCTACCATCCTTCTTTGGTTCGTTCTCCTTGTGCCCTCTCTCCTGTCGGGAACACGACAGGTTTCCCTTTGTCATCTATCCCACGGCGCGGCGATACATCTCGAAGAATTGCCGGGGAACTGTTACACAGGTAGTTTACTTTTGATCGCGTTGCAGATAAAAAAGTATCCAATTTCGAGAGGTCGACAAGTCGGGGCACCGGCTTCTGGAAATGATATCGTAGAATCTAAGCCAGATTCCGGGGAACGCAGCAATACGCCACGCTGCTGGTTCGAACGAGGCAAAAAGACGGGTGTGGAATGTTAGACATTCGATTTGATTTATTTGTTTACTGATGGGAATACGCTTTTTTTAACAATGCATAGAGATTAGAAGGTGTATACAATTTCGTATAAACAGCGTTGAAAACAGTGAAGAGATTCGCTGCCATTATAATGCGATTAATACAGTTGTGTTGACTATTCAGAGTTCAGTGAAATTCTGGTTCAAAAAGTAAAAGAAAGTAAAAATGTGTCTTGACAGATGTGATGAAAAATTCAAGTTTAAACTCTCGCAGTATATTTGAGCAAGCAATATTATTATTTCGTTTTTTTTTTTGGACGAGTAGAATATCTATCATGAGACGCTTGTGTTCGAGAGACAATAAATTAGATTAAAAGGAGGATTAGGTTGGAAACTATGAAACGAGCGTTTTTGTTTAGTTTGTGTTAAGCTGCGACTGAGAGAGGTTCATTGTAACGTGCGCTCGATATTTTTACTTATATTGCTTCGATATTGCTTTCAAAAATTTCGTTCTGACAATTTGAGTATCGTCAACGAGCCTCGAGGAAGACCACCGGTCCATATTGATAATGAAGAATTGAGGACGACATGGAATCCGATCCACACACAACAATTCGTGAACTTGGGTCTAAACTAGGGTCTAATCGTTGGCAGAAAGTCGTAGATGCCAATGGAAGTTACTTCGATTGAATATAATAAATAATGTGGAAAATTACGCTTCTTGTTTTTTATTTTTATTCAACGCCCGTTTCATAGTTTCCAACCTAATACATTAACATTTTAATATTCCTTTAATCTTACTACCATTTTAACACATTGTTGACCCGCAATTTTACAACGTCTGCGCATAAGAACACGAGCTTATTCGTGACCGGTCATAAATGTATTAAATTGCAACTACTCAATATTGCCATAATTGCATAAAATCCAGAGTTTACCTTAAAATGAACGACATACATTTCTCTTGTTTCGATTTAAAAATGTTATCACTATTTGGCATCTCCCAGTGATCGCGTTACCTACAGTTAGTATAGACAACAATGAGAATTTATTTTTTTTTGCAACGTGCAAATTGCAGAAACGAACGCCTTCATTTTTAAGTTGGAACTCGCCACTTTTGAATTGGAATTTAATGCTTTATTGCAAACAATTTGCAAGGCATTCACTTTGATATTTCAGGTTATAGATGCTGCCAACCGTCATCAATATTGTTACTGTTTGTCTCAGAGACCTTATACAATTAAAATATATAATAGTATACCTCATCTTGTGAAAAAACTTGTTGGTTTTCTGGGAAGCAGGGTCTAGGATTTTAAATGAAAACGCGTTATTTGCATTCTCTTAGCCTCTTCAAGATCGACTGACTGACCGACTGCAACGGGAAGAAGGAAACCCAGATCAATCGGGACCAACGGCCCTTAGCTTTATCTGAGATTTAACACATGGCCTTTAGGTGTTGTGTTACCGATATCTTTTAGCTCCAAGAGTCCTGGCTCAGGAAATAAACATTTAACCTTCGGTATCTACATTTAAGTACAACAAGACCATTGTGACTAAGTATTAAATTTTTGCCATTATATCAATAAAACTAAAATTATTTGGTAAAATGTCGATATATTAGCATGTGACCTGAAAGTTAATAGAACTACCTAGACCTAAGCGCGACTGATGTACATTGTTTTATAACAACGACAATACTGGATTGTCTTAACCCTTAAATTGTCCTTTGCTTATCAGTATTGGATGAGTCCAATTTGGTCAGTTCGATTGAATAGAAATAAGTGCATTATAAACGTTCCGTTTCTTACAAATATTTTTGCTTCTATATTATCGTCACAGGTGAATAAGTACTTACTACCGGTCTCATAGACCGGAAATAGCATTTTGATTTGTTATTTATCAATATTGTGTCAATAATAACGCAATAAACATTGGCTCCTTATGAGAGAGCCAATAGTAGTTCCGTATGTTATAACAGATATAATAATTCAGGGTTAAACTTCATATGACTTCTAGTATAACATATGTTTGAATAAAGAAGTACAATACATTTTCCCTAATTGTCCTTCAGCTTCTAAACAAAAATGGACACTTTGGGAAAAGGAGATACCATTATTCCAGCATCGCGGCATCGTTTTCATAGTTGTCCATTATGAACAACTATAAGAACGAGACGCAAGGTTCGAATAATGATATCTCTTCTTTCCAAATGGTCCATTTTGTTTTCAAGCTGAAGGACGATTGAGGGGAATTTATCGTATATTTAAAAAGTCACAGAAACTTTTTTTAAAGCCAAGAATCGTGAAAGAAAAAATCAGGAATCAGACATTGTGACTGGTTCGGTGGTTCTAGTGTTACCGATAGTATTACCAGCGGATTCGAAATGACCCACTTGAAATTTTTGGTACTTCAATTACGGGGGACCATCTCCGTTTATGCGTTTCCACGGATGCGTTAGAAGCTGCCTAACGAGAGGCGGCCGACGCGACGTGCCGCGCGTCCCGGCGCGCGATTGTGATTGCGAGGCATTGTTTTTTCGGAAACAATTCAGCCTCGTCGGACGGAGAGACGTCGCGCCGCGCCGCGTCGCATCGCGTCACGACGCATGGATCGGGGAAACAGAGCCTAACGTACCGTGTTCGTTTTTACCAGGCGATATTTTTTCCGTTCCCTTCTCCCCGTGCGGCTCACCCCTGGGCTTTGGTATATTCGTTTATTTCCTGTTTGCGTTCTGTAATTCTCATCATCGCCATTCTTGCGTTTCGACTTCGTTCCCAGTGTTCTTCGTCGGTGGTGCGGTGAAACGGCCCTGGGGGATTTCAACGCTTCGTTGATAGTTGTGCTTTAATAACAGAAACTGGCTGTATACTCTGTCGCATGACCGAACACAATGCGAAGCACTCGATCAATTCACTGTATCAATAAAAATACGCCTGGCTGAGGTAATGTACATGTATTAAATCGGAATGATCTTCCGTTACAAAGGTCTTCGTGAAAGTGGATTCCTTCCGCGAGACTTTTTGTTATTTTAACCCCTTAACGCGCACTGTTTCTAAAAAGTATTTGTACGCCTAATTTTCTAAAAATAATTTGTATTTAGAAAATACAATTTGAAAATTTCTAGTCTTCGCAAAATTATTTTTATTGAGACTTCTGGTCTTATTCTAGTCCTAGTGCTGGCCAAAATAAGAAAGTATAATAAAAGAAATAGTTATTTCCTATATTATTTTTGTAATGTTATATTATACAATTCTTATCATGTGCATGTCCTTCAGATTTTGTGGTGCATCAGATTTTTCGGAAATATTGTGGTAAGACATTAAATGTGAGTAAACACTGAAAGGGTTAAAGCTTGAACCATCCCACTTCGGAATTCATACATCATTTCGTCCTAATTGTTCTTAAAAGATGTAACAGTCAATTAAGTTAAAAAGAGAATATTTTTACACCTTTTTCCATTCTAAGTACAAGCAATATTAAAAAAATAATGTCTAAAATCTCCAAAAGATTCAAGTCATTTAGTCAAATTTTAAAAGAGTTATTCCGTGTTGCAAGGTGTCCGAATATTAATGGGAGACACTTTCCATAAAGATCCTAATTTATCATTTCCAAAGAAGTATACAGAGCAACGCAAAAAGTAACAGACTTAATGATGAAAACGCCTCGACATTTACGTAGATGCGTGGTCACTACCTGTAACGCGTAATTGAGATTAACCGATGCATGGCGCGGCTGCAGCGGCAAATATTGTCGATACGCTCGCGTCAATTCTCCATAAAACGTCTACGGTTATGAACGACAGCTTGTAAATATTAATTTCACCGCGGAATGGTCTACCGGATTCTGGCTCTCGAAATTCTCGAAATCGCGGGTCGGAGACACCCTCGTTGCGATTCCTCCCTCGCGTCGGTTTTTCTCCTTTTTTCGTTTTGAAACGAGGGTCGATATTAGCGCCGCGACGCCCGCGGTGCCGATAGCCCTTTTCTACGAGTCCTCCGTTCATCGGGACACCTCGTTTAAGCCGGCAAGGTCAATACTCGGAAAGAGAACCAGCTGATACACGCAGAATCATCGCCGACACGAGTCCCGGTCCTGGAAAGCGTGATCGAGCAACTGTTCCCTATATTAAAGGATGCCACTTGCTTGCCGCCTCTTAATGCCGCGCTCCGGGCGAAAAATTTGCATCGAAAGCGAAAGCGTCGCGGAAAAAACTGGGGACGCAGGACTTCTGCGTACGAAAGAGGCCGAGAAAGCCAGAGTCATTCGGTCCAGAGCCTGTTCTGCTTGGAGGATCCCGTGGAAACCGCAAGTGGCCAATAATGTAACCACTTTTTACATTTTCATGCTCCTATGCGCCGTCTCGCTCAGCCGATTCCGTATTTAGCACAGTTTCTTTTTGTTGAACTATGCGATTTATGATTGGCCCTGACATTAATCGATACGAAAGCGGATTTATAGACTGTGTAACATAGCGCAAAAATGTGATATTTGAAAAAAGACATTCTTCATATGTGTTTAATCGTGCACTACGATCGTTACAAGTCATTTCGTTCCCGATATTAATTTATAATTGCATTGCTCAAACAAAGTTCTATTTAAAGCAATTTTAAATAAAGGTTGTATTTGAAACAATTTAGAATCGTGTCACAATTTTGCTGGTTTTATGATTTTTACTTGTAATCTGCTTCCTCTTACAATTAAAACGTAAAAGTTCCAAATTCTTCGAATAGATTTTTAAATAACGACATTTTTCTATGTTTATGGTTCTTTGATTTGCGTTACTACTTGATGGACTATATTTTGCTTTCACTTCAGAAAAATTTTCATTATTATAATACTTTACTAAATGCAACGTATCCTTCGATAAAATATGAACAAACATACTATTACAGAAAAATTAGGAATTCTCAGAACATAACATATTATAATCGTAAATAACGACATTCGCAGAAGTAATTTTACTGTCTTCATATTGAAAAAGAATATCCTGACCGGATGAAGATTGTATAAGGTAACAAAAATATTTCTCTCGAAGAACTAGGTTCTATATCAATGACTTAAATAATGAGAAAAATGAATAATACATCTTAATATTTGTTTATGCACATTATCAAATCAATTGTTCGCAATTTCTGGACCAAGATGTACAGTTCTAGTGTGAATATATCGATGATCGCCCTCAAAGTGTTAGTATCTTCATTTGAGCACAAATCTAAACCAATAGAGCCAAAATAACTCTGATTTTACCGAGTATAAAAGAGAATATAGGAGAACACGGATCCACAGTGGTGTGCAGAAGTCCGTGATGGCAGTCTTTGTTTCTGATTTGACAAACGTAATTCTAGAGATCGCTTTTTCAATATAACGTAAAAAGTTCACCGCGACTTAATCAATTGCATGGAACTACGTGCTCGCAAATACTTGCAATCACTTTATACACATAAAAGGTGCGCGGTCGCTGATGCCGCAGTAGCGGTACCGGCGTTAAATAAACAAATGAAACCAACACGATCTCGTTGCCCCGGAAGAATGCGCGCGTCCTTTAAATTCGCCGTGGATAATTCGAGCGCGCCCTTCAAAAATCCCGAGTCGCCGTTGCCGGCGAGATCTCTGTTGTACAGGGTCTAACAAGAAGCATTAAGGAAATGAAGTTAGTCTGTCGGATCCTTGGTAGAAGAAAAAACGAAGGGAGAACAGGGCAGAATTTAATTCAATATCCCTCGTCAGGAGGAAAATGTCGTCGAACGGTGTAACCTGTTATGAATATCGCGGCCATTCAGAGGATAAACCAGGCTGACGGTGCAGCGGTAATCTCAGACGGTAAAGATCGTCCGTTTTCAAGGATAATTAAGGATCCTCGGGACGTCTGCGACCCTCTGATACGAGAGAGAAGTCAATTAATAATCCTTTGTGAAGGAGCCCAGTTTAGACCGTCCCGTATAGCGACTATATAATATCCTTAGCCAGCCGGTGGCGGAGGCTGCTATTCAGGATCGTCAGCGTGGGACAATGGCTCCTTAATCCCGAAAATTTTTTTCAATTATCCCCGGGTAAGAATCGCGGGGCCGCCCGGCCACCCGGCGAACCTAATTAAACTTATTTCAAAATTTCGCCGCAATTTCTTTCGCAAACATTATTCATTGTCGTGCGGCAATCAGCCGACCGGTCGGCCCTTTCGGCCGCTGCATCCCTACGATAGCCTCTCGTTCCTCCTAGAAAATCCGACGACCTCTTGAATTAATCTGGATCCCGCCGGCTATCGCTGCGTTCCCGTAATCACAGCACCCCCGCCTCCCATTCAAGATTATAAAATGCACCGTCGAATAGAAAATTGGATTTCCCGCGTCCCTCCTCGGTCCGGGAACTTGCTTCTAGAACACTTTTGTGTCCCGCCACGCCGACGACACCTGCCAGCTACGTGTCCATTGGAACCTGCCCTCTGTCGCTGCAGGTGCGGTAAAGTGTGTTACAAGTAGATTCGAATCTGTCCAACCAGTTCCAAACACAACCTCTTCGAAAGCTGAACAATGTCTTGAAGTAGGAGAACGTGGGGTGTATAATTGCGGACACGGTATTTTGAGGTGGTAAGATTGGCCGAGCCGTAAAGTAATCATTAGACTGCGGATTTTATACATTTATTTGTATTAACATTTAGTTCAATTGTGGGAAGATTTATGGAATTAATTGAAAATCTCGATACATTGTTCCGAATTTATTTAGTCTTTGCATTAGCAATTCTTTTGTTTGAGACGAGATAACAAAAGAACTAAACGACCTATCTAATTCTACTTTGAAACATTGGAAAGATCAGTTCTATTGCTATAAGAGCGCATAGTGCCAATGAGGTCCACCTACGTTTACTTGTTTTATTTCTAATTTATTTAGCAAGTGTATTTTATTCGATTCGCTGAATTGAATGGGACAGGCACATTCATGAATGGAACAGTGTAATAAAATAAAGTAATCTTGGTATTAATTTTACAGGTACTGTTTCCTTATGGATTGTAAGTGCATATAATATTATATGATGACCTTAAATTACACAAATCTTTCTTTGCATCTTTGGTTAATGTAATTTTTATTTAGCTTGTATATTTGCCCCGTAATATGTATACTACTAATTTATTATTTTACTTTGTACTTACTCTATTTATTGTATTTATTTTATTTGTTATCAGTCAATATTTTCATTATCTTATTTATTCTAATTTATTCTACTTTATTCACTATTTATTATATTTTAGCGTGCGCCTAATGCGATATTTTTGTGGCTACCCCCGGGTATCATTGTAAACCCGGGGAAACATGAGTTGAAATAAATTACTAGTATTTTATGACAAGAACTAATCCTCTCAATGAAATGAAACTGAATAAAATTAACAAAAATTTCTAGATAAAAATATTTTAAAAATTATCTTGGCAGATATCCTAAAAATTAATGGTATCATAAGCAAAAGAATACAGATATACAGATAATAAACAAAATACACAGATCATCTACTGATACCGGTCTGCATAGTTTTGTAAATTTTTTTCTCTTGAAAATGTGACACTCGTCATCATCTTTGGATCCTGTTTTCGAATTGCATTTACGTTTGATAATATAGTAGTTGTCTTATCTGACCCAGATTCTGTAATATTTAACAAATCTGTGCTTCTATTCGTCTTTTCTGTGCATTCTTCAACAAAATTTATTTTTTATTCTCCTATTTCTTAACTAAATTATCTTCAAAAATATTTCTGATATGTTTTAAATTTTCATTATTGTTCATTTCATGATTTATTTGCGTCCCATCTATAAATATTCTTTGCGTCCCATTCATTTTGGTAATGACATTGAAACCTTAACTTGTTTAATTACGATGATAAAAAGAGATTATTCGATGCTATATGTGAACATTCTTGAAGAAATACCTGATCGAATAGCTGAAAAGGATACTGATCAATCGAAAAGGAAAATATTACTTTCAAGCACGAAACAAGATTAATTGTCTACCATAATTAGGTATTAACTGGTAGCGGTTTCAAATTACGTGTAACGATGTCCCATTCAATATGTGTCCCATTCATGATAGTTCTCCCCTATTCTGCATTCTCTATAATATTTAGTAAATTACGTTATTCGGGGCAAAAACGGATATCGATTCTGTGCCAAAACCGGATGTTTGATCCTGGAGCAAAACTAACTCTTTGTGGTGAAAATTGTGCAAACATAATACAAATTACATTTAATTATCCGCGTTACATTTCAAACAATTAACTTACGTATTTGTATTTGTTAAATATTATTTGGTCAACAACCTTTGGCTGTAAACATATTCTTTCTTATATGACAGATGATTTCACAATGTATTATAAGTTTAAACAATTTTTATCCTTCGCGCAGCAGCAATTAAAGTCTGTTCTAATTTCGAAATCTGCTCATAACATTGTAAAATTCGATGGCATTTTGCATAAAATAAAGACTTTGCAAGTATGCTGAATTCTTCGTACGATGTTTCTCTTGAACATCATTGAAAGTCCATTGAGTGAAACTTGACCATTGAACTTGATTCGCATTAGGGAGTCGAACTAATTTCCGAGCAGAAAATAGACGAATGTAAAGCCATTCTAACGTCGCTGAGGGAAATTGAAAGTGCAATTATTCTTTGGATCCTCTTTGTTAGAAGTTTCTAAGCTATCTTAGCTTGTAAGCCGGTCTTACCCTAATTCAACGGAACTTCCAGCCGCTGCGACTACGGTCACGCTGGTCGCTCGAATAATAAGGACCCTCGTTGAATCACTGAGGAGACACCATTTCCTTTAGATATTTCTTCGCCTTGCACAATGGCTCAAAGACAAGAATTGAAAATGTACTTATATCGACCTCTTCTTAACAAAAATATGCTTCAAGTAATAAAATTTAAATATTTTCATAATGTTATACTTGTAGAACAGCGCAATTTAGATGTTTATAGAGTGGTACACTTAAATACCACAATTATTTTATAGGGTCAAAACAAAACTCATCTTTCTCAATAGATTATAAAATATAAAGTCTAATTATACATCTGCAGAGTTTAATTTTCATCGTTTAAACTCACAACCCAGCGGCATACAAATTCCCATTTCCATATTTAATTTTATGAACACTAAAATACGAGAGATCGATTTTCAATTTTATTTCTGTTAGTTTAAAAAAGTATTTACGAATGTTGTTTGCGACTTGTAAAAATGATAAAGGTAAGAAATGTCTATCAATTTCTATTTTATGACTGCTGTAGAAAATTTTGATTTTACACAAAGATCCGTGGTCCGTTCACGTTATGTTTTTTAAGAAGTCTTGTTATTAATTTATTATTAGATTCTTTTACGATGCTTATAGAATGTATGAGCAATATTTTTATATCGGTTTCCATTTCATTTAGCTCCGTCGGTTCGATAAAGCTTCGTTGCTGCATTGAACTGTCAATTCGTTGGATATCGAACCGGACGTCTCACGAATTCCATCAAATCTTGGTGCAATTTCGCAATGTTTATCAACTGTTATCAACCGAACGCGAATATCTTGGGAAATTGCGGTGCAGCTGGTCGCGTATCGTCCGCGTCTGGCCAAACAAAAACTTATCATGGCCGGCCGATAAATGTTTCGTGTTTAACCAGGATTCTCTGCGGCCCGCAGGCCAACACCGGGGCCAATTTGACAAATAAATGATTGTTATAGACTGCGGGAGGTGCGGAGAGAGGAGGTGCTCGACTCGGCGATTGCAGGCAACGAAATGTAATTGTAATTGCACAGAATTCATTAGTCCTCCAATTAACGCGGTAATAATTTCGACGGCGCAACGGATAAATTGGTTTTCAAATTTTAATTCCCGATCGTTATTATTCCCAGAGTTATTGGCTTATTCAGTTATAATTACACAAACGACCGAGCACGGACCGCAACGCGATTTCAAAATATCGTTATCCGAGCTTTGTCGTCGTTTTAACGAGGCCTCGAACTCGTCGATTCGAAAAATTTCATGATCCGTCGGCTCGTATGAAACTGGCGAGCACGCAGCTGGCTGCAAGCAAAAATTCCGCTGCTACTGGTCTCCATAGTGATACCGTATTCGTTTCGACCGCTAGTAGATCACGCCTTGTATTAGGGCAGGTCAATCCTTTGCTGCGTTTAGTAACTTCTAGCGTAGTTAATCAAACTTCAGCGCGAAGTTCGAAGTGGACAAACAATCGACCAAGGTTTGGACATCTGTATTCCAACAAACGTGGACCGAATATTTTAACGAAGTACAGCACCGCTAAAACTACGACAAATCGACTTTTTGTGGTGAAAAGCTTACTCTTTGTAAACATTTGCTATTGAAATATACCAATAATTATAGAAGTTATAGGACTGAATGTAACCGAATGCACAGCTAGGGATTGATCATTATAGTGCACCTTGAAGTTTTGCTGTTTAATTTTAATATTCTTGACAATCGAATCCTCCAAGTTCTGAATGCTATTTACTATTGTCCGCATACATAAATTTGTTATGACAAGACAACAATGAGAGTTTCACATATAACCGTACACTTATTTCAAGAACTATTATACCGTCACGGTGTTAATTTCGAAATGAAGAATTTTTATTACTGTTGATGAACAAACTGTCTATTCCTGTAATAACAATTCTTTTTTATTTTGACCTGTTCCTCGTTAACACGTTAAGCTGTCTAAACGTCTGTGCCGTTCCGTCCAAGCCACGGTTAGCTGTCAGGCGGGTCTTGCCGGTCCGCTCGGAAACCTCACCGTTGCTTGTCTTGTTCTAATAAATTACATTAATGTTTTTAAGTATTATATTCTTTCCCTTGAAGCATTTACGAAACAAAAACCGATATCGCATAATTTAAATGTTTAGTCTCACAATTACGCAAGGACCGATACGCGCGCCGCGATAGCAGAACGAAAAAAAACTATCGCCAGTCCGTAGGAACGGACGAGGCCTGAACGAAAAGTCCAGCGCCGGTCCCTAGGGACAGGCGTGGCGCTTAACGTGTTAAAACTTGTAATGTGAAAATGTTACCGGAAGAATGTAAACGGTCTATGTTTTGAATAGAAATGATTAAAAAGTTCCTACGAAACGGATTGTTTAGATTGTTTAAATGTCTGTTTTATAATAAGACAGGAAAGTTAAAGAGCACTATTTTTACCTTCCCTTTTGTTATTCAAACCGATAGCAATTTAAAATCTATTCTGGTCTAATGAACTAATTTCCCTAACGTCTATAAAAATGTAGAATTCTAGAAAAGTTATGGCATTATAGAAGTGTACAATAAATATAAATTGTATTTCTCATATAAAATTTTATTCTCAATCAAGAAACAACAAAAGGGATTAATTTCGAAAATGCAACGCGGAGTTATAACAGTGAAATAAAATTCTTATGCGCACGTTGGAGAACAATGCTGTTTTCCCGTCGCGCAGAGAGAAAATGATGATCCGATGCGCTGGAAATTGGAGCGACACAAAGGGATCCTTTCGCTTTTCTTTATCGGTAGCTGCGACGCATCTAGGGTTTGTTAATTTATCCGTGAAACAGCCGCGGCGTAGACAATGGGTTTTATCGGGTGCAGAAGGGCCGGCAGCGCGTCGGCAACGGGGCAGTGTGCGTTCCGTGCGTGTACCGCGATTCAGAATTGAATAGTCCTTGCAATTACGCTCGTATCTTTAGAATACAGCCGGTCCGCCGGCTCGGGAAGCGGGGCATTCAATTTTTATCGTCGTAGAATATTCAGTTCTGGAGCGGTGGGCGGCGGGCGGCGCGGTGTTGGGGTAGGGGGCAGCAATATAATCGCATTTGACGGTTCGGAGCACTCACGAATTAACTGGTTCAGCGGCTTTAAAATAATTATGAAACGCCTCCTTCGCGGGACCATCGGCTCAAACGTTCGCTGAATTTTTCAGCGAGAAAAAACCCACGGCAACCGCGACTTTCGATTATTCGGGAGCCACCCCCGACCGCGGAGGGTGAAGAAGGGCCGCAGGAAGAATGAACGGCCTTGTGCAAGAGTAATGGAAATTTCTACTTGTCAGAAACGGAACGTTCCTGTTGGAAAAATTACTCTTCCCCGGGCTGATAATACGTTCCGCCTCTTTCCGCGGGTAAATGTTCGAAGTCCAGTAGAACCGCTGACTCTTGACTGCCGGTGCGTTACATTTTCCAGGGAGGAAATTTTTAATTTCCTGAAAGACGGCGTTGAAACCGCCTTCCTCTCGGCGCGCGGACCACTGTAAACTTCATGAATTAACCGGGGTATAAATAACGCATTTGCTGGGCACACATTGTCCGCCGGAAGTGCTGGAAGAGATGGGCAACCCTCGTCGAATGCGAGCGAGAAGTTAAGGGGGTACGTGTGTACTTTCATCGTCGTGGAAAAAGGGCTTCTTCAAGAATTTATCTTGGAAATGCTCCTCGGTCGGACGATTTAATTCTTATTTTATCAGGAACATGATACATCCTTCGTTGGTTAAAGAAATGACCGTAATTGTGTGCAAAGAAATAGAGCCGATAAATTAATTTCCACATATACGTACACCGCGAATATAGGTATATTCTTCTATTTGATCTTCGTTTATTGATACAATCGTGAAATATCGAACAGTCGGGGAAATAATTTAACAGAGATAATGTTATCAGCTACATATGAATAAAATTTCGTGAGGAAATATTGAATAGCGACTTATTTATCGTGTGGACAGTCTCACTGTCTTTCAAAATAAAAAAGAATTATTGATCTCTGAGAAACCTCTTCAAATTGTTATATCACGTAAATAAAATGCACTTAATAAGTAGACTGCTGAAGACATATTGTCAAAAATATGAATTAACAAAATGCCAATATACAACTTGTCCCAAAATTATGGTATTTCTGGGAGATGAGCGATTCCTGAGATCATTTCAAGTAACCCTTGCCTCAGCGAAAATGCAATGAGCCAATTTCAAGGAACTGCAATAATTTTGAGTATATTTTTTAAAATATACTGAAAATATGCCCAAATAATTTTATTACTTAAACATAATATAATCAATTATCATTTAAATTACAATATGTTACAAATAATTTTTCAATATTATCAAGCGTTAGTTGGCGACGTCGGATTTATAATAATTTAATTAAAATAACGATAAACTATAAATATTTAAGTAATGGAAAATAACATTTTCCAACGCTTGACATACATTGCAATTACTACAATCAATAATTCATTTACATTCACTCGCTAATTAACATTTAAACCAAGTTCTCAATTCTCAATAGAATGACGTCACACAGATGATATCTATCGGTGAAAATCAATTTATATCACAAAGTGTGATCGCGGCATTTTTTATCTTGCACAAGTAGCATGCTTTAATTGTTTTAAGTTCTTTAACAATTTGTTCTGTCAGAATTTTACTAAAATATTGTTCCGAAATCGGGATTTCTTGCTAAAACTGAATTCCATTTTATTATAATGTTTTCTCCGCATAAAAATGCTTTTAAAATTTTAATCTATATTCGTTATTAATTCTATCGATTCGGTTAAAAGCATTCCTACAGTTTTTAATCCTTTTATATTATCCAAGATAGTTTGAAAACGGATTTTGTTAAATTTTAAATTCCAAATTAACGATTTATTTTGAAGAACATCTCATACTTTGATAATCGCCAAAGCACCGCTTGCATCGATAGATTCAACTGCATTTTTAATATCTTTCAAATCCGTAGCATAAAATTTCTTAAGTTCTAAAGTTCTTCGACGGCATTTGACTCGAGGTAGTGCTTTTTAAATAGAAGACATTAAAAATCATTTAGAAATGTTAAATATTGTTGCACTTCTTCTGCACCTGTATGCAAACCATGAATCGCACACGTTATTTTTTAGCTTTTATTACGCCGCTACATCTGACATCATCAAGTAGATACTGTATGAAAGCACATAAATTTTAATGTCATGCAAAGAAATGCAATAAACGCATATGACATATGCAGTACGCTTTGATATATGTATTTATAAAAAATGTACGAAACATAATCAATACGCAAGATAAGCAAAATAAAAGATATATTTGTGAGATTCCCTGATCATGACATAAATTCTTGTTCAGGTCTCATTGGTCCACCGATTTTCTAAAAATGGTTGTAGTAGATCAGAGAAACTACGTTGGACTTAGAGTTAAAATAGTTTTAAGCTAATTTCGTCTTTAGAGTAACATTCCCGTACACATAATTATTTAAAGTTGCTAATATTTTGGATGTTAAGTCAACAAACGTATAGGAAAATTTTGTCAAAACGTGAAAGTTCAGAAATTAAATTTTGGCCACGTAAAACTGATGTCGAGCCCACTGTGCGGTGCACAGATTCGGTTTCGGGATCGCAAAAAAGACCTGTTGAGTCGAGTATAATCGACTGCCTGGATTTTCATTAGAGCGCGAGCGGGACTTCGTATTCCAGTTTGAATTTCCGTCTGATTCGGATTACTTTTCATCGGGGAGCTTGGGCGCGAATGAAATCGGGCCAAGTCCCGACACCCTAAATGCAGTCGGAACCGGGTCGTGGAGCCCGGTTCGAGTGGCAGGCAATTTCATGACTTACAGGCCACTTCGGCGAAGTAAAACGAAATTGCATTCGTTACATCGCGGACGAACCCCCGACGCGACGCGGCGACGTCGCAAACTTTTCTACAGCGGGCTATTTACAACTTCGTTACAACTTCCGCGGAACTTGTTCGGAAAATACGAGGCGGTGGGAGTAATTTTTCGGATTTAACGGCGCGCACTATGGACCTCGGTCGATACGCCGAACACGATTTTTCACCGAGCCTTTGGCAGGCTATGCAGAAACGTCGAAAGATGAAATACGGGGAACGCGTCTTGAATACCATCGAAAATTAAATGTCCCCGCCTCGTTCCGGCTCCTCGAAATCTCATTGGCGCGACGCTTTTAATTGGAGGAAACGTTCGGCGGCGCTCGCAACGCCTCCACATGTAACGAGCCTGACTGGATCGACCTACATCTTAATGATGTTCCTGAAAAGAACACCCCTCGGGATCGGGTCGGTTAAGAAGATAACAAGTTCCTTGAGTCGTGGTAAAAGAAATAACGAGCGACCGTAGGGATCACAAAGTGCTTCCTGCAAAAGACTGTTGCTGATTGCTGAACTCTGACGTCTGTCTCGTGATAGATTGACGAGAAAAAATGTGTAACGCGATGTTTAGAATTTTCATTTCACTGTTATTAATAGATTGCGAATTCTTATGCAGAATAGAAAGAGCTACTTTAGAATTTTTCCATTCTTTAATCTCTTTGTCCTCAGTAATTTTTCATTACAGAACGAAGCCTCCTTTGATAGCAGGAGACACAACTTTTATTTTCATTTAAAAGAAATATTTAAAAGAAATGCATAACGTTCATATTTAGTAGATCGTGTTTGCAATTTTTTATTTTTACAGCTCATTTTAAGTTTTTATTTGAAAAAGAATTTCCTTTCGCTGATTAGAAGATTCATTGCATCGTAACTGAACCAAAGATAATATTAAATTTTGGTAATACATATACTTTTATGTGTTTCATAATTTTATGCAGGCCATAAATGATCGGCGCTCTAGTTATTAATAAGATCATGAATACATAGCTGGGTGAGGTGAATCAAGGTAGTTTATATTTCACGCGTCACACATTTTTCTCGTGAGAGCGTCCTCGAGAAAACGGACTAGAAACTGATCGCTTCGCGGACCGAAGTTCTTGACCCATGAAATTTTAACGAAGTCAGAGCTCCTTCTCCTGGAATTTCAAACGATTGCGCCAGTTCCCGGGAAACTCTCGATTATAAAACAAATCAGATTACTTTCTTTAAGCGCTTAGTTGACCCGGGAATTCGGATACCCGGGGCGTGTCAATAATGAACGCTCAGTGGATTTTACGAGCTTGCGACAGTAAAAACGTTGCAAGCATTTTTCTTTTGGAAGTTATTGATTGCAGGAATGAAATTATATTTGAACTCAGACTTTATTCTAATTAACCGTGAAATAGAGTTACGGTGTACACGTTACTGGTCGCAAGTAGTGCGTTTTATTATTACCGAGGGCATAATTAAGATGTTAGGCTATCTGATAAATTCCCATAAACGAAACTCATTTTCAACAGTCTATGGTAATTTAATCCTTCTTTATTATGTAATTCCAATTACATAATAAACATGTTTTTTTAATTCTAATTTTAATTCCCACAGCAGAAATCATATATCGCCTATATTGCGTTTTATAATTAATAAAGGTTTAATTTATTAAACATTGTTAACGAAAGGAATAAAATTTAATTTTAATTTCGATTGAACTGACTCATTGTTTTATTACCGTTTCTTGTGATTAACACAGAAATAATATTTCAGGTGGAAATTCGTATTCTGTGAATAAATAGTCCAGGTAACATGGCGTGTGCGTCACTGGCGATGCAATTTAACATCAACAAATATTCAATTTATTACTGTCGTTATGAAAAGAAGTGAAACACTATTTTAATTCTAATTTAAATTACTGTTTTCATAGATTCTGTTTCTTGTGATTGACATATATCACAGGAGATGCATTTAATCGCTAACAATAACCCAAAACATTTATCAAAACTATTATTAAAATAAGTAAATTTCAATTTCGAATTCAAGCAATTTTTATGTCATATTTCGTGTCTTGCGATTGACGCAGAAGATTTGAATTTTACGTAGAAATCTGCAATCTGATAACGAGTCATCCGGCAGGGACACGGTGCACGTGTCGCAGGTGATGCGTTTTATCATTAATAAGCGGGGTGGGACAGGTATCGGGCGGTGACGGCTGCAATTTCCCGGGTCGTTCCGGCATCGCTAAACGATCGGAGGGCCAGCAGGGCAGATTAAGGGCACCCGGTAAACACGCTGGGCAAATATTGGTCCGTCGCGCGGTCTTAAAAATAACAGGCTTTCCTGAAAGCACGATAAACGCGTCGGCTGACGTGCCACTCGAAACGGTCGTGGGTGGGAGGACTTGCTCGTCGCTCTTTTCACGATGGAACCGGTGCACGTGTTATGATACCGCGGCGACTCCACGTGTTTGCTTTCTCACGAGGAAAAAGAAATCGCGGTGGGTCCGTGGACAGCAACGAAATCGACGCGTCTCGTTGACCGTCACGCTTTTAATTTTCGTGCCGCACGGGGCCAACCGTGAAGTTGAAATTCCTTTGATGGTATTCGAGTGGCTTATGCTTTCTCAGAAAATAATCTTCTCCTTCGAATGCAGATTCGGAGCAATTGATTCCGATGCACTGAAAGCGATAGGTGCAACTAGGAAAAGAACAGCTAAGAATACAACTCACACCATTTACAGGCTTTCTAACCCTTGCAGTATAATAATGAGTGAAACTCATGACGCAGATTTAGGACATAAGCTACTGTATATGAATATTATCCACTTTCTAAATAGAAACAAAATTTGATTCTTTTGGTATAAAAATGTAGGAATTAAGGTAAATGAAGATATACAAGAAACAAATTTCACGATTTATTAGAGAAATTATTAAGGACGAAGTAGTGCTAATCAAGTCATAGTACAAGTCGCTAATCCTCTGTTAAAAACACACTAATGGTCTGCAGTATAGTTAAATGTTTTTAAGTTTTACGAACATTTCACTAACATTTACTAATATTTAAAGTAGGAAAGAACTATTTTTATTGAACAAAAATAATAAAAATTACATGCGCTGTGTTTGGATAAACAAAGGTATTTTAGAAAGAAGTGCCATACTGCTGTGCATGATTACGTCCGTCTCGTTAATTTGAAACAAACAAAATGATACCTTGTTTAGTATGAGCATGACTGTAGTAAACCACTACAAATAAAAAGTTCCAATAATTTGCAAAATGGCTGCATTTCGAAATTTAAACATTTATTTTCTCGATTATAATATTTTTAACTGTGGTTCATGAGATGTCTGCTTAATAATCTGTGTAAATTTGAAATTAATCGGTAGGTGGAACTTGAGATATCGTGTATGCCAGTTGATAAAATGAGGTTCCGAGAAAAATGCGTTTATTAGTTACGTAGAAATATGTGAGCCGTCTTTTTTGAATGTGACCTAAGTCCATTTATATTGAAATTGTGATATTTAAAGGTTTGCATTTAAAAAAAAATAAAAAAATATACGTATATTAAACCAATGTGAATTAAATTTACAATTCCTATTGAAATAATAACAATCATTAAGTGAATAATATAAAGGGACTTAGGTCACTTGCAAAATAAGCGGCTCATGAGTATATTTACATATTAGTGGCCTTTAAACAGCTGCAACTTCGTACATATTACGAATTCAAACAAATTCTGTTGCAGACATATTTCCAATGGCATATAATTTAAGAAAATGCAATAAAACAAAACTCGATTTTATAAATGTTCTAAACCAGAATACTTCCCTCAAGTGATTGAGAAATGTCAAATCTGCATTATCTGTGACACACCTACATTTTTTATATCGGTTGTACTCGCACCTCAAATTTTCCAATCGTGACATTTTAGTCCTCCGGTTGCTAGACAGTCAGTAATCTCGTTTTCCAAGATCTCCACTAATTTTTCCTACGTAGACATCGATTTCCTAGGGAGCCACCTTGAGGAAGCGTGCGCTGACTCGCTTTGCGTGCGATGCAGTTTCGAACTCGACTTCGACAATTGCGCCGGGAAACGAACGAATGATGCGCAAGATAGGATTACTGAGGAAGGGCAAACCGTACGATCGCTGCTGCAAGGGACGAACACGATCGGGGGAGAAAGGGAAGAAGGGAATTGATTATTTAGGTCTCCTTGGATTTCAATACTCACCATTTCTCAGCGCGCTGATAGACTTTTCGCTAGGCTTTTAGCGTTCTCTTGTCCTTAAACTTCGCAATTGAATAATATCAGATTCTTGATCACTTGGATTGTTGAATGGGAGTATTTAGAGTTAGTTGTCCATGTAATCTGCTTGAAATGCGAAAATTTTTAGGAACTTCTTTCAGAATATCTATGTATTTTTTAGAACATTTTAGGTTTATTACCATATGTATTTTGGACAGTAGAGAATATCTTATTTGTTTAAACCTTCAACGCACAATAATTTTCATTTGAAATGTATCATTCTCCTACTTGAAATAGATTTTTAAACTAACAATTATATTAAATTATATAAAGTTCTATAGAGATGTATAGAATTTTAAAGAGTTATATAGAACTATATAAAATTATGTAGAATTACATATTTTTATACAGAATTATATAGAAAATAAAACAAAGTTTCGAATTTAACATTAAATCTACCGTTCACAAAAAATACGTGCTGTTTCATAACTATGACAAGTCTGAATTTATTTAGAATTTTCGCCATTTTTATTGTACTATATGTTTGGATTGGATGTTTTATACAATTGCTTCTTGTTTTTATAATTTCAGCAATTTTAAGTTAGGAAATATGAAACAGCTCATTTCGACAGGCACGGTAGATTTAATGTGAATAAAATAATGTTAATAAAAAATTGCGGTATCTATATTGAAATTTTTAAGTCGAATGGTGTTGCATCCCCAATGAAATCACGTACGCGAACCGTTCATAATAAGAAAGTAAATCAGTACAACTGATAAAATGGTGTAACTTATAATAAAGGTTCACATACTATAGTATACATTTGCCTATATGCATGTAAACATTTCATGTAACTTCGAGTTACATTTATTATTACACATCGATTGCAAGGGAAGTACGTCTGAAGTTTCAGGTAACAAAAGTAAGTTCCAGAAAATATTCTGTTCCTCGTCATAATTAACGCATATACTTATAACTACTACAAAATTGAGCTGCTATCAATACAAATTGAAAACAGTCAGATTATCAAACATAACATATCAAACGTAACATGGATTGTGGGGTAGTAGAGCTGGTTACTGTGAGATGATCACAGTAACCAGCTGTGTCTACTGCTGTGTCTTGGGTTTTGTTTTCGAACATAATTAACTTGATATTTGTCGAATAAGATATATTAAATTTTTGTATTCTTCTACTGTTCCTCCTTTAAACAAAAAAGTTTAAAGTTTAACGTGTTCCTGTTTAATAGGAGTTAAATAGGAATATAGTTAATTATGTTCGAAAACAGACCAAAGGCGCAACAACTGGTCAGCCAACAAAACCGCCTCTACTACCCTAGGTCCGCTAATACTCCGAACTTTGTATCAAAACGTCAGGAACATGTGTACTAGATCTATTACTTTCAATTTATAGAACAAAGAAGATTAATAATGAATTGTAAATTTTCCTCAAAGGTGACAATTCCTCCGCATTGTCTTGTAAGTCCTCGCGGACCTAGCTCGCACTATACTATGAAAATAAGCTCTAAAACAACTTTAGAGCAGTGCGTTGTGAGAGTGGTCATTCAAAGGGAGCAAAAAGGAGCTTATAATTTATGCGTTCGCCGCAATATAATGTTGCAATTAAGGTTGCCGCGCAAACGATAAGGGCATTGTTCGCGAGTGTATCGCAATTACTGCCGCGCCGAGCCGCGAAAAAGGAGCGCGCATCCCGAGTGTGCGCTAATGCGGCTCCATTCGGTTCTCCAGCCTCTTTCCCTCCCTCTACCCTCTGCCCCCTCTCTCTCATTCTTTCTCTTTCTCTCTCTTCCTTTCTCGTGTCACGGCGAGCTTCTGCCGTTCCGCTCTCGTCGTGTATCGTCGGAATGAAGACGAATCTAAACTACTCTATTTAAATGCGTGCGCTAATTGCGCGTACGCGCAAGGCGCGAACGGCCATTCAGAAGGGGTTACGCGCTCAACGAGCACTTGAAGCGTTCATTATGCGCACTTGTTCCGCGACGTTGTTAATTAGATACTCCGACATGGGGGAGAAAAGCTGTGTTCTTGCACCGAGCTGCACCGCGTTGATATTTCAACCGAGTGACGGCCAATTATACTCAAACGAAAATCGCGTCGTCCCGCGGTTCGCCTTGCTCCCGCAAAATGTCAAGCCGATCGACCAACACTGTGGGTAATCAAAGAAACGCGTTAAAGGTATTTGCTATAGACGCCAAAACGAGACTCGTTTGCCTTCATGTATTCATCATTTGATTCCATTGTTTTAGTTAATTTTCGGTCTCGGTCGACATTTTTGTAAAATCCTGCAGAAAGGACATTCCGTCTATAATTATGTAAAAATTGTAAACAGATTCAACTAGCACGTCAATGTATCAAAAATATTAGGTTGGAAACTACGAAACGGGCGTTGGAACCAGATGGAAACAAAACGCGATTTACATCGACTTTTTTTGTATGAGTACAAATTGAATCATAGTGCAGGTCAAGCTTCGAGAAACATTGATCAAGCTTTCGGAGATGGATCCACCAATGAAAAAATGCTCGATATTGGTTCCAAAAATTTCGTTCTGCCAATTTGAGCATCGTCAATGAGCCTCGAAAAAAAAATCGCGTTTTGTTTCCATCCGGTTTCGGAGAAATATGAAATAAAAATGGAACACAAACATGAAAAAATTTTACAAAATGAGTAAGAAGAATACCTTTCAAATTTGTGAATAAAAATATCGCGTAATTACTTGTTAGTTATTAGGTTTAGGGCTAATAAAGGTCAATACTTTTTTACTAAAAATTCGATATTCTTCCATATTCTGATATAAAAAATATAGTATTCCATTTAAGGAAAAAAATTGACCTTCAAATCTCCACAACGACTCCACCTATAAAAAATAAATACACTTCATAATATGTCCCTTTAAATTAGGCAACTTTTGTATTGAAAAATTTGTTGCCCAATACATATTTCGAAAGTTGCAGGAGATGTACAAGTTGCGTAGACCACTCTGTATAACAGGCTTCATTATTCCACATGCCTGTACCATCAAAGCAACAAAAACCACATATGAATAAACTAGACACCTAATTTGTTTAATTGAATATTTTTACTGAGAGATTGTCACGCTACGTTCTCGCTGGAAGTCTCAAAGTTACTATAGTGCTCTGTTTTCTATTGGATTATAACATTATTGTGACTAATTCTGTAGCGTTCACTGTCACAATTTAAGCAGTCGTGGCGAACAAATGTTCCTTGGAGATTCGTCGGGTGCCATAGGACAGATGACCCGTTGCAGCATCTCTGCGCGGCGTGGAAAGGAGCATCTGTTTCGAGGATGCAGCCAAATCGAATCCAGGTACAGTCTGAATTACACACTGTTCGGTTCGACGATATCGGCCGTGGCGTCAGGGTAGAACCAGTTTAGATAAGGCGATCAGTGACACGAAGTAGGAGAAAAATGGCGAAGCAACGGGGGCCGGGCGGCGACTTTGAATGACGTGACCCCGATCTTTCGGCCGGGCCGTGACGTCTCGTGTAATTGGAAGTACCTCGAGGTTCTTCGTTTTCAATCGAGCCTGATTGGCGGACGCGATTTTTATTATACAAAGAGTGCAGCGTGATTTCGGCTATAATTGACGCGAAGCTGGAAACGTTAATTCAGCCGTCCCTGGTCCGCGACTCGGATTTTCCACATAATTTCTGTCAAAACGACGAAAAAGATGGTCCATTTTTACTGAACGAGGATCAACGTCGCCCATTACGCCGGTATATATTTTTTCCGTCCTGTCTCATCCCCTCGACACGGAGAAAGGAGGCAAAAGAATAAAGTACAAGAGCAAAGTTGCGCTGCGAGTCCACTTCGCCCGACGATTCATGGACTCAGCGCGATCTCATCTTAAAGATTACATCCGAGAAGACTATAACGGATCCTCTCCCTCCGTCCGCGACTGCTCAGATTCCTGCTACCCTTTATGACATCGCTTTATCCCCCTTCGTGCTTTCTTTCTCTCTCCGTCCTCCCCTGTCTCGGCTTCACCATCTCTCTCTCTCTCTCTCTACGCTCAAACAGAAAAAAATACTTGGAACTATTCTTTGATGACGATGCGTCGCCGACTCGAGCTGTAGCTTTATTTTATAGGCGTCTCCCGATGTAGATATTGATTGAGATTCTCCGGACTCCCCAAAAGGCCCTCCCTAAATCGTTGAACGGGATCTAGGAGGGTGGCTTCGCGCTCGGTATTCCAAGAACGTTCAAAGTGGTTTACTCGCAATCGCGGATTTGTAGGAAGCGGATGCCATTCTATCGGGGAATAGAGATGAAAAGCTTATTGCCGGGAAAACAATGATCTCTATCGGCGCTGGTGGTGTTTCCCTCTGAACAGTTGCGAACAAATTGCTTTCCGGTGCACGCTATTGTTGACTCGCGTCGCCACAAAAGTTTCAACAAATTCGACGTTCCGGTAATACTCGGAAAAATAATGCTGGAATAACCGGTGTTGCTGCAATCTCTGTTATCAAGCTTTATTAGGTTTCAGTTAGGTTCAGCAATTGACCGATTGGTTCAAATCATTGTGGCTTAAGCCACATTTTCGAAAATTTTGATTTATGTCTTAAAACGTAATCTATACGTGTGAAAATGTTAAAAATACAAGCGAGATAAATTATAAAGTTACCACAAATTAACTTAATTTCAAATTAATTTAACAGTATATTTGATCAGTAAACAATACACCCCTTGTTTCTTACAATCAGGAAAATGTGACAATTGCGACTATTCCAAAAATCCGTTTCATTTCCAGTGAGGTGAACAATGCGAATTAAAACGTTAAAACATTAACGAATTGATCAATCCTAGAAATCCTATAAAGAACAATTTAATGCTTTTTTGTTCGATTAAAAGAATTTATTGCGGAAAACCAAAACAGAATCTTGTAATGCAATGTACAAATAGATAGTCTTCATTCCTACAAATTCATAAATAAAGTTTATTTGGTCACATAAGTCTTAACCCTCTATGGATCGAATTTTTTTCTTAAATAATTATCTGCAGCAACTTGCAAGGCATTTACTTTGACATTTCAGGTTGATGGTGCTGCCAACCGTTATCAATATTGTTATTGGTTATCTCAGAGACCTTATATAATTAGGATGTATACGCTATCTTGTGAGAAAAGCTAAAATTATTTGGTAAAATGACGATATATTAGCATGTGATCGGAAAGTTACACAATGTATGACAAACTTTTCTTTTATACTAGAAAAGTTTTCAGTTTCCTCGCGAGATAGTTAAAATAAAATTTAATTCTATGGAAATAATTCACAATCGAAAACAAAATTCTTCGTACTGATACGAAAATTCATTGCATATATCCTTGAAACAAGAAATTCAACGTCGTACTAAATTGTCCAAGACATTGATGTCGGTTGATGTATACAAACAGCATATTTTCCGTTTCGCTCGTAATTTGAACGGCTGAGGAAATACTCCTTAAGCTGGAACCAGCGTAAACGGCGTCGGAAAGTTCAAGATCCAGGATCTCGACAGGACGAGAAATTAGTAGCGGCTCGGTGAAAAGGAGTCTCGTTAAAGCGTTCGAACGAGCTGCACGAGGACCAATCCTTGAGTCCTCGATGGTGAAATCTGTCGCGTTGTCTTAGCTCTCAATCATTCAAAAAGAACGACGGGGTACTCGTGGCTCAACGAGCGCGTTAATAGCGAGAAGAGCGCGATGCGTGTCGTACAATGCTGCGCGTCGCATCAAGGGGGCAGCGAAACGATGCGTAGAGAAAAAGAGGGTCCACGGATTTGCAGTCGGCGAAGTTCGCTGCGCGGCGCTTGCCTCGACAGTTTCCTCCCTAGTGCGTCATTTTGATGCCATATGGGACGAGCGTGGACGTCTAAGTTTTCGACAATGCCCACTCTTTCCTCTATTACTCCGTTTCAATCGGCGCCCCGAACCCTCGGCTTTTTTATCTGGAATTTATTGCGTAGCCTCGCCTACCCTCGTAGGCTCGAGGACCTGCGAGGAATCGATCCTTGTTCGCAGCCGCGTTCTCCGGCCCGATCCGTCCACTAGACGATCGTGACGTGTTTCGATGATTCTGGGTCACCAAGATTGCACGCCTCTAGACAAAAACACGGATCGATGTCAACGATATTCAGCGGAGGTGGCACGAGCGAGCCTGACGTCTTCGACAGATGTCAGACCGCGATAACGTAATGTCAGCAATAATACCGAATGCCGGCAGAATCGATCATCCTCGACCTGCCAAGACAAGGGTCGCGCTAAGTGCGGATGGGGGCTCGGCTAAGGTTGGGATAGGCCATCGAGATCCATCCAAACCCCGACTTCACGAGAGTCGCGCAGCGTTTCGAACAGGCCATGCCGAAATTTCTAATTGCGAAAAGAACTGATCGTTAGGCTAAGAATTCTTGTCAAATAAATAGTTTCTCCAGCAATGAAAGAGATGAAAATTTCTTTCATGATTTTGAGAAATTGATAATAACATATTGACATTTTGAAATTCTTTTAATCTTCATACTAATTTAATTTCTCTGTCTAGTGATTAAGGTATCCAGAAGATAATGTCCAACTCAATTACTTTTGGGAAATCACACGATTCTGATTTTTTATCACGAAATAGCTGTTTCATATTAACTTCGCCCATTTTTAATTATTTGAGCCTTCCAATTTAAATGTAATTAATCACTATTTACAAAAGAAACATAAAACAAAATAATGTTACGTATGTTCTCTTCACGAAACTTGAGAAACCACTGTTTATATAAATCTCGAAAATTCTGTGAACTATCAATACTAATAGCTTAGCAGGATATGATTGCCGATTGTGAATAATCCTAAACTTTGATTAGAAAAGTTCACATTATGTAATACTAAGCATCCACTAGTTCAAAATCAATATTTTGAAAGATTATTTTGAAAGTGGCCTAAGTTTATTTTCTAAAACCATCGAGCTAGCTAATATAATACTTACATTTCTACGCTATATATAATTTCATTTCAGCGAAGCCTCTGGAATACAGAGACATTATACTACCATGTTATCAATTACCAATAGTTTTAAATTTATTAATCCTTTGCACTCGAGACTCCTTTAATTCCAAAATGAAGACATTTATTTCAACCCACAGTATTTCCATTTGGTATGATTGTTTTCATGTGGTACATACAAAATTGAATGTGTTTGCTTATAGAAGATCTTTATTATTGGACAAATTATTGAATACTGTGATAATTCTTTGGAAAATAGGATTTAGGCCACTTTCAAAATAAACGGCTCACATACACAGTCTTCTCATAAATCAACTGTAATAAATGAATTCGAAGAACTGGATGAACTTGGGTCACTTTCAAAATAAACGACTCACGTACAAAGTCTTCTCATAAACCAACTGCAATAAATGAATTCGATGGACTGTATCATCTTTGATTTAGACATCTGGAAACGTGCCGAAGACATTGGCGAGATCAAGACCGGGAGCAGAATTCAATCCGGGAATTTTGCTGAGTTTCAGCTATTTATTAAGAAAGCAAGGGGAAACGAAGTCTCCATCGATAAGCTGCAGAGACAAGGAGGGAAAGGTTAGGCCCGGTTAGTGGCGCGGATCGCAGCATCCCGCAGCGGAAAGGCACCCCCTGTAAGAGGCGACGTCTGGCGTAGGTGATTTTATTAAAAATTCATGCGTTCGGGAACTGCTGTCGGAATCGTGCTTCCTGGAGCCGAGTTTATGCTGTCAACCCTCTTCCGGTCTGCGACACCGGCGGGGGGTTGATTTGTTCGGTCGACGATGCTAGCTGCGCACCGAGGAAAAGGGTATAAGGACATCGACGTCGAGAGGGATGACGATGGTGACGTCGGAAACCGGATGGGATGGCTAACTCGGGATACAGGCTGGACCTGCTGATATAATCGCCTTAACTCTTGTGCGAAAATTAGGTCTGTCTTACCCAAACTGGAACTATAAATCCTTATTTTTTTCTTATCAACGCATTACTTCGAGAATGTCTTCCGCATAGAATGTGCAGTAAATATTAATAATCTTTTGGAGAAAATAAAGTGAAATGTCGAAAATACCAGTTTTTTTACAGTATAGGTAGGTAATAACTGTAACAATCAAATCTCGATTATTCGAACTTTTAATATATGAATTAGTTATTATGTATATACGTTTCACATGAAAACAGGTCAATCTAAAACAGTCTATACGCAACGCTCTTAATTATACAAATCACTCAGAATTTCATTTAGCACCGTATATAATTAAATATTCTATTATCCAAAGTTTAAATATTCTATTATTCAAATTCTGAATATTCTATTATCCAAATTTTCATATTCTTACGGCTAAATTGGATAATTGACCTCCTACTGTATCTTGGAAAAATATATAGTAAAATATATAGTAAATATTAATAATCTTTTCGGAAAGAAAGGTAATTCATAACCCATTCTTTAATAGAAATGATTTGTATTTAAGTGTTCGTGTATAGCATACATTGTTCAGATTGATTCACTGTAGTTGTGTCATGTAACTTTTAGACTTTGATGAATCTTCAATATGTTTTGATATTGTTGTTATAAGGTAAAGAATCTAACAGACGTATAAAAAATATGTTCACATTATGGTATTCGTTTGTCACTTGTTAGAATGCCGCAAGGTCAGTACAAATTCTATTATAAGTTGCCACAATTAAACAAATTGAACGTATTCATTGTGTTTTCTCGTTTCCCCAAAGAGTGCAGCATAAGTGTCGGAAATTTTGTTCTAGAACAATGACTTAATTTGCATTAAAATAGAAAGAAAAATACATAGGCGATTTGTGAAATATTGATTCAAATCATAAACAATTATGTGGGCTTTTTCTAGTTAACTTAATTTTAGTCTTCTAGTGCTTGTCATTTCTGTCATCTTATTAACACGTTCGCTATCAGCGTCACTAGCACACGTTGTTATAATTATTTTATTTATCGTATTAAATACATTGTTTCTTCTTATCAAATATGAGAAAAATGTCGTCAAAGAGAAGCTATGAATTCTCTAAATATCATGACATGCGTTATAATTTTAATTAGTGGCATTCCTGAATTGAATTTGACGTATGAATACAAAATCGTGATCGTAGTACGTGTGTGACACTGACAGCGAACGCGTTAAACAGCAGCCTATCTGAATCCAATGTTTCAAACCAGAGCATATTTCACTGCTCAACCAGATTCAGAGCAGTTTCATGTCAGTGCACTATCCCACATGAAGCCTGGTAGCAAACACGTTAATAAAGAAATGGTTGCAAGTGATCGTATCATGCGTTGCGGCGTGTATATATAGCAGCGTATCTCGGTAACCAGTGCGATCAAAATTTCAGTTTCCTAGTCGGCGTCTCGTTCCACGGTGGACGGGAACAAAGACAAGCACGCCTCCGTGCCCGGGCCTCATTTAAATAACAGATAATTGCCGGGTCTGTTAATTGAAGCGCCGCGGGGATCGTCGGGCTAGAAGAGTTAGCCAAGATTTCGCCCGGCACCGACCTCCCGCTTTCGTCTTCCGTTTCCTCGACTCTTTCCTCGCGGGAGTTAATGCGGGACCCGATTCCCCGCGTACAAAGCTACGACAAATAAATCGCTTTTGTCAGACGCACGACACCTGCCACTTTTCATCCCCCTTTTTGCTCGTGACGCCAGCCGCCAGCCGCGTCGCCCGTGTTTCCCTGTGGAAAAAAAGTTGCCGGATCACGGGTTTGGTTAATCCGGTTAATGGCGACCCGGTCAGATATTCGTTACGCAGAAATCGGAAACGTATCATTATCTTAGAGTTCCGCATCGCTCATCCCTTGCCGATCCATCCCCAGTTCCAGCGTTTATTTCGCTGGCGTTCCATCCGACTGAATGACAAAACGGAGGGAGGACCTCGTTTAAATAACGGATAATTGGAAGTCTGCTTAATTGGAGCAGCGCGGAAGAGTTAGACGCGTTTCTCGCGAGACGTCTGCTCCCCCGAAGACGGATCTTGCTATTAACGTCAACCGCGAATCGTTGGACAAAGTGTCGTCGCCGAATAATTGTGAAAGAAGCTCGCGAAGGGAATTGTAAACACTGTTTGTCACGCTGCTGATTTTAAGTAAGGCGTTGCTTTTTCTCCGGGATGCTAATTGATCTAGTCGGGGTCTGTTGCGTCTGAGGTACGTGGAATATAAAGTACAGCTCTTGAAGAAAAAGCAGTTGATCAAACGAATTAACCTTCTAGCATTATAATTAGTCGTACGTTTGGTGGAGGAACCTCTTGCACTATGATAACGAGTCAGATTCCTGACGAACGTTTCGTACATAATTTAATAAATATGAAATATGAAATATGAAATTTGAATCTTCAGTCATCAAAATCTTGGAATGAAAGTAAACGAAGACAAACAGGAAAGAAAGATCCTCTCGTTTCATCAAGGAAATTATTAAGGACGAAAAAGTGCTAATCAATGCAATTCTGAAAGAAATCGTAGTGTAAGGGGTTAACGATTACGCAGAGTGTTACGGTAAAACTGAAATCTGAGAATAATGTTTAAGTTGTCTAGCAAGTTCGTCGCATTTTAGCGAGTCGCATAAATGTGTTCGCTTTAATTCAAGTTTAATTCATGCATTATTGTATAGTTAATAATGTTCCTTGCAGTGTAAAGAAAATCTTGGAAAAATTGTTTATTTGTTTCCTTTACAAAATACAGACTGAGAAAAGTCGATTCCACAAAGCTCTTGTAACATGCATTCGAAGCATTTAGAACGACATTTTTCGTTTAACACTATTTTAATGAAAGAGATCGGAAGACATCATTTAAAATTTTAATTTTTAATTCTTTTCCAAGTTTCATCAGTTTTGATTATAAAATTAATAAAATTATTATTAATAATGATTATAAAATTAATTTATTCAAAATAGTATTAAAGGGAATTAAACAAATTTGTTCCTAATTACTGTGGAATTTGTTTCATTTTACGTATTTATATAAAGTATGAAATTCTATCGTACCACAGTATAAAATTGAAACGGCGTCTTACTATTATTATTAGGTGTATGCGGAAGTGTTAGCCATTTCTGTAATCATTCATTTAAAATGTTTTTTAATATAGTCTTCCTAAACCATTACACAGCACAAGAAGGTCTTTCTAAAACGAGACAACAATTGAAAAGTTGATGTCTAATAATAGACCAAACATTTAAAATTTATAGTCAGAAAACCAGAAGGACTTCTGTGACGACTCAATGTTATCTCAAGCAAAAGAATTCTCATCAAAGCGTGCAGAGCGACGGATGTTTGCCGGAGGTTAAATTTCCAGCGGGTAAATTACATTGTAAATAATACGTTGACTATTTTCCCAGGTTCGCCGGGCTCGCTGGAAGTCGTGGGCGTAATAGCGTCGACACGACGACCCGACGACAGAGCAGTCAGTTCCGATAAACGGCGACGTCGATTCCGAAAATGATTCGAGGCAATCGGTAGCCAGGTGATCACGGAACGCCCCGAGGAATCGAGCGCCGGTTTGAAAGCGTTGCTCGGGGTGTGCGCGCCGATTGCCCCGCGACATGTTGATTCGAGACGTTTTCGCGACTTTTCATCGTGACACTTTCCTCGGGCAAACGCGGTTCTTTGTGCGGCGGGAGTTAAAGAGAACTTCGCGCCCCGAGGCAATCTGCCCGAGGAGATTTCGAATTTCGTCCCGCATCACGGGCCCCCGTCCTACCGTTCTGAAATCCGTTTCCTCGGAGAATCGAGACGGCTGCCATGCCGCCAGTCGATCCAACCTATCGATCCGGCGAACAAGAGAACGGTGAATCCCGCGCCCGTTCCTCCACCTCGGAGACCTGCATTGCACCACTGTCGTAAACCATATTTTACAATTCCTTCGGGCATCTGTCGCTTTGTCCGGATATATACCTTCCTCTCCTCACGCGCCTCCGCTACTGTCGTGCTTATTAGAAAAGTTCTACGAGCCTGCCGTTCGTTATCTACCTTCGATCGACGGATAATTAAACTTGCGGGTCTGCCGCTGTTCGCCAGCTCATCCACGGATCCATAAGCTACTTGCGACTGGTTTTCTCTTTTTGTTTTTTCATTTCAGCGGCAGCCTTCTATTCCCTTCTTTTTGGAGCGACTCTAGGTATACTATTAATATGGAATAGTTATTCCAGCTTTTTAACCAAGTCAAAATCATTTTGCACTATGTAGAAAATTTATTCTTATGTAAAGAGTACATGAACGTTAATGTTTTTAAAATAAAATACAGAAATGTGTACGTATATTCATTTGCAGAAACGTATGTTGTCAGTCAAATTCACTGTTGTCAGCAAAATTCTGCAGTAGAAATTGTACTGCGAGTAATTTCTTCAGTAAAGAGAAGCCTGATTTTCATAGATTTACGTTGTCCTTTTCATTAGATTTATTACAATACTATGTGGATGTTTATGAAAGGTACTTGCATAGATAATTTTTAAAGAAATAGCATTAAAAGACAATTTATAAGGTTGTCCTTGTCGTTAGAAAATTCGTCACAAGTAATTTCGTTCAGATGAATTAATTCGAAAGCACCAGTACATTCGTTGATGAACCGTAAGGAGCAACTTATTTCTCCTTTCCCACCCAGCTTGACCTCACTTCCAGCTAATTATTGTAATTTCATAGTCCTTCACCGATACTTCTCCATTAATGAGTGGCTCGGTAGTCGTCTGACGAATGATTACAAGCCTAGAATAGAATTATATCCCTAACAATTGTATAATGCAAGAGTTTTCGTTTGGGTTGGTAATCTTTTTTAAAGATCGTCAAATTATGTGATCCATACCGTATTGAACTAATTGTTTGTACGTTCAACTTGGCCCAATTGCGATTGTTACTCGGCTGTAGCCGGGTCTGCTTATCGAGTCTGCCTTCGCGATCGCATTTAATAGCTCCGGCCTGTTTGTTATCGTTTTATGCATTCGTTATCGATCGGCATTAACGAGGGAACTCGAGACGGTCGCGTACGAAGGAGGAATAAAAGGATGCAAAACGGACGGTTCGCAGCTTGAAAATTTCAGGGTGCATGGCCAGCATCGGCCCATCCGGGACGGCTGGTTATGATGTTGGGAGCCCGGGGAGTTCCGCAGCTGGCGCCACATGGCTCTTCTCTGCCCCCTGCGCTCTCTCGGTGCTGGCCAACTTTCCTCATTTGCCATAATCTATGACCCCCCATTAAGGACGGGGCCTAGCGGCGGCTTACTAAGGACCAGGTAACACGGATCTGTGCAAGATGTCTCCGGTAACAACGAAGAAATTAGCGGAAACTCGAATTGCGTCGCTCCGGTAGCAATCGGCAGTTCCACGGGAAAGATAAGGACACGTCTGAATGGTGTGGGATCACAAACCGTGACAAATGGAGTACGCGTGTCTTTTCCTAGGTGGATTTGTCGAACTTATTGAAATATCGATGGTCTAATCTCCTTTAAATTACTCTGCGCTCTCGTGCCGAGTTGAATTCGTCGCGAGCAGGCAGTTTTAGGGGTAATTTCTGCGCCAGGAATATATCTGCGATCTATGACTAAAATTAACCTCCGGCTGGATTTCAAAAATCTGCGAAACTATTTAAATTATTCTATAGAATGAGATTGATGGCTGTGCACGGAAATAAAACACGTTGTAAACCGAATACTGTCGTGAACAAATATACGTGAACACACTTTAAAACGAAATCACTTTCCTAAAATTGGACCAAAGGATACGAATTTCGTTGAGACGATAGAAGAACAAGTTTGCTAAGCAATTCATATAGAAATGTTTGCTTATGCAATTGCTATTTCTGCAGAAAATTTTCTACACACTGCCTAACAAATTAATCCTTCTAATATCTTAAAAAAACAATTAAATCGTTAATTTAAAAAAATTATTCCCTTTTAAAAAGGGTCCATTACTGTATTTTATTTTAATTAAAAAGCGAAACCTATAAATAACGCACGTTTCCACGTGCTCCAGTATATAGTATGACAAAGTTTATAAAATTTCGACTCGAAAGACCGATATAAAACTTCGAGAAAAACTGTGGAACTCTGGTGATTTATATTCTCACTTCGGAATTGAGAAATTGTACATTAAAATTTGATTTGTTATCGTTGTGTTTATTACTTCTGTCTGTACTCTGATAAACTAAACTGGTATAATATTTGTATTAATGCACATGTAGTGGAGCGTTAAATCAAAATATTTTCTTCATCCTCGATAATTGTTCCCCGTTCTGCATCTGATCAGTTGTTAACTGTAATTAAATACGTACCAAGCGAGATATAATTGATACGTATCGATACGATAGTCATTTTGTTTCGGTGCATCTCCAATTATCTGCGAACGTACTGCTCAATAGATATGGGAATATTAATTTGAAATGCATTGATGAATTTCGCATAGTTTTTAATTAAAAAACTTTTATGAAGTTCAACTTTGCGACAGCAAATGTTAGTGTACCTATTTTGTTTCCTGAAAATTCTAGTAAAATTCTAGTTTATTCGAATATATTACAATAAAAATGAATTGACTTCAAGCAGCGTAGAATTTCAGGAACTTGAAAACTCAAATTTTCGGAAGGGAACATAATTGACGTGATTTGAATAGATTTTTTTCGATCTTGAAATCAGTCTCATATTTATCATACTGAACGTGTTTAATTAAAAGTTGCAGTGTTTCTTAAGTCTAGAATGCTTAAGGGAGTCCACAGAATTTTAAACGTGTATTTCTGTTCTAACAACGTTCTTCTATAAATTTGTTATATTTTAGATTTTATATTTTATACTTTGCATTAATATTTATATAAGAAAATAATATTTATAGCAGTCTTTTCTACATGGATACAATAACCTTCTAATACCTCCAGCGACCTAGGGTTAATGGCTATAGAAATCGCTATAACATCTTTCCTTCCTTCAGCTGTACCTCTAAAATTTCCTAAATATTCACGATGATATGAAAATTCAAGATTTCCATTCAAGATTTTCGTCACCAGTAGAATCGTTTTTTAGCAGGAAAGAGTTATTACTAAACGGCGGATATCATACGTCGTATATGTCACAATTGAAAAGTTTCAATTATAAAATAGCAAAAAGATTAAAAGAATCGTAAGATGTCAATGTATCATTTCCAATCCATTAAAATTGTTACAGACTGGAAAAACTCTATTTTTGCAGAAAAATCCGCAGTCTAGTTATTACATGAACGAAAGTGCAAGGTTTTTAAATCTTCTAGTTGTCGAACGTCCCTCATAAACATCTGACTTATCAATCAAACGGAATCGGCCTTACGGATCTTCCACGGTCGAGGGATTGCAAATGATGAAAAATATCAGGATCCACGGGAATCGTTTACGCCTGCACGAAGCACGCCGATTACCAAGGTGTGGTTCACTGGAAGTTATTTCTGTGAGCGATGCGCAAGTGCGGGCAAGATCCTCGGCGCTGTTATAATAAAGACACGCGCGCAACGCCGGTCGGCGCGGCCGCGCATTTACGCGGATAATGTAATAATGTCTATGCGAGCCTTCACGCTTCTAAGCATCCGTACAAAGGCCACGTACGCGCGTCTACGTTCCTCCATCACGATCATCCCCGGTTCAGCGCCGGCTGTGCTCTCATCGCGTTCTCATCGCGTTCTCAGACGCAACCGCCGCGCCGCCATATACCGCATGCCGATATGCCCATTAGCCCGCGATTTCTACAAGATCCTATATTGATATACGCCTAATAGATACCGTTCGCTACCGCTTCAGATCGCGTGCGTTGCACACAAATTGCCGGGCCCGGCCCTTTTCCTCCTCTGATCATCCGCCGGCTGCGGCGGAAGCGTGAAGAAATGAAACGAAGGGCTTCAGATGGATTTTTTAGTCCTGATGCAGCTCGGTTCTTATCGCTCGGTGTAATGCGCCACTTTGCCTTGTAAAATGGACCGTTGTCTCGCCGTTGCTCGGCGTCTCTGCAACGCCGCGTTTATGATCGCCGCACCTCGGAACTGGCCATTATGATTTTAATACATCGCGTAAAGCGTACAGGAATTGTTAATGATCCGAAACGCGAACGAAATAATGAAATTTTATTCTCCCGTTCTGCGCAGGAACGTTGCGCGTTCATCCATTCATCTAACTTCCAGATTTTCAACAGTCGGCTTCGATTACTGGCTGTTGGGTCAGCTCTGTAGGAGGTGGGCTTTTGAAATATTTAACCTACGGTCAGTGGTTCATTTATTTTACGGACACACAGGTGGGAAAATATTTCATGATTATAATTGCGCTGATAGGTGTGCTGTACTTTCATGTAACCGTTTGGAACTGATCGAATCTATGTGTAAAACAGGATTGAAGAATTGCCTGTAGGTAGATGTTGTAATATTACTGACTATCTGATAATCTATCTGATAATTTTATGCACTTAGGTTATAAGTCTGTAGATAAATCATGAAACATAAGCATGCCGACTAATTTATCTCAATTGAGTTATTAAAAAGAAAGGTGAGTTCCTATTTAACACTTAACTCTTGAAAATAATGCTTTAATATTGAAGAATGGTTCACGGACCACTCATAATTGTGCAGTAATTCGATGAATTCTTCTAAAAACAAATTGGTCGAATAGAAGAGTAAAAGAAGAATGAAAACCGTAGTGCATCATCAATTTAATTGAAAAACCTTCGTTCGTCACTTGATAAAGCTTCGAGAAATTGTGTTAAAACTTCTGGAAGAGACATTGCTACTTGCATTGTTCAAGACAGTTTACAGCAACAAAATTACTACATGTTACGTCACATATATAGTTCTAAATAAGGTATCCGTTAAAAATATTGTGCATTAATCTTTACAGAACAAATTCCTGTTTCTTTTTATATAGGTTGTTAACGAACCTTGTTTCTTCTTAGATTGTTAACTAGGCCTACTTGTTTTTAGACCGTTAACTGACGTTTTTTCTTCCTGGATTGTCAAATGATCTTGTTTCCTTTAAAACTGTTAACTGATCTCGTTTTAATCCTTAACTAGCCATGCCACTCTTGGATCTAAGTGACGGGTCAAAGTAGAACAGTTAATAGAATTAAACCAAAATTCATGAAGATTCGGATAAATCCGTCCACGGTTGACGAAAGATTGTCACAGACTTCTCAGGGGTTGATTGTGTTAAGGCAAAGGATGCACTGTACATTTGCGAGTAAGAATATCTAAAAGGAATTACGAAATATGCTATGAATTGCTTCGTGTTCCGAGTTTGTACCGTGGTAGTCACGTCGCATTATTCCGCGAGAAATTTACGATCACTGTTAGAGGAGGAGCGAGGGAATGAGGGGGAGAAGGAATTATTCACGGAGAACGTCGCGGCGGATGATGCGCAGCGTTATCGATATTTTAAAAATTCCTTTTTAGAATCGGGACTGTGCTCGGCTCTGCCGGACCCATGCTATAAATCCCGGTCGACTTGCCAGGCGAAATTGCACGCTTTACATCTCTCGCGCGGGTAAGTGGAAATTGGTTCTTCCATTCCGGCATCTCTGAAACTACCAACTTTAATCTCGCGCCAAATCGATGTGGCCTTTGCCATCCTCGATAGCGAAAGGGGTTGGTTGGAGCGGGGGGCACGAAGGGAGAGAAGAGAGAGAGAGAGAGAGAGAGAGAGAGAGAGAGACTGAGAACGCGGTACGGGGTGGTGGCAGGGATTCGAGGTGGGACGAGGGTACATTGATTTACTTCGCGAGCGACAGGTTTATTACTTCGATGTGTACAAACGCACCTGCATGAATAAAATCCGGATCGTACGACTCGACGGGATTGATTCGAATTCTCGCGGAGAAATCAAGCGTTCCAACGGAAACGGGGAATGTATAACATTCCGAGATCTCGAGATTGGATTCTTCTTCTTCGTACGTTTTCCTTTTATCCGTCCCAGGAACAAATTCACTCAAAAGTCAGCAACCGTTTACGGGGAAACGCTGATTATTGCGAACGCTCGCCGAAATTCTCTTTTCCCCGCAGTCTGTCGCTGCAAGCACGCGATTTCTCTGCCAGCGTATTCGCCTGAAAATATTGTTCTGTCTCTGTGACGGCTGATCTCAGCCGCGTACTCAAATTCTGACTATCTTTTACCATTGTTATTGTATCGTCTTGGTCGCGTCGAAGTTCGAGACTTCAGCGGAAATTCAAACTTTATTCGCTAGTTGCAGACATTTCATCGGTAACTGGCTGGCAATATTAAATTGGTTAGCTATTTCACGATGTATTTTAATCTCTTTGTTCCAATAGTAACGTTTTGACATGTTTTTCTTAAAGCCAAGCCTAACACTGTTAGGTTAGCAAGAAGCAGAATTTAATATTAGAATTATAACGCATACTAAAAATGAATGCATCGATAACAGGACCATTTATTCAGATTCTGCGCCATTTCTGTCATAATGTATCTCCAAAGGAGTAGATTTAGTAAGTAATTTTCCACAAATCTTGTTTGCAATCTCAATGATCGTAAATTTAACAAATAATGTTCCGAGGAATATATTCTTTCGAATGGAATTGACGGAAATACTGATAAAAATAAAAATTTATAGTACGAGTTTCTATCTAATAAATAGTCAAACAGAAATCAAATGGAAATATATTTATTATGACAATAATATAACGGAATTTATAAAATCTTCAACTATTTTCATTGTTCCGTGTTTCATCTGCTCATTATTCTCATGGACGCATAAAATCCGCTGCCTAATAATAAATATAAATATTACTTATCATTCAGGAATTTAATAGTGATAAAGAAGTGCTGAGTGAAAGAAATGGTAGCACAGAAGGTTAAGAATCTGAAACTCGGACTGCGAACCATTTTTAAGTTTGAGTGTACATTTGAGTGTACAAGATGTAAACGCAGACATGGTACGATATTATCAATAGAACTAGAAATCATGATAATGATAAAGAACAGTAATACCAATAAGGTTAATAAAAGTAACAATAACTGCGTTACACGAGAATAAAGAATTAGTAAAGTAGGACGTAACGGTGATACATGAAATATTCGAGCGCAGTAAAGACTGGACCCTGATCTTCCAGGCGTTCGAATCTCAAATAAAACGTCTGCCAGCCGATCGGAGTTGGTCGTGGCAACTCAATTTTTCAACTATCGGTGTCCTTCTGGCCTGACACCAAGGTGACGAAACCGTCGACGCATTTCAATCGGGAATTTTGCGTTTCATCCGTCACGGTGAATCGCCGGCAGTGCCGTACCGGGCTGGGCCTCGCCAGGGTGGCCCTGACAGTGACACGTCGACAGGAGAAAAACAGAGGGTGCACCTGAAAATTTCAGGAGCTCTCTGATCGCCGCCGGAACAGAGAGCCAATCACTCCGAGCCGAATGAAATTGGCATCTCGGTCGGACAAGACAAAAATAGCGACGGAATCGTACGGTGAATCGCGGTGTCCTAGCGACAATGTCTGCGACTGTCGCCGACTGTCGCATGAATGATCGATAAACCAACGGCGACTGTTCGTCACTGATCTGTCACGCCGTTTGCGTCGGTCTTTTAAACGGAATGCTAGCTTATGGTGATCGACTTGTCAGAATCGAGGCCGATTCGAACACGGTTCGATAAGATTCGGAATTAACATCTTACAGTTACTTGTTTAATTCAATTAACTTATTAATACAATAATTAACATTTAACATATTTGTATTAGGTGGATTTTCGTCGGTTTCATGTTACGTTTTATCTGATTAGTAGACTATGGATCTTTATGGAAAATAAAAACCGTCTAAACTTTTTTAATCATTTCACTATTTTAGTTTCTTAACTCATGTTTGTAACGATTATTTTAATAGTTAATATTATACACTACATCAATTTCAAACGTGATAAAACTATTCGCACATTGATGAAAGGTAGTGAAGCCAGTTACAGTGTCGTGACCAATCGCTGTGATTTTGGTTTGTTTCTGGACATAATTAACTTTATATTTACTAAATAAGACATATTACTTTTTTATTCTTCTATTTTGTTTAATTCTTAATAAAAATGTAATATGTCTTATTCGATAAATATAAAGTTAATTATGACCGAAACCAAATCAAAGGCACAGCAATTGATCATCCCACAGTAATCGGCACAGCAACTCTACTGCGTGAAAATGATTAGGTGACATCAAGAGATAAAATATTAGATTATCTGAAGTTAGGCCACCTGAATGGAATCTTTTTGAAATGATAGAAGGGCTAGCTTGCTAGAAATTGCATGCATCAATTTTTGCAAAAATTGCAATTGGATTAAATTACAAAAGAATTGTTTAAATCACAAATCAAAATTTCATATAAAATATAAAAAATGTAATTGAAAAATTTTGTATACCATTCCAGCTAAATGAAATTTTTACAGCAGCTTCTATTATCTCAATAAAATTCAAATCATTTGCTGGAATTTTCGAAAAATTAATTCGTTTTGGAAGCTGTTCACATACAGTGGAGAGAGAAATTGAGTCAATACTTTTAAAATGGTATAACTTTCTTAAAACTGGTGTAAATGACTTGAATTTTTCTAGAAATGTTAGCGAGCCTAGTTCACTGTAGAATGACTGAAATATTTTTTTTTAATTTTACTGTTACCTAAAATAAAAAAGTTTATAATGAAAATTCAAAAAATACAATGAAATTTCAAAGAAATTTTCAATATACATATAAATTACCACCCGAGAAGTGCCAAATGCATCTTTTAAATTTTCATTATAGGCTGAGATAAAAATGTGAAAAAACGACAATTTTTTTAATTTTCTTTTTAGTCCAAGTAATAGTAAAATTTAAAAAATAGTATTTCAATCATTTTATAGTGAACTAGTCCCTCTAACATTTACAGAAAAATTCAAGTCATTTAAACCAGTTTTAAGAAAATTATACCGTTTTAAAAGTATTGACTTGATTTTACTCCCAACTGTATAATATTTATCTACTACTGTATATTGAACTTGAACGTATACCACCAAACAAGGACCAGTCACATTTTGGGAAACTGTCCTGTCATGTTGTGTTATCTTAACAGACACTGTTCAAAAATCGATCGAATTCAGCGGTTGAGTAGATATCGGTTCCGTAATGGATTTCCAAAGTTCCGAGGTTGATTATGCCTCCGTATCGAAGTGATCCAGACGACCGATCCGGCTTCTAACAAGATGCAGCAACGAAGTGTCCCTCGAAACTGCGGCCCCCAATATGCGGCGGCTGATTATCGTAAATTTCGGGACGGCTCTATCGGGAAATCCCTAAAGTTATTACGCGCCGTGGACCGTTCCTCCGGGAGAGCGTCTCGGACATTTCTTAGGAACAGTCAATCAATAATTGTCCAGGCTGGACCCACGTGTCCATATAAAGTGGATACGCGTCCGGCGCACCTGATCCTCGTCCATCTTGGCGCATGTGCGCCGCCGGGCTAATATGTATGTTGCACAGTAAAAACTTCGTTAATTAGGAACTTCGCGTCATAACCGAGATACTGTTTTATCCCGAGAACGTTACACGCTCATAATATCCGTGGAATTCGGCGGAGAAAGAACAGTGGCATAATACACGGTGTATATACGACGCGGAAATGTTAACAAATTTCGAGCAACTCGATCCCGTATGCCTGAAAGTTGAACCATCCTTGTTTTAAGAATTTTATGAATTAGCATTCTGGGGGTCGGAGTTTAGCATTTAAACTTGCACAGCCTCCGTAGGGGCGCAACCAACAGACGATTCTATACTTTAACAGACACTCCCGGTACCAGCAACTTTCCCTGGCAATAAACTCGATGGGGGTAGTGGAAACCTGGCTTTACAAAACCTCGTTACCTGCGTAGATGATCGATCCGTCGAATTTTATATTCTCTCGATTTATTTCCTCAGATTTATGTCTGATAAACTGTGTCATTTTCACGCTGTTGGTTGAATGAAGTTGTTGGATGAAGTTTCTTTTCAACACAGTTGAAGTAATTTTAATATTTACTTAGAAGTCCTTCATATCATGCGCAGCATCCTATTAATTACTCTGTTTAAGTAAAATGTTGCATAAAGTTGTATTAATACAGATTATACGATACAAAAATGTTTAACATCGAAAGCATCGTAGTCGTCAGCAGTCTTGTTTGCATCCCTTAAGTGAGTGCGAGAGGTTAAGTATAGAACAATGCCAAATAGTACAAGATGCAGATAAATGGATATGGATTCCAAAGTCATGCGACGTTAAAGGGGGATAAAGCTACACAGAATGAAGTCGAAGCTTATCCGTGGAAGATACTTCCGTGGAGAGCATGTAACATTTCCACCCCGAACGATTCACTCCTGCGAATTGACCAGTTCAGCTCATAAGAGTTTATTGACCGATTCGTGGCGGAAAGAAGATAGTCCGACAAGAGACACCGGAGGTCAAAGATCTATGTCTTTATCTCGCCCCTACAGGGATTCACGGTCCACCCTCTTTGTCTTTTTCCGCGCCCACCCCTCTTGCGATCTTTCTGAACCAGTGTCCCACGAGCGTCGTTCGAGTGGAATAGCAACTGGTTCCCCGGCGGTAGTCAAGGAGTTCGGCAGCTAAATAATTAGGTTAACCCTTGTTGGTTTGTTGGTCCGCTGTGTCGCGTCGCGATAATGCCGGCCCGTGGAAATTTCGGGGGAAAGAACCGGCGCGGGGGCGTTTATCTCTGTTCCCCGCTCGACGCACTTCGCGCTAACAAACTTCGATAATGAACAAACGCTGACGAGACGCTTCCGGGACAACAGATTGCATTATAGACACGTATAACGGCGGTCATTGGACATTTTCCGTGTTCAAGATTTTCAATAATTCTCTCAATGCTCGACTGCTGTTTTTGTAAATAATACCCCGTGAATTAGTTTGTTATTATTGGACTGTGGATTTTATAAGATAGTAGACAGATTAAGAGAATTTAAGAATGTCTTTATTTACATTAAGAATGTTTCTACGTTATTTAGAACTTATTAAAATTGTTAAAGATACTATCTGATCACTGTTTGTTACAGCCCAAACAGAAAATTTTTATTTTGCATAACATCCAGTTGCAATTTATGACTAATAATAAATATAGCATCTGCAGACTGTTAACTAATTATAATATAATTATTTTTCAGTAGCTGTGTATTGTTTTGTGCTTTCGTCGATAATGAGTAATGTCTAATTAATGATTGTCTAGGCTACTTTTTATTATATAAATCTTCTATATCTCATACCAGCTAGACATTCTTTCCACACTACATTAATATTCTTTCCGAGCTTAAGCATTATATTTTATTGGAAATCGACGTATTTTCTTCGTAAATTTAATTATGGTGTACATGGTTTCTACAATTATTCCAACTCAGTTTAAAAATCCTACGAAATTTTAAGAACCTGAAATCTCTTGTCTTGCTTATCAGAACTCATGAACAAGTATTTTACGTTTAGAGGAGTCATATACCTATGTCACTAAATTTTGTTACTGAATAAGTTTCTATAAAATGCTTGCGTAATCTTTCAGAGTTATACGGTAAGGTCCTTACAGTTTATAAACGTTTACGGGTTTGTAATCTCGCGGAAGGCTCAATTAGAAAGGTCTTGGTTGCAACATGAAACATTGTGCGCTTCGGTTTTTGCCGTTTTTTTGCCCCGCCCGAGACACATTAGCCCTGTAAATTGTTGCAGGTGGGCGTCCGAGATGGACTGCGGCTTGCAAATATCGTTCGGCGAGACGGGTAATTGAAAATTAGCAGGGCTAATAGCAGTGGCGGGCGAAGAACGACGCTGGAGTGCTGTCATTTGTGCCAGAAAATCGAGTCGCCTCAGCCAGAGTGCCTTTTAATGCAATTTTATGATCGAATCCGGGAACGAGGATGGCGCAGCCTACTTCGGCCACGATTTTCCTGCCGGTCTATTGTGGTCGATGGCCAGAGATTGATTCCGCGGAGAAGCTAGAATCGATTCCGGGTCGTTCTATTTGCACGTGTTTCCATGTCGCCGTAATTTGCTCGCTTCGTTCCCTTGAAACATCGTTGGACATGCTGAATTCCTAATTTTAGACACTTACTTTTCCGTATGTCACGAACACGATGCTTATACACAGGGTGTATTTTTCCGTACATATTTCCGGAGTGTGTTCTAGAAGTAAAAATAACATTAAAATGTTATATAACACGAAGCTCATAAATGCTTTGTTGAGAAGTTATGACAAAAACAAGATATGTGAAAGATGTGATAACGCTAATGTACAATAGACAAAATAATAAGAAAAATCAGCATTCTCTGCGAAGAGATTAGACAAAATTACAATCAACAATAAATTCAGTAACTTAATTTACCGCTTGAAGTTACATTTTGTATTTTTGTTATAAATTCTTAACAAAGCATTTATGGACTTTTTGTTATATAACATTTTAGTCTTATTTTTACTTCATCTTTACTTTACACTATTGAGGTATACACAGAAAAATGTGGGTCACTCTGTATATACAAATTTCGAACTTTCTAGTCTATTTTAGAAAAGATCGCTATAATGGGATTAGGCTTCTTCTAACAAAAATAAAAGCGAGATGCCATTAATTGTTAATATACTATTATATACGAATACGACATTATTAACGAGACATAACTTGTCGATTTACAGTGTATTACAGTGCAAATATTTCGTAAGAACATTATGCAACTATTATTGCTATTTAATGTTGACGTCATCCTCATCAATAGTCTTCACGTTTCCATAAAAAACCACAGCAATTTTGTAAAAATAATGCGTTTACTTTACTTATGCCTAACAACAATATATATTTTACAATTGTGAAATGTAAAACCAGAATAAGCTAATTGAATGGGAACCTGGATGCAGCAGTCTAGAAACAAGAAAGAAAAAGTCAGTTCAGAAGGTTGCTCGCGTTAATGAAGTCTCTTTACGAATTATTGCTTGTTTGACCATCGCGTTACCTGTTCCACTTGAGCAAGCTAGTTGGTTGTTTCGACTATCGCGTTACCTAAAATTCAGACAATCCCAGGGCAGAATCGTCGAACTGCGGCGAGCGATAAACAGCAAGCAAAACGACGAAGGCGCGCGGCAACCACAGAAACGGTAGCAATGGGTTTAACAGTCTCGGTGTGCGCCGGTGTCTAAGTAAACAGAACTTTGACCAACAGGAACTAATCCCCGGATAGCTAAGCGGCGAAAGCCTCGAGCTAGCTCGCGGCATGAATATTCTAAATATTTGCCATAGGATGATAAAACGATCGTTGTCACTGGCCGATACAACGACAAACTTTGCGTATCCCTCGAAGATTGATCGTCACGGTCCACGGCGACAAGAGGAAGAACCATTAAATTTCCCAGGATAGAAGAATGTTTCTTCGGGCTATTGATTCACGGTGTCACGGTGCTCGCGATGTCGCCGACAAAGCGCCGATACCTTCTACGCTGCCTGAAAGAGAGAGAGGGAAGAAGATAGAGATAGAGGGAGCCTAACTTCCCAACTATCACAAAACTTTCGGATTACCCGGCCGAAAGATTACCCGGGAATTAGTGATAATTTCGAGCTACTTCGCCGGCGAATTCCACCGACCTGGTAACTACACCTAGTTACACCACCGACGAATCTCTTTCTCCCCTATCCGAAACTCCGGGAATCCGTTCTATCGCAGAAAGATCGGCGAACTTTTGCCCCCTCGTTTTCGATACGATCGTCGCGGAGACCTCGCGGTTGGCTATTAGCGATCACGGTCCAAGAAAAGAGCGATCTTACTGAGGGTAGCTGGCTACTCTCCGATTCTATTTGGGCCGATTAAGTTACGGGGGTTTCATGGGCATTCGATATTCGTTTCAAGAAAAGGAACAGTTACTATCACGTGACAAATAGACGAGCTAGGTGTGTTAAATATTTTATATTTAACTCATATTCTCGGAGATCTAAAGTTGTCGACTTGTGAATCATGAATAATGTGTTCCGTTGATAGATCATGGTTTAATGGAATTGTAGAGATATTTTCTTGAATGAAATTAAGGGGATTCGCAACATGATACTATGGAAGAACTCCGGCAGTTATTTCGAGAGTTTGCTTTGATTTTGGGCAACTACAGTTCCTTTGCAGAAAATTAGTTTTCAAGTGTAAGAGCATGCTGGCATGTGTTTGTAATAAGGTGGAGGAGATTTCTCAAAGGAAATCATGGGAAATTCTTTGTGTTCAATATGAATTCTATGTAGAATTACTTGTTCTTTTTTTTGTTGACAGCATTTGTTTTAGATGATTCTATAAAATGAAGACCAGGAATGATGTTTTTAACTATTATTATGAGAACTTATATTTGTTTAGTGGATCTGATTGGAAATTTTAAAGCTTGTTTCGATATGCATAATCTTTACGTCAATTCTGTTTTTTTTTTCAAGTGTAAGTGTGACATTATGTAGTTATTCGAACCAGTCTAAATTGTAGAGGATGGTAGTCATCGACATTTTTTAACTTCTTACATCCTTTAATTGTTTTATTTTGCTATTATGATGTTATCACACTTAATTTCTCTATATTTGAAATTCAAAATACGCGTGCAGATATTTCGTTTTGGGAAAAGACTACCTTTTTAAATCGGACATGTCTGAACGACTCTAATATAATGTGCAAATAATGGAATGGTCGCATAAAATAGTTCAGTTGATCAAATAAATACTAAAGGGATACAAATCAGAAATAAGTAAAGAAATCAATTTTTGAGTAATCAAGATCAGAGAGAAAATTATTGTTCAAATTTCAGGTTGCTTGTAAATGGTTTCTAAGTGGCAACTGAGTCGTCTCGATGACTATAGCTAGACCAATTTATGAATCACTGTGATTAATAAGTGCCCTTAATCAAGTAAACTCAGGTCATTTATTACAAGTCACTTTTGCATATCAAATGAGTCGATTCAAGGTCTACATGAATCAGAAGCCATGTCTAAACGTTCAATTTTAATCCTCTGTGATATTGATAAAAACTTATACTAACGGTGTTCAGGTCTCATGAACTCGACTAAAAATATACGTGCACATTATTGGAAACTGCACTATAATACAACATTTTTAAGCTTCTCATATAAAAGGATACAATAATTAATATGAAAATATAAAAAAAAACTTGAACACCTCAATAGGGTTGAAGACGAGAACAAAGTAAAAGTGATCAATTTTTCGAGTGCTCGAGACAAGGAAACCTTAATCGTCCAAACTTCGAGTACCCATGGTTATCAAGAAAGTAAGCAGAGCCTAGTATCATCGACGAAGAACATGAGAGAAAACAAAATGGTATGTCCGTGCGAACACAGAGAAAAAGAGAGTGAGAAGGTGAGATGGAAAGAGAAAGAGGGAAAGAGGTGAGACGGGACCGAGACGGTGAGAAAGAGAGAAAGGGAGAGTTCACTCCGGCAATCTATTCCAATTTAACACTCGACTCCATGGCATTAAATAATCGCCCTCGCCTTCGGAGGAACTGGTCTCCATTCAATAATGGACTTTTATCCAACGAGCTTGTACTTAGCGCGAAACGGGCCCGGCTCGGTTGGGATATTACCCCCGGTAAGTCGGTGTTGTGACAGTAAAGAGCTTGAAATAAATCTTAGTTACAATCATTTCTTTTGCGGCCCGCGGCCCACGACGAGCATAAATCAAATATCATCGTTCCGTGCGCTCTCTTTCGCGGCCGCTCTCAAGATCCTCCCATCCTCTCTGTCTCCGGTGGTCCCCTCTCCGCAGTCCGTTCAGCTCGTCTCCGGCTCATTGCACTTGCATTTACATTCAAGAACATCCGAACGGTTCGTTCGTCCTCGTTCACTGGTCCAGAGGCGTTCGTCGATCTCCTTTTCTCGCCGCCTCGCCGACCTTGATCGATAAAGGCGACGCGCGCGGGCGGATAGAAAGAGCCCCTTACCCCCCTATCGATCTAGAAATTTATTTTCTCGAACCTCGCCCACCTCGCCGCGTGGCCCACCGATCGCTCGAACTCACTAGGAATGCGGTCGCCGTTCGGTAAAAGCGTCCGTGATTTATCGTTCGCCGGAAGTTCCGTGTCCTTCGGCTTCAAACCCGGTGGCTCGTTTCACTTTTCCGACGTTTCATATGCAGAAACAACTACGCGCGGAGGAAGATACAGATTTATGTCCCGGCGAGAACGCTGCTAGACAAACTACACCGGAAGGTGACAAACCATTGCTACCGTATCATTTCCTAGAAAACTGTTGAGACTTCGACGAGGAGACCCGGAGAAATTGGAAATAAAATCTTAATACTTGACCTACTGTGCCGGTTGAAGTGACCTGTTAAACATTTTGAATTTTAAAATTGTTGCAGTTTTGTGTAGAATCTTCTGTAGGAAATGATTTAATAATTGTTTGGATTCAAGCGCACGTTATAATAACAATACCAAGGTGTCTAAATCAATTCCATTTCCTTATATGTATAGCAACACATGTGAAACATTTTTAGTACTTGATAGAATCAGTGTTAACACTGAAACTGCTACATTACTTGAAATGACTAGTCTCGGATTTTGAGCATGTTTTTATGAAACTTCTCTAATCAGTAACGTATTATAGAAATATAAATCGTAGGAAGTTGAAGTAAATTCAATTAGTTTTGGACTCGGTAGTTTTGATGTTAATCTCAATGTTAAATTAGTAACAATATACTCTGAAAATATATTTTTGAAGTATAAAGAAAATTTGAAATATTTATCGATTTAATTTAATATGGAGGTAGACGCGTGACGAAGATTTCAAATTAAATCAACTGAATGTCCATATTAAGCATTCCTTTTGTACCGATATGGAATTCCTTTGTTGCGTTATTAATGTTCAAGCGTTCAACCAAATATGCTCACACGATAAATATAAATTTTCTGTTTCGAATAGAAGAGTATTGATAATATAAAAGTTCCATCCATTATAGACGAAAAGGGTTAATACGGTAATGGGGTAGCATTTACCCGCTTGATCATTGCGACCAACGTAATCAGGCTATTTTCAATTTACATTCATGTCACGACAGTTTTGTAGACGAATACACAAATCTAAGTTTAAAGTATCAAAGGATATTCTCTTCCATCGAATAATCCACCTAATTAGTATTCAATGTATTCGATTTATTGTTTCAAATAACACGCCTAATTAAAACACCGCCAGAGAGAAACGCGGCGGTTTTAGCGTTTATTAAGTGTCATTCTTCATCAATCATACAAAATGCACTGTCAAAGTAAGGCAAAACGTTCTGCAGAATCTGTTATCGCCCTTAATTGATAATATAGAGTTTACTTAGTTCTTTTGTCGTACTAGTGGATTAATTTTTTAACAATGATACCACTGGAGACCAATCAACGTAAATATACTTGCTCCAGAAAGACACATTCTTGTTATTCTTATAAAGCAGTATAAGGTAATCTCTTTTAATAGCCAATGGCTGCAGTATTTATGCTCCGAACAGATTTCATAAATCTCATAAAAAAACAATGTTCTTAACAATATGTTCCAAAATCGAACGAAAAGAATTATTTTAGAAGAGAGAGAATGTATTTGTGACAGAAAGAATACAAAATGATTTTCTTAGTTACTTCGCAGTTATTAAAGTACAATAACAGGTAAAATACAAGGTACTCGGCAGTTCTCATTTACTGTAAAAAGCGTAGTACAAACAAATAGTAGTGAACTGTGTAAGAAACGGCATGAGAGTGGAGTTATTATGAAAAATCGATATTTAATTGCTCAATGTAAGCAGCATCTTCGATCACCTAATTGTAATAGTTAATCGTTAATAAAATAGCTTTAAGTTATCCAAATACAATGGGACAGTTTTAAAATTTCAAGACACAGGTTCCTAAATTCCCGGCTCGCGATGAGAAAGAGAATTAAAAGCACGATGGCCGTTGTTGTTTCTCCATTTGGAATCGGCGCGTTTCGTCGAAGGATCGTGCCCGAGTCGCCGGCGAGAGACAAATTGACGGTGTGTTAACGCTTTGTTCACAAGCGCAACATAGTCCCGAGATGGAAATTCTCTCCCGCGAATCGGCCGGCGCTGGCCGGCCCTTTACATCCAGCGTGCAGTAATGAATGTCCCGGTGCATGCAGCGTCGTGACCTCTCCGGACGGGCGCGAGCCGATAAACTGGATCCCTCGATCATCGGCGAGGATTTATTGCATCGTCGGGGAGGTGCGCAAAGGGCCGCGATCCTCGCGTGTGAGAGCATGTTCTTTCCTCGTTGCGACTCCAGGCCCGCCTTTTATTTGCTGCGGTGGTTTTCGCAGCGACAGAAAACTCGCTACAGCTACGGTGCACTCGCAGCACGTCCGTGAACGTAGATAGAGATCTAGCAGTAAATCTTCCCGGGGAACAAATAAAAACTGATTAGAGAAACTGATTGCAACGGGCCGGCGAAAAATTCAAAACGAAGTCCAGATACCGAGAGACCGAAAAGCTAATCATACGTTGACTCGATCGTAGCGAATGATTTCTTTCGGCATTGTTTCACCAATTACTTCTTTATTTTATGTATGCCTACAGATATCATTCATTGATTGGCTTCTGATGAACATACGTCTTCCATTTTATTTTGAAATCACTAACAGATTCATTTGAATGAAAATTATTTAATTTCGTACAGGGAATAAAGTTAACCTACCGAGCTCTAAATTAATGTATGTTACTTCATAACGATGAAAAAACTACACTGATTTAGATCTTTTGCCATTTTAATGCGTGTTTGGATTAAGAAATTTATTAAATCATTGTCTATGAAAGAGAATGTCTAATGTCAGCAATTTTAAAATAAAAGAGGTGCAATCGGTCATTTTGACCGCGTTTATGTTAAACAAGTTTGCGAAACAAATGTTTTCTGCATCGCTTACAAGAAATTGAAATTACACAGATAATTACTTCTTATTCATTTTAATAGGGTACGATTTTTAAATCTTTCCTTGTTATTCTATTTTTCTGTATTTCGCCTGTATAGCTTGCACATTTCTATCATAAATGCAGAAAATTCGTAGTTTCGTTATGAATTATTTCATCGAGCGGCAGATTATGTACTTTCTATTCGAATAAGCGTCTTCAGAAGTAATCCCAGAGTGTTTCGAATAAGATGCTCCGATTAAGAAATAATATAATTGCACGCAAGAAATGCAGTCGCGTTGCTATTCAATTTTCCGATACAGGAATAATTAATCAGCGAAACGAATGCCCGCTAAACATATACATATAATTAATGAAAGTACTAATTATGCGTTAGCTGACAAGAGCAAGCCAATAATTTCTCGGCGAATTATTCCATCGCTCGCTTATTAATTGTCTATTAATATCTGCAGTGCTTCTAGATGAGTGCATACATCCGAGAAACATTTTTATATGAAATATTTGACACGGAAACACACTTTTAAGATCATCAATATATTCTGTCAAATAGAAATTATAATCGGCAGTCGTCTCTCTATTAATCTTATCAATAAAATGGCAAGAGTAATCAATTAAAAATTTTCTGGAACCTACGTCGCCGTTCCTCATCGAAGAGAGACTTGTGGAAGAGAGAAATAGATTGGACGTTCGTCGCGATTGTAGATATAGGTCGTAGACTGCTTATTAAATTTTCACCTGGCTCCGGTGAATAAATTGCGCCCGATCGAAGGAAACTAGCGGACAATAAAACAAACGAGAGAGCCGAGAGAAGAGCAATAAAAAGACAGACACCGGTGTGTCGACCGGTCAAAGTGGGAACTGGACCATGAATCGCGCCGCGAGCGTCGATCAACCGATATTTTGTCGTATGCATATAAGTTTCGTTGTGTCGGGGAGCCGAAACGACGGCAGTCCACGACCCGGCGTCGATTTTAATCGGCCATAGGCTACCACCGCCACCGACCATCCTCCTAAATGCATATTCATTCGCCGATGATTCGCCGGTATCGTACACGAATCGATTCCAGGTGCTGTTAGATCCGTGGCCTCGTGGTTTACCGACCGCCAGGCTCATCGGCAATCGACGTACTCGTAAATTAGTTAGCGCAATAAAGCGCTGTCGGCTCCTACTTGCAGGAAATCGAAGTTTAATGCTTTCTGCATTCGTTCCCCGAAGCTTCCAACGAATCGACTGTTATCCCGTGAATTGTCCTTCCGTTATAGCTCGAGAATTTACCGAGATTCGATGAAGATAGGACGAACGACGAGAATGAAGAAACTTGTTAAAGGGGATTCTGATGTAAATCGTAATAGAAAATGTGCATCTTTCTGCAGAAATCAGTAGGCAACACGTTTGGGACGCATGTATATATACACCCGAACGAAATTGTTAGGATAAGAATTTTTTAATTGTTATTTTCGATGTCGCTACGCCACTACAGAAAGTTATTCATTATAATCGGAAATATATAAAGCGTAAATTCTATTTATTGCGTGCAGAATTCTTGTGTGCAACTGAATTAATCATAGTTTAAGTTTATTAATTCTACTTACAAAATGCAGTATTTAAAATTACCAAACAACTTATTTTTCATTGAAAAATCAAGATCTTTGTATCAGCTTTACATCAACTTTATATGAGTACATTTTTAATGATGGTTTTAATGGTTTAAATACTCGAAGGAGGAGCATTAATTTTTATAACATGGTTTACTGAGACATTTGGGTTACTTAGTTACTTTAGCTCACTTATTCATCAATAACGTATGTGCAATCAGCAAATTAAAATGCCAAAAATTCATTAAACCTGTTTTGTACGACAGAAAATCAATAAATTAAAAACATATTAAAATTAACACATAATTAAACCGTAAGCTTTCAGTAAGTCAGTAAAAATTTCATCTAACACTTTAACGAAATAACTATTCCATTATACAAACAGTCATATTTCCCTGATTAGTTCAAGCTTAACTGTAATTAGTACAAAGGCCAGCAACAAACAAGAACACTAAAAATGTTTAAATTTTTTGTTCCACAGAAAATCGAGAGAAAAATCAGATTAGTTGTAGGATAGTCTGACAGATACAATTAAAATAAATTGCATGGGAGTTCCTGAGGGTTTCTAGTCACCCTTCGAGACGTCAAGAACGTCCGATGTTCGGAACGCGTCGATTAAAATTGACTATCGCGATTCCGGACGCGCCGCGGCCCGTGCTGGCAGCTGCTCGTTACGACAATTAACGAAACGGTAAAGGAGGAGCGCGCCGAGGAAAGTGTAACGATGTAGCAATTTGCTCGTTACACCGTCATGGGGCACCGGCTCGGCGCGGCGTGGCGGCATGCTCCTTGCCTGTGTGTCTCGTAATCGGGAGTACGTAATATCATAAGCCACAATCGACGTTAGAGGTTATACGGATAATACGTACGTATCCCGGGGATCGCGATTTGCCGTACACGGCCGCCCCGCACGGCATACATATTCGCGGCGCAGCCGGTAAACCCTACGGGTCCCGGCTTTTACGTGTCCGGCATTTCTAAGAGCCGCTCGAACCGGTTACATTTCGAATTTCCAGTCCCCCGAATGCATGTGTATGCGCCGCGTTATTGCATCATTGTATCGGCCCGTATAAATCGACCTTCGTCCCGGGGAGAACGGACGTTTCGAGTTCGCAGCGAGGATTTAACGCCAACGAACTGGATCCCAGTTTTCTCAAACGACTTGCAAAAATTTGCAACCTTCCATTCTTTTTTTTATCGAATATTTATAGCTTCCTGTATTTGTGTAGGTTATTAGTTTGCCTTTCGGGATCTTTATGAAAAATGAAAGTTGTCAGCGCCGATTGAAAGACACAGAAACCAAATAATAGTGTTCTATCTTTGATCATTTTCAATTTTCACAGATAAAATGACAGTGTGTAGAACACCGTTTTAAAGACTTTATTAATGTTCTGAGAATATGTACAAATAAATAGCTTCATTAGAATATACTGAAACTTAAAAATCACTACGAATGTTTATCTTTATCAGTATGTTTAGTAATAACACAATGGTCGACTGGTGTAATATGTACTGTAGAAGAAATGTTTTCAGCCCAACCCATCGATCTTTTCGCCACATTTGATAGCAGTAAGTGGATCATCGTATTCTTCTTGAACAATCCATAGCAGTAAAAAAAAACGTACAAAAATGTCATTTAAAATCCTAGAAATAAAAACTTCCGGATTACGTTGTTATTCAAGAAGCATAATACTGCACAAAAGGAAACGGCTCGAATGTATAGTCGCAGCGAAAAGTATGTTAAAAACTTTTAAGCTGCAGTAACACTTTTTAAAACTGGCCAAATGACTTCAATTTTTATTAGACGATGGAACTAGTCCACTAGATCATGACTAAAATACTTTTATTTAATTTTACTATTACTTGATACGGTAAAAAAATAAAAACTCATGTTTTTTAACTTTTCTATCTGAGCCTGTAACAAAGAATTTAAAAAATACATTTTGTAGATCTAGCTAACTGACGCGCGTACTAAACATTTCATTTTACTTTGTAAAAGGTGTCAACATACTTTTCGACGCGCCTGTAGTTGCCAGACTAGCAAAACCAAATGAAGTAACTTGGAAGATACACAGTGTTACAAAGGGTGTACGATGGCTGAGTGTCGAGGAGTTTTGAACAAAAACGGGACAGTTTTCGACAAGAGGCCGCACTGTCGAGCTCACAAGTAATTTTGTCGTGTTCGAGGCCAATTCTTTAACATTATCGCGAACGATAAAAGTAATACTCAGAGAGCGCGGGCCAGTTAGGCCAGTTGGGCCAGATTTCCAGCGTCTTGTCTCGCGGTTGAATATAAATAAAACTAATCTGTAGCGGGGCCGTAAAACATAGGCTTAATGCGATTTACGGTTGAACAGGATCGAAACAGATTAGAAGAATAATGCCTTCTGCTGTGCGACGGGCCTTCGCCCTCTCCACTTTTCTTTCGGGTCGATTTCCACTTGTGCCGTCCCCGGTTCGCGCTGTTTCCAGCGCGCGAAAATGATTGTTATTTATAGCGAAGGCGCGATGAATTTATTAACAACTGGCACGTGAACGCATGCCTCGTACGGGCCCCCGTTAATGGCGAATGGCATGAAACTTCTTAATGAGAAAGTACGTCTTTATAGAGCAATATAACGCGCCACATGCGCCAGAAATATTGTTGCACCTGATGCTTTCGACGCAGTCGAAATGCTGCGAAATGAACGCGATAATCCGTCGAGCCAACTAATTCGCGACACCAAACGGCAGTTTAAGGGGGCCAGGTCGTGTCACCTGCTGGAAAAAGAATCAAATTTCTTCTCCGCATAAGTTAACTGTACTAGGGAAAAGTTGCAGCTTTGTATCAATTAAGAAATTTTAGATCCTCGGAGGAAGGAATGCGTTTGCAAGTGTCTATAACTCAAACAATAGGATGACATTTTGTTTTAACACTTTACCGACCAGTCATTCGGCTATAAACATTTTTATGCTTTCACAACATTAGCATTAAGCAATATTTATTCTATCTATTTTATTTATTTTATTCATCGCATACATATTTTATTCAAAATTATGTAATAATACGTCAATAATAGATAGCAAATTATTGGTTGTCATGATAACCGACTCACAGGCTACCGGTCAGGGTGAAACGCCGATTTATAGGCTACCGGTCGGTAAAGTGTTAATATGAAACATTAGTCTTTTATAATATTTAGAATCGTAATAGCCAACGAGTAATTTCACTTTATTTATTCAACATTTTCTTCACGTTATATCAAGTTGGAGATTCAACCTTATCACGGATTTCTGCACGTCAGCGGTAAATGGAGACAATTTTCAAAAAATAAAGCGAAATTACTCGTTAGCTATTGGCTTTAGAGCTAATAAAGATCAATACTTCTTTTACTCGGAATTCGATATTCTTTCATATTCTGACATAAAAAATGTAGGATATAAGAAAAGGAAATTGACCTTCAAATCTTCGGAACGCCTTCACCTATAAAGAAAATAAATGCACTACGTACTATGCCCTTTTAAACCACGCAACTTTCGTAATAAAGAGTTTGTTGTCGAATGCATATTTTAGAAGTTGCAGGAGATGCACAAGTTGCGTGACCCACCGTATATACCAATATATCCTAAATGTTTCCAATAAAAGATTTTTTTAAATCGTCTTAGATGGCGAGGCACGACTGGCATCGAAGGAAGCACCAACCATCTTAACGAACCGTGGAACGAATAAACGACGTTTCCACATAGTAATATCTACCGGCGATTTTCGGGGTGCCATTGGCAACCGCGACGGTTGAAATTGAAACCTATAGCGTTCGGATATTTCAATTTCCAATAATAACGAACACGTAGAATCCATCCGATCGCGATTTGGCTTCCCCGGAGCGCAATCGACACGCTGTTTCGAAATTACGTGGCAGAAAATATATCCGTAACGAAGGGACAAACGATTATTCCTGCAGCGCGGAAATAAAAATATATTTTTGTTCGGTCTTCAGAAATGTTTTTTTATATCGTTCGTATATTGGAATTGAAGTGAAAGATATCACGTTGAATTACAAAGGGTATCTTTTTAATATACGATTGCTCACGAGGCTCTATACCGCCATCAATTTTGACTATTCCTCGTTGTAAAAACTTGTAAATATTGATGGAAGCGTAACAAATATATATGGAAAACGCCGATGCAAGAAGTGGCATAGTTTTGTTATAAAAATGTACCAAAGTGGAACAAAAAACGCGCTCTAGTCTAGAATATCCTCTCAAGGGATTTTCGTAGTCTAATGGTTGATATGTTGAAATCATATTATTAATCATAAGGGTTTGGTATGGCTGCGTGCTATGGAAAATAGTGGCGCGACTGTGCGCGCAACTGTAAATCGGAGTGCTTGCCACTCGTGGTAAAGGCTGACCATTGCGTCAAAATACCACATGGAGCCCTGCTATAGAAACCGCTGTAGATGCATTTATATAGTATATATTACACCTCGGGGCCATGGAAACCGATTAATTGTAATTACTAGTCAAAACAGATTTCGATGCCCTTTTTTCTCAGTATTACTTTTTCCGACATCAAAAACCAATCAATCAAATAATTTTCGATACATATTCTGTTACCGTATCGGCTACAATGAAACTAGTTTTTCTCAAAAACGAATTTCACAACTTACTACATTTTTCACCTACAAATAAAAACGTTCTTTCAAAAGTGGAAATATTGCTTATTAACACATTAACGACGGGGCATTTTTATTAAAACTTTTCTATACAACGGGTGATTTTAATGATATAGAATTCCTTCAACATATGTATACTAAAAATGTGATAGGTAGTTTTGTAATTAATATATTTTATTGAAATTTTCAGAAGTTATATGTGTTCAATTGTCAGAAAAACAATAATAAACATATGTTACAATGCGTCGGTAATGTATTAATATTATTATTCGAAAACATTGTATGTATTCTTTGATTATTAGCTAACAAGTGCATTTTTGAAGTTCTTATGCACAATATCGTTCTTTTGAAAAATTTCTCGCAATTATTTTGTAATCAGTGAGTTAAACAAGGGTGGCCCCTTAACGCGAACTAATGTTTCGATTTCGTGAAGGATTTACGTCTATCCGGTGCCCAGTCTGCCCACGTGAAACACGTCGACTATGATTAACACGCCCCGAGCACGCGTTTTCACTGTAGCACAACAAATAGACATGTATATGTCCGCCACATAATGCGACCAGACCAGACCGACGCAAACATGGCTGATGGTGACGCCGGATATACCTAGAAACAATTTCATTAACACGTTGACTGCCACGTTGGTCAATATCCTTTGTCCAGGATAGGAAATTCATTTTTATTGCTTTCTCTTTGAGTCAAGTTAAAATTACATTATGATCTGTACGGTTTAAATCAGTTCAAAGCGTGATTTTTAATTTCTCATTTTCGATTTCATTCAGATCATTTTTATATTTATAATTTGTAGATTTTTTGGATTAATTGTTTAGCAGTCAACGTGTTAACTTCGAGTCGATATCTTCGATATTGCGATTACTTCCTTTTCATGGAGGTATGAACATGTTTACCTACCAGGGCTATAATTTGCGCTTTACTGTATTAATTGAAATAGTATGACATTTTACATTTTTTATTTGAGTTCGATTTTTGACGAGTTCATTCGCGTGCTTCTTTCAATTAATATCTCAGCTTCTGCAAGGTCTTCTAAAAGGTTTCAAAGAAGTTTGATCATTTCCTTTTCAATACTAAGTAAAGGAAAGTTTTGCTAGGTCATATTGCTCCCTATAACATCTCGTTTAACAATTGAGAACCTGTTGAAGAATTCATTACGAACATTTGTAAACCTTATTCACATAATTTCCTTTGTAATTATTATTTACAAAAATAAATTGTTAAACCCGTTTTCAGTACAATCTTATTCGTTAGTACCCTCGTAGCAAGATTAAGATCTATAAATGTTAAGCATTATAAATCTTTCTAACTATAAACGACAACGTCTAACAATTTACTTAAAAATGTAGCTTTATCAAATGCTTCATTTTCTCCAGTTTTAAAATGTTCTGATTTCGAATAATACCCTATTCACGTTTTTTACTCCGTAACGTTTCCTGATAGATCGATTTAGACATTTTCAATCCGATTTAACCGACTTCGAGATTAATCGAAATTCAACAATAGAATTCCATACTTTAGATATAAATGAATTATCCCATATTTTCACGGATAATCCCGTGAATTTTTATCCAGATCAGGAACCTTATTACACTAGCAAACGATAAAATAGCTGCGATACGCGTGTAGACGTAATATAACTGACAGCATGTCGCGGATCAGTTTTGGATCCATCGGAATAGGCTTTAAATTCCGGAAGCGATTAAAATTCGACAATGCATTTAATTGAGGTCGCGATCTCGACTAGAGAGACGAGATTGGTTTGCATAGTGCAAACGAATATTCGATGCAAATTGAGAATTTAATATCCTCTAGGAATAATACGTCATAAACATTTAATTAAGCCTCGAATAGTTCGCGTACCGTAATAAATATAGTGTGATCACGCTTGTCGGGTCATTAAACGCGGAACGCTATGGTCACCGTTTAATAGTTTATCGCCGGTACTGGGAGCCGATATTATTCATGTGTACAATACAAATAGAATTCGATTTAATTAATTACACGGACAAACTTGAAACTTCATACAATAACCTTGTTAGCTCGATAAATGTCCGTTGTTGCGGAACCGTTCGAGCACTCGTTAAACACCGAAATTATTCTGGAAATAAAATTACGATACCACTGATTAGTCTGACGAAGATTCCATTGCATTTCAGAGTCGATCAACATTTTATCAGTGTTCTGCTTAAATGTTGGTTAATTGGGGATTCGGTGGACCAGATAACAGACGTTTGATCCTCTTGTCTTTATACTCTTAGATGCCATATTTTATCTCATCAGAAACCCTCCAGTTGTTCTTATTATTATTTAGTAGATTCAATTTCTGGTACGATCAAAGTTAATTAACTTAATTAAAGCTATACAAAGTAAATCTGGCGAGTAAGTTATTGTGAGCTTTCCTATAAACTATTATCATTTAAAGTTCTTGAAAATAGTAGTTTTTCATGAACTTTAACGATTTTTGCATCTTTAGTGGCTGTGGCTTGATCATGCCTCAACTGATTTCAATAAAATCGTGAAGATGTGCACAAATTATCAAGATCTACAAAACACACAAAAAAAGTGGAGAACACATCATTTCTTAATTTTCTATTTCATTCCAGTCAATTGTAATTTTAGAAAACAATTTTTTAACCATTATCTAGTGAACTAATAATGTCTCTAAGATCCAAAAAAATTTAAATCGCTTGGACCAATTATAAAGAAGTTACTCCGTTTCAAAGATGTCCGAATACTTTTCACACTGACTGTAATTATTAGGTTGGAAACTATGAGACGGGCGTTTTTGGTTAGTCTGTGTTCAGTTGCGACTTCATTACATCGTGCGCAGGATATTTTTATTTATAAATTTTAATAGGCGTGATTTACATCTACCTTTTTGTATGAGTACAAATTGAATCATAGGGCAGCTCAAGCTTCGAGAAACATTAATCAAGCATACGGAGATGGATCCACCAGTGAAAAAAATGCTCAATATTGGTTCCAAAAATTTCGTTCTGGCAATTTGAGCATCGTCAATGAGCCTCGAAAAAAAATCGCGTTTTGTTTCCATTTGGTTTCGGAGAAATATAAAATAAAAATGGAACACAAGCATGAAAAAATTTTACAAAATGAGTAAGAAGAATACCTTTAAAATTTATAAATAAAAATATGGAGCACACGCTGTAATGAACCTGTCTCAGTCGCAGTTGAACACAGACTAACCAAAAACGCCCGTTTCATAGTTTCCAACCTAATAGAAATATTCCACTACGAACATTTGGACCGCGGCGCCACAGCAAACGAATGCATCGCGCGACCAAGAAATAAAATGACCGATTGAAAGTGATCCGGTTGATCGGGAATCGTTCTGGCGCAGGCAATTCCGAAAAAACGCTGAAGAAACATTCTCGATACAAGTTCCGGCATAACTTCCTGTTTGTCTGATCACTTTATCACGGGCTCGCCGTTCTCGCATTTAACTTGGCCGCGCTCGAAATTATCTTCCCGCCTGAAACTCCGTTTCCTGAGCGTATCCGCCGCATCCGCATCCGACCTGTATACATTTTACAAAGAAAGTTCACCCGGTCGGATGGAAGCTTCAATGAAATTCCAGCTTGGCCGCCGCGGCGCCGCGCACAAAGTAAAATTACACGAAGCGTCGAACACACGCGAACACTTAATTTTCTACCTCGCTCCGGTAACACGATCTTCGCACTCTACCTATCGACCAGTTACATTCCGCCGGCGCGAACTCCGTGTGCTTCTACACGAAAACCCAGCAACCCGAACCACCTATTACACCTTGCACGCCGAGTTTACTTACCAAATCCCGAAAGATTCATTGATCTCTTACAAAACGCAATCCTCTGCCGTGGAAATCTTGCGCTGCTCGGCGATGTTCGAACGCCAACCATCCTAACCGAGTCATTTCGCGTCGAATAATCGCACAACACAGTTTTGGGGCACTCTTGCCTCGCCGAGCACCATTTTATTGCCAATCACTTCATTCGCACGATTTCGTCGATTGTCAGATTTTTCAGATAATCGACTTGGAGAATTCGAAAACGTTTGAAAATAGAACACGTTTTTTGTATATTATACATAATAAACGTGTCAGGTGAATAAAAATAACAATCATTGCGCATCAGAAGTCAATATCGATAAATAAACGTTGTCGACAAAGATGGTCAATGAGATGAGGCTGATCTAAATTTTTCAGACATTATTTGACTAACAAGCAATAAAGTATAATTTCTTAAAAGAATTTAACTGCATAACGCCACGATTTAAAACGAAGTTACATGGAAATGAGCTCCGCTGAAATTATTTACCATCGAACTAAAATAGCACTCTGTCATTATTGGATCAGTAAGAAGAGACAACAGAATGATTATTCTGATTATTATAAAAAGATCATCAAGATATTTCTTGATGTTCGAAAACGATGAAGTATTAGCTGCGCAACAATCCGATGTTTATAATTAATTTTTAATTGAATCTTTTGCCTCCGGTATAATAACGAAAGTCTTTGCTTCGAGCGAAAACAGTGCAGCGAAGTACTGTAGTTGACAAGCGTTAACGAACCGATTACCAGAGAATTAAACAACCTTGTTATTGGAAAATACACGAAGGATCGTAGTCGTAACGAGTTCATTGCGGAATTAGCCGAGGTCTCGTGGTAGCTGTTCTTTCCGTCTCGCAGCGTGTAATGGATATCCCAACCTTAGCTGATGATCTATTACCGCGAAAATAGGTCAATTAGACCGGCTGGCCTCGGGCCCTAGGTACGCCCCGAATTTCAAGCTAATTCTGTTGGCTGCTTTAATTATTCCCGAGGCTAGTACGCGGCGGATCAAAGCGACACTGGGTCTCTGGAACGATTCGCGATCGCGAGAACAGCGTAACCCTATCGTTCCGAACAGCGGAGTGGATTCATCGGCCTGCACAATTCGAAGGTTCGTTATTTCCTAGCTCGTCGGAAAGCGGTACACACGCGACTACGTGATGCACGGGTTGGACATTTGCATTCTGTTCAACAGGTACAAACAACTCAAAGGACTGCATCATTTTGCACATGGAAGATAGATGATTGGCAGTTTCTCTTACAGGAACCAAGAAGTTTATACAAAACCTAATTGGTGCCTCGTATTGCACTTATTTTGAAGCATACAAAAGCAATCTTTGTATATATATATTTTATGACAAAAAGTATTTCGAATAAAAAGAAACTGAAAAAAATTACTAAAAATTTCTGGGTAAAAATATCTTAAACATTATATCCTAAAAATTAATAATTCAATTATTTTCAAAAACATTCCTAATAATAAAATATGTTTTAAGTTTTCGTTATTGTTCATTTCATGATTTATCCATTCATAAATTTGGTAACAACATTGAAACTTTAACTCGTTTAACTACTACGATAAAAGGAGACTATTCGATGCTATATGTGAACATTCTTGAAGAAATACGAGGTCGAATGCAATAAACAAAAACTCAGTCGGAAGTAATGGTATTTCATACATTGTTTGACATAATTACGTATTAACTGGCAGTGGGTTTCAAATTACGTGTGATTAGATATGTATATTATAGTTACAAAACAAATATAATTTTATTATAAAAAGATTGACAATTTCTTAGATATTGGTAGTGTTCCATTCAGTATGCGTCCTATTTATGGTAATTCTTCCCTATGTAGGACTTAAAAAATCGAAATTTAACTAGTTTCTCTTGGCAAACTAACAAATTAATAACAAATCTACTTGCGTGAGTGCATCTCTTCATTTTATATCATCAGAAGTGATAAAACTGCTGTAGTAAGGGTCAGATGAAAAGAGAATTTGGGCACAAAAATGTAAAAAATGAGTAAATGCCAAAGTACCAAATTCAAAAATCACAATTGACAAGGATGGAAATAAGTCAAAAAGTACTTAAACTGTACTAGCTGCTTGGCTATAAACCACCTTTATCCTTCCACAACAAGGTACTACTCTAAAAAGTAGCAATAATATCAATCTGGACCTACGGAATCCAAATATAGAGCTGTGGCAAGAAATCAAACAATGACGTAATTCAATGTTCCCGTAACAAAGCAATCAGAACAATAGCAACAGCGCTGCGGTTTGTCAACAATAGTGCACTTTATAAAGACCAACACACGAAACACGTCCGAGATTACGTGAAACAGTACGTCGATTCGCGCTACAATAGTTTCTAACAATACCGTAACTGGCAAGTAGTAACAACACCGAAGATAATATCGGAAGATTCGGGAGAAATGGAACTTACAATCTAACCTAAATGAATGAAAAGCAGGAAAATGAACCCTGCCAGACCCGTAAAAATTTGTTATAAATATATTGCGCATCTTTATGCAATATAAATATATTCTAAGCCAATTGCAAGAAACAGTAATGAAATAACAATCTATTTATACTATTAATTATATTAATCAGTCGAAAATAGAGTTCTAATGTTCTTACAGTTTTGTATTTGATGTATTCATTTTTTTCTGTAAATGCATAAAATCTATTAACAAATAGACTGTGAATGTACGTGCTAATTTCCGATTTTTATTTCATCAAAATAAGAGTTGACGTAACTTGAGACTTATTTAAATATAAATTAGCAAGGAATTTGTAATTTTTGAAAACGGTTATTTACTCTGACTTGCGAAGATTTTATTTTTTTAATTTTTCATTTATTTTAATGCAGAAAAAATGCGTTACGAAGGAGAAACAATAGTATTCAACTTCAAATTCACAGTGAGCTAAAAAGGGTTAAAGAAAATCTTCCGCCAACTAAATAATTATATGTTGTAAGAAAAAAATCAAAACGCTATTAGATTAATTTAATTTAAATGTTTTCTTGAAAGTAAGTTTGGTAAATAAATAAATCAGAAATGTTCTTGGCAAGGTGGCGGTTCTGTTGACGTTACCGATGCCGAACACTACAAAACACCATTGAGCTGAAAAATTCGAAGCTTGACAATTCTTTCTAGAAAAATCCGATTGCAATATGATACAGTACCTGCTTTAAGGTGCACGGAAGTATTTCTTCATTGTGGATTTCTGACAGAACACAGCCGTTTCACGGTGACCTAGTCGGCGAAGTAACTGAGCCGCGGTTTGACGATCTCCGGCGAACTTTTAAGAGGCAATTGCAGGATTGTGCAGGCGGCTTAAGAGCAGAAGAGTCGAGTCGTCGCGTCGCCCAGGGTGTGCAGCTGGCGTTGACCCTTTTCGCGGGAGATGTCCTTACGGATTAAGCTTGTTTCTCAAAAGCACGACGCGCCGGGACGCGTCGCGCCGCCACGGAACGTAACGAAAAGGAAAGGAAACGAAACGAAAGGGAAGAGAGGAGGGAAAGGAATCATAGGGAGCAGAGGCGTGCACCGTCTCGCGGCGAGGGGAGGCCTGAAAATAACCGCGCCGCGGTGGAAGATGACGGAGAAACCGAGCAGGGACCGTTTGATGATACAATCGAGGAAACCTGATACCCTGAGGTCTTAACTGCAGGGGCAGCTACTTCCACGGAGCTGGAATCTCGCGGCTGGTAGATGTATGCGTAAAGGGGCATACGTATGGCCCTGTTCGAGAGAACGGGGGACCGTGAATCGGTACTAGATCCGCGATCCCCACGATCGTTATCTGCCGTTACGGCGCACCGCGTTTCCTTTCGTCGGCCACCGACTTCTTCGTCCTCTTCCACCGGGCTCTTTGTTCGCGGTTCACCGAGACCGTCTGCGGGCGACAGTTTCGCGGAAACGGCCTCGAACATGTGTCTTCCTTTCGGCTCCATGCACGCGTCGGCTCTACAGGGTGTCCGCACATGCAACGTCTACAGAACTAATTGAAATCGAGCATCTATTCTTATGCAACGTATGCCTCTCGTCTTCGCAATCAAATTTAGCTGTCTCGACTGGTAGAACGCTGGAAAGCTAAATATGCGAATTCCTATTTTAGATGTGAAGAACAATGCTATTTATTAGAAATCGATGAAGCTTAACGAGTTTCTTCTTTTCATTCAACAATTCTATATGCAGATCGGTTCATTTTTAGTATAATTGAAGATATTCTTGGAATGACCTTGCAGTGACCTTGCCGTTAATGCTCGAAGAGCCGACAGGAAACAGAAACGTATCGCACCGCACTCGGTTATTTTTAAACCATTGGACTGCTTATTTTAACACTTTATCTATCGACAGTTTTCGGTGATCAACTGTTGAGAATTTCTTGGAATATTCTACAATAACAACAACAGCTTCATCAATACTTCAACAAAATTTTTGATTATTATAATGTAACGACTCCTACTGAAATTATTGTTTAAAACAAAATTATCGTGTTTTATTTACATGTATATGAGTAACATTAATTTCTGACTGGGTTTTTAAATTAATTTTTATTGTAATATATTGACAAACTGAATATTGCTAAGATTTATAGAATGCAAGAGAGTCAAACTAATATTTCTTATGATAAAATTATCATACGGTTTCAAATGACTTTGATATTGTCAACTTTTCAAGTTGACAATAAGTCAACGATTCAAGTCAACAATCTACTTTTGAAGTTGATTAGTTAGGGCCAATACAATGCAAAGATCAGTTTGAGGCTTTCACGGTACTGCATCATACAGTTTATACTGTCGAGGCTTTCGGGTATAAGTCGATCCTCGTGGAATGCAAGTACTGCAGCAACCTTCATCAGTGGGTCAAAGACACTCCGATACTGGTGTCTGCCTGGTTGTGTGCCACTTAATATAGTGGAACCTGTTTGCGTCACCGTTCATTGCTTACCAATCAAGAAAACTTTTTAATTCGCCGGTCGAACGATTAAAAAACTGGGGTCGTTAGCGTGCTTCATTATCTCCAATGCTGCTCTGTACTTTCTCGGAAAGTATCTCCCGGTTTTGGCTATAACTTTAGCTTCATTAAAACGTACTGAGTGCCGTTTTAATGGTGTTTTGCTCTAATTAATAGAATGTAGCCCAATATGGTACTAGGCATACACCAATTAAGATCTTTTGCTTATAAACATGGTGTATGTCAGAATTAGGTACAATTTTTTTCTATAATATTGCAGTTCTAGGTCAATTTAGCGGCCAGTTTATATCAATATCCAACAAGCCGAGGGTGCAGAATCGCGTTACGATGGCCCCGACATACAATTTCGTGGCACCCTGTATGTTCTCCGTAAATCAGATCGGACAAATGGCTTATTTATTTCGGTGCAGTACGCCGGCCGTTTTAATACGGGGAATTACGGGTGGCCCGCACGGGAAGAATTCCGCGTGCAGGTTTCTGTGCGAGCGTGTTTTATCGCGGGGGTGACCAGGCGATTTCGATCCCCATGGAGAAACCGTGGAACCCGTCGCTGTTTGATTCGTCTGTTTGCATACGTTTCGGAGTGCGGAGTCGGCCGGACGGCAGTATTTGTCGAATCGCCTGATGATTTTGTTTAAACGCGAATGAAGCGGAGCTCGGCATCCGCGAGAGCATAAAACGACCGATATTAATTGATTCGCAACGGCGCGCGCGCGCGCGGCTGCGGACCCGTCCCGCGTATTGTCGTCCCCGTCGTAAATAAATTAATAACGCGGTTGCGTGTTTACACGGGGCTACAAGCGTCGCTTACAAATTATACCAATAATGGCCGCGTCGGTTATCACGGAACAGCGGACCGCGCGAGGATCCGTGGCGACGCGACGCCCGAAGACGATTTTCACGCGGTTGAGCTCGGATACACGCGCGACCTATTTTCGTTACGCTAATGGAAACTGAACGGACGTCATGGTGGTCCAACGAAAATGTTCACAATTTGACGGTCGAGGCATAATTGTGCCCATTTCGAATGAAGCTAATAGAAAGAATAAAATAACAGGAAATGGTCAATTCAACTTTTTGATGTTTTGTCGTTTCTTCTAAACGCGGAAGGACTAGCTCTAGAATCTATGAAGTTAGGCTAGTTAGGTTAGTACAGTAAATTATTTTAGTAAATTATTTATACAGAGTGTTTTCTCGCATTTGTCACGCGCTAACATTCGATATTTAATTAACGTTGTTCCAGATATAGCTCTTCAAAAATGCATCGAGCAATCAGCCAGACTGGAAATTTTTGCATACCACTGCACGTTGTATGAATAATTAAAGAATCACATAATCGATCGCGGACAAAATAACATTTCCTAATTAACCCTCGGATGGCCTGACTCGGGTTCATCTTGACGCAGTCATAAGCGTTCCAGCTAAATTCTATTTTTCTAGCAGTCATTTTAAACCGTTAGCCATTTATACGCAAGACGGAATGGGAGGAGAAACATTGGTCACAAAGCAGCGAGTACGGAAACATGAGAAAGAATATTAACGGTTAAGAATTTCCATGGATCCAACCACGGCTACCATGATTGTAACGGACGAATATTCATGTACGCTAAGGACTCCGTCACGTGACGAATTTGATACCGCGATAAGCATTCTACAACGCGGCAGGGGCAAGTCCGCTTGAAAAAAAGCTTCGCAATCCTCCGAACGATCCTCGTCAAGCAACGAAGGTAAACGTTTTCGAAGGAATGTCGTTGCCTTTTTTCCCTTTAATTTGAAAACGTTCCGTAGACAGGGTATATACGGGAAGCTCGGCGCAATATTGCGGAGATATATACTCCTGAGAGAGCCATAATGTTATAACGTTCCAATAAAACGGCACGAAACAAGGAAATTAGTTTTTCATCCCAGTCCATTTACCTACACGCGCGTAACGTGTGCGACTCAACATTGGCCGTCCGTGGAGCACCTACTTTCCTCCGGTATAATGTTGAGTTATTAAAGTCGCGTTATACATGTATACACCTACACGCGGCTATTGTAATGAATAGAATTTTACGGGAAATCTACCCAGGCGAGACCAGAATCTCGAGGAACCGCAATTAAGAAGAGGGCCAAAGGTCTACCCGGGTCTAAGAATAATTCGATTAGGCGCTGAGTCCAAACGAGCTAAGCCGCGAAGGCGCTATCAGACGAACTGTCGATTTCAAGTTACCCGATATTCCTACGTCGCGTTCACTTCGCGAATAATCTTTAATAAAATGTTCTTGGTTTTCAAGTTGGCAATATATAATAGGTTTCGTACGCTCATCAAAAATTATATTCATACAACTACGTTTTACATTTTAAGTACATTTATTTATACATAGCCTTCTATTTAAGCAAATACCTCACACCGTATCGTCAACGCTGATTGCTAGAATAGGTGCACGTTTGATAATTAAGTAGGTATCCCTTTCTGCAATATCTTCTCGTTTCGAATCTCGAAAATAAGCTTGTGTAACATCTGGATGGAATTCTTAAAATTGGCAGATGTACAAAATAATAAAATCTTACAAATTCTAGACTCTTATCACATTACCGACGGGAAACAAGAATTGTCGTTTTATTCTACTCATTATAACATATATTTATTACTGTTTTTCTGACAGTTGAATTAATTGGATTTTGACACCAGTCGAAATGACTAATTTCTGATTATTTGTTTCACAGTTACAAAAATTATAGATATGTTTTGATAAATTTCTTTATTCAAGCATATATTATAATGGAAATAAAAAGTTTGGATAAATGCAATGTTGTCATTGCTACAATGTAACATACATTTCTCACAATTACAATTTGGTAGTTCTATCGTTGATCTAACTGTGTAAGTCCAACTTTAACTCGACGATTTATAACGTTCACAACGCATTTGTGATGCGCTCAAGTTTATCGTGGACAAGTAAAACACGCACATAACCAACAATTTGTAGTATTTTTATAATTTGCTCGAGATATGAAATACTTACCATATATTGTCACCCATTTTTTACTGTCGTACATTGTCGCCCCTTCCTAAAACGTTTACAAGTGTTTCTAAAATAGTTTCACTCTTAAACACAGCTTGTAAGATGATCACTGATTAGATCAAACACAATGAAAATATTTGAGGCATTTGCGAGTACTAATGCTCCATTAACAACTGAATAAAGTAATTAAGGAAAGAAAGGAATGTACCCCTTGCACTACGACTCCTTTCACGCTGTGTTGATTAGTATTTATTCGTCCTTAATGCTCCTCTTAATAGGACCAGACAATATTTGTTTCTTCTATTGTCTTTATTTACTTTCGTTTTCAGACTTTGATAACAGAAGAATTAAATTTTATTTAGAGTTAGAAAAAATTAATAATATTCATACCTAGTAGATTTTGCATGAAATCTTTATCACGAGTCTGACCCGTTCTCGAAGCGAAAGGGGTTAACTTTTGTATCTTACAGTTGAGCAGACAATTTTTATTTTGTATAAAAACTCGCAGTCTAGCGAACGCAAATAATTGGAAGAATATGTTAATTCCAGAGATTCTAAATCCAAAAGTAGGATTCACGAATGGTAGTCGTAGATGCACGGAGTTGCGGAAGGTCCACGAACGCGATCCAGGATATTCCTCAAGGTGGGGTCGTCTTGCCACGGCGAAACGGACGAGTACAGAATCCATTTAGATAAGTAAACGACTTTGTTAATTAGATTTGTCGAAAGTAAGGAACAGCCGGGGCCGAGAGGGAGAGCAGCCGGAGGGGGTGAAATAATCCCGGGCGTATTAAACGGAGGAGTTCACGGTGCAACCGACAAAGAAACTGCACGATGCACTTTGACAAAGATTTGCGCCCGTGCGACGAGGATGGAAAGGCGGGGGCCGACGAGCAGCTCGAGAGAATGGGGGTGTGCGAAGGCGAGCGAAACTTTCGCGCGATAATTGTCAGACTTTAAATGCCGCCTGTGATTCTAAATAACGTGTTCGAACGTAGCTGTTTTCGCCGCGACTACCCCGAGCTCCGGTGATTTCTTCCGCAGTGGACGAAGATAACGAGTTTCGTTCTTTATTCGCACTGTTTGTCGTCCAGGAAATCGATGCGGTTGGTTTAAATGATATCGTAGCTGACATTTGATTAACATTAAGAACTGATTCTTCTAGATCCTTTTGTAAAACTTGCAAGATTTCAGAAATTCAGACTAATTAATTTGAATTACAACGCGGACACAAATAAATCAATTTATTTGGTACTTATATTAATTATATTATAATAATGGCTTTTTTAAAACCATTTATTGTTTAAAAGAGCCATTATTATTGCTCATTAATTTTCTAAAGACATGCTATATTTATTCGTATGTGTCTGTGACAAAGAATATGATCAAAATTGTGACAACAATTACTTTTGAGTCAAATTGGTCCAGAAAATGCATGATCATTTTTAACCCATAGTTGAATTTTCATTATACGCGCTTTATGTTCAGCTTTTGAATATTATTTAACATTGTAGGCTAAATAAAATAGAATATTAAAGACAATAGTAAAATATTTTGAAACACAGAAAAGCATAAATTATTCTGAAACACCATGGTCTTTAAATTCTGATTTTCCATTTATCTGTATATAAAAAGAAACAACAAATCAAATTGTTACGTTTAATATAATACTTATTGTAATCTGTAAAGAGAAAAAATTGTAGATTGAAGGTATAGTATAAAGTACACGTTCAAAATAACCATGTGTCGACAGGTGTTAATAAATACGGCGCCTATGAAATTTCTATAAATTCAGAAAAGTATTTGAGAGTCACCGTTGGAAAATCGACTAACGATATTTTCAGACACGTCCACGCCCACTGCAATGTAAACTGAATCAACCGACAATGAAACGGGAAGTCCGTTCTGCCCGAGGCTGCGTTTCTTCGTCGCGATCGACACGAGGGACAGGTTCTCGTTGGGAAGTGCGTAACAGCAATTAAAGTCTTAATTACTTTACCGAGCGGCGAATCGACAGGAAGAAGCAATCTTCCGTCTGTCAATGGGGTTCACGTTGCAGGAAGAAGAAGATGGCCGAGCACGGACAAAGATTTGCGACCGGGAAGTTTTTTGCGATAATTGTTCCGGCTGAAAACATGTTTGGTCGTTAAGTTCTTGCCATTTGCACCGAGATAGAGCGGCTTGACCTTTTCTAATACGCTTCGCTATTTTTCTACGCGAATAAACATTTTGATGTTCCCTTTTGTGCAACTAGCTCCGGTGAAACGTCTCGTGCACGTTGAATCACTGCTTCATTGCTTGTTTTTCTTGCTAAACGCCGAGTGTAATTTTCATTTCGCACTCAAGTGATTTGTTTAATGTTCATTCATAAACTGACTAGTGGTAATTAGTAGCCTGGGTATTTTTCATCCGAAAAGTCATCTTATTACGATGCCTACGGAGCAGAATACTAATCCTCGTACGGTTTTTTTGTAATTTCTAATCAATATGAATTCTATTTTCCATGTAATTAGTTTTTGCAAGCGTTCGACTTTAGAAATACTGCTGGAAAGAAATTTCAAATCAAAATTTAATTATCTAGTAGCTATAATTCAGATTACAATCAAAATAGTCTCACATTTCATGAGTTATTGGTCACTTGGCTTGATTCATTCCAACATGTATCGTAGAAAGTGAATAACAAGAGTCCAACATGGAAAGTGTAATGTGCATATTAAGAAGTCTCGCGTGGCAGCAATTTCCCGCGCAATATATCAGTGGTTTATTCAAGTGTGACATTTTCTTCAACTAATAAATATTAATGACTAACTATGCTTGATCTAAACAGTTCTTTCTCTTTTTAACTCGGACAATCAAAAATATTCCTCAACGCCCACGGACGGTGGGATTTGGGTCCATCTTGACCCACAGTTGCAAAATCATTAGTTTTTTCTATTAACGTTGCCCGTACAAATAAAAATTCTACGCAGAACAGAGGGGGTGTGGCACACTTTCGGCACAATTTCGAACAGCTGTCACGCTTAAATTGTTTTTTATTTTAAATTCCAAAGATTTCTAAATATTGTTTACACATTATAATGTAAGAGTCAATAACGTTTTTCTTAAAATTAGTTAGACGTATTTGAAAACACACAAGTAGAGGACGTGAAAAGTGGTTTGTTTTACAATAAAATTTCGTCGAGATGTCGTACACCCCAAGCTACGGTAAAAGTTAAGTCCATTAACACGAACGTTGATCTGAAATAAAAATGGTCAAACACATGAATTTCAATGAATCCAACCATAAATACTTTCGCATAAAAGTATGAACCAACTGGTTCGTGTTCTTCCTTAATAACTCTTCAACACAGCCGCGGAGAACATTTCTGCTACAGAAAAAGTTACATCAAACGATCTTAAGAATCACCCTTCTCAAGGACTTACAATATTTCTGAAATACCGCACTTTTACATTATAAATAAATTGTTTCTCTCCGCTGCCACCCTTGCGCAACTACGAAATCATCAGAAGCGTTCACGAAGATGAAGGTAGCACGAAGCTCAATTGAACAGACATTAGCAACTTTGCGCACCTGCTCATACCTCGAAGATTTCTCGAACGCAATTGCAAGCTTGTACATCGATCGCAGAGACGGCAGCCGCGAGAGCATCGTGCATGATCGTTAGCGGCACGCATTCGTCATGTTCATTAAATATCGATTGGCTGGACAGAAGCAGCGGTGCGGCAGAGAATGACGGGCACGCAGGTCGGCGTGGAGCAACTCGCGATTCGTTGGGAGCGGATCGTGGTCCGCGGACGTTCGTCCTTATCGGAATCGTACGATAAAATGTACATTCGTACACGTGTACCCAGCGACTGGTCGCGAAGCGGTGCGGAGCGGCGCGGTGCGGTGCGAAGCGGCGTGGCGCGTTGCCACGGATGAATTATGCCCATAACGCGTGCTGATGCCACACCTCCCCTTATACCTGCTGTTCTATCTGCCAAGCATTATGTTACTCTCACCATCGGCGACCAGCGTCGCGTATACGTGCATTTCGCGACACCGCGGTGTGCAGGACGCACACCGGCTCATTCCGACTCATTTATTCGAATGACCGGCGCGCGAGGCGGCGGTAAGCTCGGGGAGCACGAGAGCAACGGGCCGCCCCTGCGCACCGAGCCAGGGTTCTTTCTATTTTTTCCCGACTCCTTTCTTCTTCCCCCGGTATAATGTACGTGTTAGGCGCACGGGTTGCGTTTCGTTGCCCCGTAGCACGCGTGCGGCCACTCGTTCCGCGAGTCATAAATAATCTGGAAACATGAATATCACAGGGCACCCACGGTTCTCCCTTCTCTCTCCACCCCCGCCGTCGCCGTCTAGCTCCCTGCCACTCTCTCATTTGCTCTCTCTCTCTCTCTCTCTCCCTCCCCTCTCCCCCTCTGTCTCTCTTTCTCTCTCGTTCTCGTACATGTAATTTCCTCGTTTTATTTTTTTCCCCGCTTCACACTCGGCCCATGGGTGTGCAGACCGCCGCGAAACACGCGGCAGTGCGCGCGCGCGTTCGTGTTTCGGCGGTAATTAGGACCGCGGTTGATTTCCTCGCGCGATTCTCCTGCCAACCCTGTTCTTTTCCTCGTTCACTCGTTTGTTCGCTCGTTTGGTCTGTTACGAGCCGAGGGCTAAGCAGTTGAGGACTGTTTGTGAAAAACAATGTAAGTGTCAAAATTGAAAGATTTTGTATTTTCTTCTTAAAATACTTTATGTGCCGATGGAAATATCATTTAGGTATAATATGTTTTTATAAATAGTGACAACAGATAATCGCTTTTGTAGAAGACGATATAAGTACGAATGCATCATGTGGAGGACAAGCAATGTACTGCGAAAAGAGTTAGGTTTGGAGGACGTACCATATGAACTTTATTAGAGTAACTCCAAAAATAAATATTGGAGAAAAGCGAAACCTCCGAACTATGTGGGAAAATATGGACAGTAAATACCATGGTATTTACAACAGTTTATTTGAAATTTATTTAAAATCCTTGCAATACGTCTTAATAAATAATTAAGATACATGAAAGGAATACATTCTATTTTTGTTTATATTATCTAAATTTTGATGTTTTTAAACAGTTTGCGATCGTTTCTATATGATTCACACATGCAACATTGTACTCTGAATTATCTTTTACACTGTAATGATTTTTTAACGTTGGAAAAAAGTAGTGCAAACTTTTTTCTTGACACAGGTCTTTCAGGTAAGTGTGTACTTTAATATTCGTTATGTATCTATAAATAGATCGTAGATCTTTAAGCATAATAAGAACTGTCTGCGTTTACTGAAGACACGATAACCAACATACATATTAATTTTTTCTTATTATTCGAATTATAATTAGTTATGGGAAAAACTTAATATTTCTCACTATTTGAACTTTCAATTATAACTTTTATTTATTTAAGGAAGGTGTAAAGTATGTCCTTCCTCTATGAGATATTTTCGGTAACTAACTTCATTCAACTCATAAAAACAATAACGACAAGAAAAGACAAAATAAATTATCGCATGCCTTCACGATTCAAACATATCAGGTGGTAAATAAAAAAACATTTATTACATTGACTTTTGTATTCAATCTATTTGTTGAAATTCAACACTTATTAATGCCTACAATCTGCAGTCTATACATATACAAGGTAGTCCACGCAACTTGTATACTTCCTGCAACTGCCAAAATATGCATTGTGCAATAAATTTTTCAATACGTTGCGTGATTTAAAGGGTGCGTTTAAAGACAAAGTGATTTAAAGACAATTTTCTTTTCTTAAGTGGAATACTACATTTTTTATGCCAGAATATGAAAGAATATCGATTTCTGAGTAAAATAGTATTGACCTTTATTAGCCCTAAACCTAATAATAGCTAATAAGTAATTTCGCTATATTTTTTGAAAATGTTCTTCACTTTCCACTGACCGGAAATGGAAATCTGAGATAAAGTTAAAGCTCCAAATTGATATTACGTTAACAAAATATTCAATAAATAAAGTATTCATTAGCTATTACGTTCAGGGCTAATAATGGTCAATATTTTTTACCTAGAATTCTATATTCCTCCACATTTTTATATAAAAGACATAGTATTCCATTTAGGAAAAGAAAGTTGACCCTCAAATCTTCGAAACGTCTCTATCTATAAAATAAATAATTACACTACATACTATGCCTCTTTCAATCACATAAATTTCGTATTGAAAAATTTATTGCTCATTGCATATTTTGGAAGTTGCAGGATGTGCAGAAGTTGCGTGGACCATCCTGTATATTGCACTCTGCATCGCCCCTCGGAAAGATTAAGCGTCACCAAAAAGAAGGTTAGGAAAATCGAAGAAACCTCCAGAGGTAACAGGTCTTTGGTTTGGTCGTCCGCCTGTTTGGTCTTGCGTCGGTCTTCCACCGACACCAATCATGCTCTTTTTCTTATCTCCGCTACCTACGACCTTTCGCTCTTTTAATTTCTGGACGGACCTCCCGCGAATCGCGCGCTAATTCGCTCGTGCCCCGGGAAAAGTAGTGTAGCGACCCGCCAATCAATCACGCGGATTCGACGCGGTGCCGGGCTTTCCTCTCGAACCCGCTCGGCGGTGCCTTTGTTAAAGCGTTCTTTTTCTTCGCCGGCTGATTAACGTTACGCGAATGGAAATGCGAAATTCGGCCGCGGGCGATGTTGCAATCTCCGTGCATATTGTTGCAGCGCTTCTCGAAGTCATTCGTCTTGTTTGTCCAGTGACGCGGAAGCAACATTTGAGCTTACGCTGAATTGTCGGAGATATGACTGTGCAGGTTCTCATTCTTTTAGTTGAGATGTGCTGTGAATAACGTTTGTCACTCTTCATTTTGTGTCAATATGGCAAATGTGTATCTTGTGTGGCCGCGATGTTATTAAGATTGCTTCGCGAATAGGCATTACTTTGCTGTTTTACTATTCCGGAAGCACTTTCTAAACATGAAACTCGCACTGTATTATCACCTTGCACTACATTTTCATTCACAGATATGAGCCGTTCGCAGACCAAATTGATTAACTCCACTTTTTAAAATATTTTAAATCGAAGTGTTAACGTTAAAGCACTTGGTTCAGTCATAACTTTTTTAAATTATACTAAAGTTCCCAAATAATATAGATTAACAGCATTAAACAATAAAATATTTTGGTCACCGAATAATAAATAAATTATTTCAGAAGCCATTTTGGTTAACTCCGTACTCTAATGTAAATCCTTGCAATAATAAAATCCGCGTTCTCAAGAAAAATTGCTGCTGCTTGGCAGGAACTAATGGAACTAACTGCCACAGAAGACAGTACTTGTGAATTATTATTAAACAATTATTTCACTTTAAGTATCAATTCTTTTTATAAAATAGATATTATACCTTTATTTATATATCAAGATGGATGAGAGGAATAATAATTACTTAGATCTGGAAAATGCTGCATTTGATGGTTGGAAGAGAAGTAATCCTGGTAATTGGACCCGAAATGTCCAAAAACGTAGGAGAATAAAAGCTTTGGAATACCGAAATAGAAGACAAAATTTAATATCTGCACAAATATTTGAAAGGTCCACACTCCACTTCATGCAATTAAAATGTGACTATAATGAAGATTCAAAATTTAATGTCATTAATATGAGGAAATCTGTAATAGGTAGACCACAAAGTTTGAAAAATGTAGATCAGCCATTATTATATCCTAAGGGTAGAACTGGGAAAAGGAAAAAAAAGGAGAGGCACGATGGACCTGCTAAAATTCATACCTCCTGTTAAACATGATTACTATAACAACTTGAGAACAAATCGAAATCACGAGACCTCGCATACAGCTGATGAAGAAGACATCATTTATATTGCTGATGAATTAATCACGAATAATATATCATAACAGAACTTTTTCTGTAGTAGAAAACTTAAAAATTTGAACACTGAATTTAGCAATATTACTTTTTCCACTCACCAAATCGATCAACTCCCCCAGTTACATAAAAATTGTAACATTACTAAAGATTACTTTTTGTCTATTCTTTCTTATTAATTTGATATACTGTTAGATGAAAGCTACATCTGTATTTATGCATTCTACAATATTTATTTAAATTTATATTACAAAGGGAATTTTTAAAAACAATGTACATCATTTCACCGCATTTCCCCAATCTTTATTTTATGGAGTTAATCGATTTGTGTAGTGAATGGCTCATATGTTAATTAGAATTTCTTCGTCTTTTAATAAGTTCTCTAATAGCATGAGGCAATTTTTATTTCTTGTAGATCTTAATAACAGGCGATCTGAACAACAGAAAAGTCAAATTTTGTTTCAATTCAGGTGACATAAATAATGTTCATATTTAATAATACATGAATTCTATATAGAGAAACTGACTTATTGTTAATGGTAACAATAATGGTACTAACCTCCAGTATGAACTGGAGGTTATACTAAGAGCCTCCAGTATGAACTGGAGGTTATACTAAGAGCCTCCAGTATGAACTGGAGGTTAGTACGAAAGTCTTACAGTTGGACGATATAACATCTGTACTTCTGAATTTCTTCGGAACACCTTTCTCTAAGAATGATACATGTCGATTCTGCGTCCTCCCAAATTCTTTTCTACCTATCGATTCTTAATTCTTACTTTGACATAACAGTAGCATTTGTTTGTCTCATAGAATGCCGTGACCATGTTATTATTCTCATTTATGTTTAGCATAAAGAAAAATCACTAAAAGAATGAACACAAAGGAAAGCATCATTATTTCGACAGTTTAGCTTTTAAGATAATGCGGTTGCATAGTTTCTTATAAATTCATTTTCAGCAACATGATTTTGTATTGAGTTTAATGTCAATTTTTGAACGCTCTAGATGTTCGTGCAAAGTGTCTACTGATATTACTAGAAGGAAAATAAACTTCCAAAAATGTATTATATATTTTAATAGTAGTACATTTCAATTAAAAAGTTGAGAAACTTGCATGTAATGTGTGAAAGCCAAATTATTCCAAGGGGATATCATCCATTTTATGAAGGATTAAAAAGCAACAAGCACATGCAAGGTGATATTTAATATTACACCTTTTTACGAATTCATAACTTTTTTACATGCAAAAGTAAAGTTACATTTTCGTAATATTCAGTAAAATTATATAACCTTGGAATGCAATCTTCCTTTATTATCAAATTCTTGCGAGTAGATTTAGAAGGGATTCAATAATCTCTTCCCCTAATACCAGTGCACACTGCATTTTATAGACCCCTGCAGGATCCTACAAAAACATAATTCCGTATTCCAGCAATTATAGAAATGCGTTTCGGTCGTATTTCTTCTGCTAACAAATCCTTTCTTTCTTAGTAAACACCTAGCTTCCCTACTCGTTTCGAGATGCATTGGTCTTGATGCACGGAGAAAGATCGATGGCTCGTAAAAGTCAAGGTAACTGGCCGCATCCATCGGTTGCGTACGATATTCCAGTGATAAATTTTCAATTTTCTCGATAGCAGAGGAGCCGTACAAGCTGAAAGAATATTCGATAGACGATCCGAATGTCCATAATTGACTTCCATGCCCGTACAAGGTAATAGTACAGTCGGTACTTTTAACATCGCGTCGGAAGTTATACATCCACGATGGAAGAATATTTCTTCGCTGGGCCAGAAGTAAAGTTACTTTTGTTCGATATTCGTTTGAAACGAATCTCGACCGATGCACTTTTAATAGAAATACTGGCGGAGTCTTTCGCTAATAATGTCGATGGGTCGCCGACTGTCAGCGACTAATTGAAATTACCTTGCGAATGGTAAGTGCATAGCTCTCTTTCTCTCTCTTTCCGTATTTTTTCCCGGTAGCATAAAGCCGCTTAAGGCCGCTGAAATCGTCTCCGTCGTCCGATTGCAGAATCACTCGAGGCTCCTCTCTGAATATCGAGATTTTCCCGGGACCTTTGTAGTTCCCAGTGGCAGAGGAACGTGACAGAAAGGTAATGAAAGTTTTTTAATAAATCATGCCAGCCCCTCGAACGAACTCCCTTCGGTGTATAATACATCCGTCGATCCGATAAATTAGGACCGGGTTTCTTGGAAAAACGGAAGAAAGGGACACGACGGTGCATCGATGGCCAAAATTAGCCGATAGTGGCCCCGGATGCAAATGTCTCGTGAGTTCGGGCAATGAAGCCACCTTCGGGTTCCATCTCGACCGTGTTACGTCGCTTGGAACGTGGGTGGTAGCTGGAATTGACCGCGAAAATAATTGAAGCCTTCGCTGTCCAAGAAACGGAACACGATTGTGGTGAATCAGGGGAAATTTTATTCAGTATGTGCGGTGGTTGCATCAAAAAGTAGAAACATATTATACACTAAAAACAGTTTTTAGTAATTTGTCATGCGATAGCCTTTCACAGTTGTTGTATGGATGATACTAGATTGTACTATACTGATATTCATTTTACATTTCAAATTAAAAAAAAGTGTTTCACATACAATTTCAAAGAAATTCGTTATACTATATATACGGAAAAAAGATAACAAGCACATTTCATTTTATTAACAAGAAATGAAGTAGATATTATAAAATTAAATAAAATTAATGGTTGTAAAATTATAAGAATTCATTTTACACAATACCCCACGAAATAAATTTAATTTCAAAGAAATTCATGGTATACTTTTACAGAACGAAGACAACATACATGTTTCACTTTATCAATAAGGAAAGAAGTGGATATTGTTAAATTAAGTAAAATTAGTAGTAAAAGTAAGATTAAGTAAAATTATTAGTAGGCGTTTTAAAACTAAAACAATTATTTTCACATAAAACTCCACGAAAATATGTCTAGTATCGCAGATGATGTTTTCAGGAAATGGTTTTCGAAAACTAATTACCATTTTCAGTAATTTAGCTTTCATGAAACACTAGTTATATAATACAAACTATACAATGTTGACTTGATAAGGAATTTGATTTTATAAACAGTCCATTTACTACATCGATCAAAATGAATATTAAAATATATTTAATTAATTTGATGCATTCTCGAAGCCTATGCTACCGTTTTGCGAGCTCTATATGCGAGCCTAGTTTTCCACAAGGAAACTGCACCGAATCGTTTCACGTACCGCTTCAAAACGTCAATTCCTCGCGAAGCTCGAACAGTTACCAAAAATTTACCTACGGTGCATCGTAGAGGATGGATCAAACTACGTGTCTGCGAGTGCAAATTTCGCAGCACACCGTTTTGCTATACAGACGAATTTCAGAACGTCTTACTTCCCCAGAATAGGATATCATGTGTCGCTGACCGAGACATTTGACGAACTTGGTTTTTATCTCTGTCGAATCGATACTCTTTTTACTATGAACGTGTAGAGTCTGTGTTGCATTGCAGACTAACACAATTTAAAGGCGCTTTTACTGTACTTTCCAACCAAGAAATTTTTTAATGACTCAGTGGAGAATCACTTAATTTGATGCAATCAGATCAATGAGTAGTGATAAAATATATTTAAAAAATGTATGAACATGAATGGAGCTATCTATTGGCATCTGTACAATCATCGAAAGCATCCTCTATCTAGGTGCTATTTGTCGAAGTATCTTAACTTTAATTTTTACAAAACTATCAATACAACTGTATGATCTATATTGATGCTCTATTAACGTTACATTAACAAAGTATAAATTTTGTCTCTGCACAAATAAGTGCAGAAATTATGGAGACTTATTTTACCTACAATTTTAAATCGAAGAAAGGCACAGTAGCTGGACTGGTTACTGTAGGCTGATCAACGTGCCTTTTATTAAAAAATAAACAACTAAAAGAATAAAAAGAAGATAATGTCTTATTCGGTAGACATAAGATTAATTATGAAAACAAATCAAAGGCACAATTGGTTATCCCACGGTAATCGGCTCCACTACCCCCCTTAAATCATTTCACATTCACAGTAGAATGAGTGAGTGATTTCGAGACTAAACAACAGAATTGCCAAATAACGCGAAGAAAAACTCGATTCTCGAAATCATTGCTGAATTCCTAAACGGAACGTGCATTGAAACACACATCCTTGGGTTCGGTGTTCAATGTTGAACGGCGAGTCTCGAGCCGGCACACGCGACATCGATTAGCCGGGGGCCGTCATTTCGAGTGTTGCAAGAACAATTAATAACGATCTTAAGGGACGACCCAGTTTCACCGATGCTTAAGGAAGGACAAGGACACGTGGGGTGGGGGAGGACCGGTCCTCCGACGGGCGTCTACCTCCTTCGCTGCCAAGAGAGAGCAGGACAGCGTGTTCACGGCGAAACATGATTCTTGACTATCCTGGTCGGGCCCAAGGATAGATCGTCCGTGGAGATTGTCGGGAGCGCAATTTGTTTCGCTGCCTAATACGAGTCTTCTTCCACGAGTCGCTCGCTACCTGGCTCCCGCTTCGAGGATAAAATCCGGCTTCCATGTATAAGGGGCTATAACTATGTGAATTTGTCCGGTCGCATGCAATAGCATAATTCCGCGGGACCTCGTCCCTCATTCGAGAATTGCTTTCAGCCATCGACATCGGCGAATTCAATTCTTTTAATCGCTTTTCTGATCGTTTGGAAATTTCTAAGTTCAGCTGAGTCAGTGAATAATTGAAACCATCGATTTAAAACGGTCAAGTAGGATCAAGTATGTCATATATAGGGTGTATAAAAATTATTGTAACTTCGGGAAATGAGGGGTTCCTGCGTTCATTTGAAGTAACTTTTTCCTTAGGGAAAATGTGATCCACGGCTTTGTTTACGAATTATTAACGAAAAACAGTGGCCAATGAGAGGCGAGCGCGCGAAATTTCAACATGCTGCTACGTACTGGAGTTCGCGAGCCGAACCCTGCCACGGTCGGGGGCGTGACGGAAGGAGGGGGATACGCTCAGACTTTGAGCCGCGTTCGAAGCAATGAACAAGCCCCGGAGCGTGAAATTTCGGAATTTTTTTTTTTACTACGTGACAGTGATAATTTTAAGAAAAACGCTGTTTACTTTTATTTCAGAATGAGTGAAGAATATTACCAATATTACCAATTTACCGATATTACCAATTCTTCGGACCGGAAATAGTAAGTAGATTAATCGTGACAGCTGTTTCAATATTCTGGTATGCATGGTACCTCATGTGAGCCATGTGAAATTTTTATGCGATGTGTACAGAGGAGATTAACAGATGTCTGAACAGAATTTAGCGAATAATTCGCAAAGCTATGTTATTGATGAAGAACCCCGTTAAAGGACGTAAGGGATTTGTTTCTTTGAGAAATGTGAAAAATGTTATTAACACCTTAGCTATGGATTTCACCCATCTAGTTGTAAATCCACGTCATGTTCGGAGGATAGTACATAGACCTCATACAATGTATAATCGATGAAAAACAGTTGATATTCACTTGTAGGAAAACAAAGCATTATCGGCCATCTTGTAGTATTCGACAGTTCCTTCCACCAGACGCATTAAACAGACCACGCATATTAAACCAGGACAGATCGTGTATAATTATTATTGAATAAGCGATCAGTGTTAAGTGATAGTGCAGTAAAAGTGAACGTTAGGGTAGCCTGCCCGGAGACATCCTTCTGTTTGATGTATAAAGATCAACCCGCGCCGTTCTTCATACATTGTACGATGTCAATGGACTATTTTCTGAGCATGGTGCGGATTTACAACTAAACGGGTGAGTTTCTTGTTACTAGCATTTCTGATATTTCTCAAATTAATAAGAAATTCGGAAAATTCATTATTCATTCCTTCGAACGCGGCTCGGAGCCTGAGCGTAGTCCTCTCCTTCCGTCGCGCCCCAAAACGAAGCACGACGTCGTTGCCGCTGGCCTCTTATTGGTCGCTGTTTTTCGTTAATAACTCGTAGATATAGCCGTAGATTACATTTACACGGTTACGTTTTAATTATGATGCAATTTGTGGTATGTTGGAATGAGGTATTACAAGAGAAGATGACTTCTACATTCGCTTATAACTTTGTATGTATTAACCAGTTTAAGTGTGTTTGACGACTATATCCGTCATGGAGATGTGGCAGAATTTTGTGTCATGTCGATTATATTCGTCATACGTAAAATTTTGTTACAATTTGATATTTAAATTGTAATTCTGGCGAAAACTAAATTATATTCGTAAATTTTAATATGTTTAAAATGTTTAAAGGTCAAGACGAAATGAAACAAACAAATGAAAATTATAAATAATTTAAGTTGGATTCGTCTTTTTGGATTCGTCATTGCTTGATTATAGCGACACACACTGTAATATTTAAGTAATATTTATCAATTGTCACATATATCTTATTAGATGTCTTGTTAGGTGAATAACAAGTACTAAAAAAGGTAACATTATTTCTTTCGTACTTTTAAAGTTCTGAACATGATGCTGCTCATCTTTAATCAATTATAACTCCACTTTGAATGCAGAGTTCTTACACGTCGCATTCAATTTTGACAATGACAAGTCTCAAAATAAAAGAATCTTTGCAGAGCAGATGACATACACCTATTTTCCAAAAGAAGGATTTACCATTTTGTAAAATACCATACATGAACTACAAACTTCTACGTCTAATGAAACTCCATCTCTACATTACAACTGTTATTTCCTCCACCTTAAAATCACCTAGCCAACTCACAATTTATAACAATAAAATGGACATTGTATGATGGTCTTTCAATTCTATTAGTCGCCATACCTTTTCGATATTTATGTCAAATGGCTATATTATTAACAAAAGGATTAGACAAAGAGCGTTTTCGTAATTTTAATGTATTTTAACATTTTTTGACCTAAAGAATTTCTTAAAAAGTTCTTGAAGCATACATAAATAATCCTTGTAAATATGACTGCAAAAGGTATCATGTTTTCTTCGCAAACAAATTCCAAAGAAAGTTAACACTAGGTTTACCGAATCCGTCAAAATGATCATGAATTTTTCAATTTACGATTATTCAAATTGCAAAGATGTATTTATAAGTAATTTATGAAATATATGTGTTACTTGCGGAAAATATTACAATAGCACCCGTTAAAAATCCGAATAAATATCTCATTGTTATTTTTATAAAATAATACAAAACAGCTGCTTTTAGTGCTCTGTAAATCTAGTGTTAAAGAAAACTTTAATATTCTCTTGAATGGTCAATAAACGATTAAAATTAACGCCGAGAAAGTTGCGACATCTGGAAGTCTGCGACCGAAGTCCGCGCGACCGAGAATTCCTCTGCCGAGAATCGTGGCGTCGCGACCGGCGTATTAAAAGAATGAAGTGCTCCCCAATATTGTTATGAATAATATCTGGCGTGCGATTTTTATCGAAGATGATCTATGGAGCCGCGGGACACGGGATCGGCGGCAGCGGGGAACGGTCTCGTTGCGGAGGCTCGAAGCGCAACTGACGTTGGCGCGGCTTGGCGCAGCGAGGCGGTGCCTCGCAGATGCACCGCACCGGAGCACTGCAATTAAATGCGCGTATAGAGGAACGTAGCGCAGATTTATGCGTCACTGCCGGCTACGCATGGCCGGCGTCCTCTTTGCACGCTCGGTCTGGACTCCTCCGCGCAGAGACAGCCGGCCACGAGAGCCACCGATCGCGCGCAGCAGGACCAAACCGAACGGAACGCCGCGTATCTCAATCTCGGAGGTGGATACGCGGTCCCGCGCTTTGATTAAGTATTAAGCGTGATTAACCGGAGTCCGTGACAGTGGGGCCCCGCAGAAACCTACGACCAACCGTCCGGCCTTCAAGGCTGCATTGTCTTTCTTCTGTCGCGCGTTTTTCAGTCTGCCGGCCTGGAGCTGCCGCGGTTACCGTCTACCGCGTAAAACGGCTTCTTTGCTCGCTGGATCTGTTTCTTTCGCACGGAATACCAAATCAGACGCCGTCGCTGTTGACTATTAACGATGACTAGTTCTACTTTTTTGGAAAAATTACTTTTCTTCAGATTTTGGACGACTTCCAACTTATTTGGTAATGAAGAGCTACTTTAATCAATCTTTTCATTGTACGATTCAATGCGTTTAGAGGAATGGTACAATGGTCTTTATTTCCGACATAAGATAGTTGTTTTAGAGAATAAATTAGATGCCACCAGTGTAGGTGATTTACAGCGACTGAGTTGTACTGCTCGAGAAAAATAGCAATAATGTTATCATTCAGATTTTGACAATTTCGAAGTTAGTTGTTAGTTAAGAACTGCTATTTTCAAACTCTTTATTGTATTATTTCGCGTGTTTGCTGTATGATTGTACCACGTTCCCTACGTTCTGCATAAATTAGCTGCTTTGGGGTAGAATTTGTGACTCCATTCAAACTTCGGTCGATTTCTAAGTTTCTTGCTAGTTTAGTGTTGGTTCCTTCGACGTCTTTGTTACGCATCTCAGTGAAAATGCTGACATAGCTGTGGAAGTTTCTGGGTGAATTTCTTCATCTCTAATGTGAAAAAACGAAATATTTTAAATAAAATAGAATACACGATTTCTAAAAATTGTTGATATAGTTTGAATTATTTATCTAAACATTGCACATTATGAGGGAAAGTGATACGAAATAGTACGAGATACTATCTCATAGACAATATCTATCATGTCGTAACGAATAGAAAAGTAAAAGTAACTTACAAGTTACCAAAGATCATTTTTACAATTGTTACTAATTATTTTTATATAGTGTCTCTGTAAAAATTCAAAACGGAGGAAACTTTCTTTCAGTGACTATACAATTTGTTGAGCTAATTGTAAAATAATAAGACGATTTATACGTATATTTATGCATTTTCCCTAGTACATAATTAAGAACTTGTCTTAATCAATTTTTTAGTAACAGGAAAAATTTCAATAGCAAGGCAACAAATCTTCTCTTCAGAAAAAGATTTCATACTTTTTGTTAGAATTATTGCAAATGAATCATTAGATACCCAGTCATTAGTCCATCTTTCGTTACTGTAATGCGGATTTTATGCATTTATGACAAAAGTGAATGCATGACTGCAGAAAGATGAAAACAATTGAAAAATATCGATACATTATTGTCAAATTGCGAAAATTCATAAAGAAAGGAAAGAGTCCATTAAATTTATATTTCCCACAATCAATACGGCAAATTAACACAAAAATCCGCAGTCTGTCCGCATCACCGCATTATTCGCAGTTTGAAAAATCCATTAATCCGAATGTGTCACACTCGACGCAAAACTCATTATATCCAACAAAAGATTCATTCGCAATTTGAAATAGACGAGGCGTCCCATCGACGGGAGAGCAGACAATTTATTTATCCGTTCTCAATCAGAATCGATTCATCAAGTATAAATGTCCGCATAGTCCGTCGCTCGGGCCTGAGTGTAACATACCGGTGCGTACTGAGTGTAAATAAATTTCCGGGAGTTATCCAATTGAAAAATCCGCTTCGTATTACCCTTTTTACAAGGCTTTAAATCCGGAAAGCGCTTTGCCGGGTGCACTGCCCCGAAATAAATCGAAGCTGCCGGCGGTCGATCGCGTGAGACAGACGAACCGCAAAGGATTAAATCCGGCAGAAAAGCGTGTTGCAGCCGTTTGGAGGCCGCGTGGCGAGGATGCCCAACGATGGTAAAAACGGAACGGAATCGAACAGAACAAAACAGAACAGAGCAAAACGGATCGCCGTGGCGTCGGCGTCGGCGTCGTCGTCGGCGACGAGACGCGCCGTCGGAATATCAAGGATCGAGTGGCCCCCTTCCGGCCGGCTGTCCACCATTTTGGTGCGGCGAACCGTCGAAATTTGTTCCAGCGGTTTTCGGGAACGTCTTCACGGATACGGCGCGATGAAATCCACATCACGGACATCGACGCACACACCGGAAACCGGTAACCATAGACTATCGTGTGTATCGCGGCGTACACGTGGCGTGCGAGGAAGAATATCGAGCGGGAGCATTGTGGCCTGATCGTTCCGATCCGGTTACGACAGAACGGACGATCGGACGCGATAGTTATTTAGCGTACCTGGTAATCAGCGACCATAAAAATGAACATAAACCGACACGTTTCGTACGGTAGGTGCATATGCGTGTGCGAGCTCAATCCCCGTCCCCCTCTCGCCGGATTCGCGCGCGCGTACACACACGGCAGTGCTCGCTCTCGCATTCTCCCCCGTTTCGCTTGATAGCAATGAAAGCCTAAGTTCCGGCAATAAAGCCTAAGTGCCAACTCGCATCGTTTATGGGGGTCCTTTTTCTCTTAAGAGCTCCGGGAGACCCTCGCGGTGCGCTACGGCGAAATCGAGTTTAGAGGGGTCAAGCTCCGCGACGCAACACGGCGCCGCACCGCGCCACACCGCGCCGCACCGGGCCGCGATTGCACCGGAGGCTGCAGGTTCTCGCAAAAATGCAAAACGATCACGCCAGTTTCGGATGATGTAGCCGCTCGTTCGCTTTCTTTTCTCTCCTCCACCTCGGGAATACGTAAAACCGCGTGAGAATATTAATGACGCCGACGTCTAAGTTTTGACCGGTGACTCGGGGTACCGAATGAACGTCCAGGATCCGGGTCGTAAAATTTTGCACGCGCCGCCGCTTTTATTTTGCTGCTCCTCGATCTGCCAGATCAAGACCGGCTGCTCCGTTGCAGAAAATTATCCTGATAAACAAGGAATCAACTCTTCAACTCACTTCATAATGAGGATTTTTCTTTTCGCAGCGAGAATTTACATTGTCACACTTTAAGTAGTACAACATATCGCTTTTCACTTGTTGATTATTTATATTGACAAAATAATCGATAACATATTTAAAAAATATATAAATCATATATTTCCGATGTAGAAAGAATTAATTAGACTTGAATTAGAATTGAAATATTTGTTCCGTGATTGTTAAATATATGTATATTATTGATTACACAGTTTTCTTTAGCATATCCTGACACCTTCTTTTACTAGTACTACATATAAATAACGTTGTAAACAGTGAAAATTCGAAATGTTGGTCACGCTAAGTTTCAATGAGTAAAAACGATGTTAAATCCGCTTCACATATTACTGTTAATAATTTCCATGACGAAAGTGGTCGTCATATCTATTGGAGTTGTTATTACGGTATGACGAAATATTTCGTCAAATACATGTTATTACAGTAACATTATTATAGTAGTACCACAATTATTCAAATACAATGTAAAAAAGTACTGTATTGGTGAGTACCGTCGTTTCACTAGCACCTCTCGCATAACCGTGGTCTTGTCCTTACATCGCGGGTTTCATCTAAAGAGCATGATTTTCAAGATGTTCTTTCCCTCGATAAGGATTCCACGCATTTGGAGTAAACCAGGTCATGCTGATAAGCGCAGAGCAGGGAACGGGCTCTAATGCAGCCGGCGTCTGGATCCGGAAGACGCTGGTCGCGCTCGCAAGGGGCGACAGTTGAAAAGGGCAGCATGCTCCCCCCGGGCCACCATTTTCTTTTTGTTTCTAATGAAAGTCCAGCAATTTATTCTTCCGCTCTCCCTGGTCCCCTCTTTCTATCTCGCCGGCAGCACCCTCGCGGCACGTCTTTGAAAAGGACCGAGTTAAGGACACGTTTGAAATCGTTCGCGCGAAATGCTCGCGCCCGTGAGCTCTCCGCGTAAATCCTTCCCCTTTGAGTCACGAAAGTGGGTTATACTCGGGTCGCACCTACCTTTGCAGCCGTAATCTAGGCGGCTCTTCGAGTGGAGTGCCCCCGAGTGAAGTGCGTTTCACTGTATTGTGCGACACCCGCAACGGATTCGCGGCTCGCAACGTCCACATCGACCATATCACCTACGGGAGAAACTCGTGGCCTTCGGCCTCTGACGCTTCCAGAGGAAATCGCGACGATCCACCAGAATTTCTGCAATTTTTCTGGCAAGATTGCCCCGTACCTTTATGCAGTCCATTTGCGAATTCACAGTCCTATGCACAGAGCCCTGAACCGCGGTTGGGCAGAGTCACAATTGAATTACTCCGTGAATCATATTTACATTTACTTATTTTATTATTTTTTCCATTTTATAAATTTTGTATTTATGGTATAGTAACACGATTGTTCAGCAATTAAAACGATGACTAGTGTACAAGTAATTACTATAACAGTGTGTAACGTATGTTACACAATTTTTAATTATTATTAGAATGCGGGACTACAAAGTAAAAATTTATTGCCTTAATTGGTACAGAGACATTTATTTCTATTTTTAATAATTTTAATGGATTGGAAAGAATACAATTTTCAATTGTTAAAATGTTTTTAGTGTTTTGTATTTTATTTATACTCCCATGTAATGAATGCATGAAACCTACAATCTAATATGTTAATTATGTTATGTGAACATTTATACGTAGAGCTGCAGCTCGTCATTAACATTATATCCATAGCTGTCTTTTGCTGTTTGAACACTGGATCCTGATTATTCTATTCAATTTGATAAAATATTTATTATTCGACAGTAAATTTCTGCTGATATCACCCAAATATAAATAAATTTTACGTTAATATTAATGTTTTATTATTTTTTCAGTTTTCCCTTACTAATTTGTGCCGTTCGCTTAAAAGAATTAGTTTAAATTAATATTACGCGTATCAGTTGAAAGTGAAATGAACTTTTCGATCAAGCTAATAGTTATACAAATTATCATAATTATAGTGATATGAAATTACGAATTAGAAGGTAATGAGTGTTGGAAAAAACTGCACAAAGGTTTTAAATGGACGAAATTATATTACTACGTAGTGAGTACGGTATTTCATATTTCAATTACTGGCATAATAACAGTATTTAATAATTTAGCTATTTGAGAAGTTCGAGTCGCGTAATTCCACTTTTTAAAACGTAGTTGAATTACCATGTAATTGAGGTATAATGCACATTCAACTCTCTAATTAAATTACAGTATAATTTGGTTAGCACATCTGCAACCGGAACCGCACCATGTCAGTAACTCTACAAAATTATTATAAAACTTCTCTAACAATTTTATTGGTGGAGTATGAAATGCCTTCGAAAGGTAAAAATATCAAGAACATTAGAAAGATAAAATAATAAACACATACGTCTAAAACTTCGTTTATTTGTATTAATCATTTTTAGTTGAATGTTTGCTTTAGAAAACGGTTTTTAAAATCAAAAAATTTGTTATAGATACTATTCCATTTCACTTTATCGGTTGCGTAAAATTACAAAAGTCATCAGTTGCTGACGTAACGTTATCGTCCTACATTGCCATAAATTGTTTTTTCTGATAAAGACAGTATATCGCAGAAATCTGGCCCGATCAGAAATTATTGGATTGCATAATCAATGAATAATATCATAAATGTAATAATCTAGGATTCATAAATAATTTTATAAATCACGATTAATAAATAATGTTACAAATCTTCAATTGAATAAATCTAAGCAATTCATACTGTAAAGTATTTCCTCCAAAAATCTTCATTATGCAACAAATTTCACATTTAGAAGAATTATTTCCATTTGGATAAATGTTTAACAATCTGCATTAATAAACGACAAAATAATATCAACTGTAATAATTTGTATTTTCTGATATATTTGAATAAAATTACAATGCATGGTAACGGAAAATATGAAAAAAAAACATCAACTGAGGAATGTCTAAAACTTAATAAAAAAGGAAGACTATTCAATCGACATTTCTTACAGTAATTGCATGTAAGGGTTATGTAGTCGACCATGTGCACCCCACAAATTTGATACTTCCTTGCCGACTCGATTTCTCAAGTCCCCAACGTCCGCGGCTAGATCGCCGGAGTTTTAAACGAGTCAGCGCGATTCCCAGCGAGCGAAGAATGTGTCCACCAGTGATAACTGTACTGCTTTTCGATGAAAACTTGAAAAGAGCTTTCCCAGAGAAAAAGGTAGCGCTGGGAGGGGCAGGACGGATGACCAATGCCGAATGGTCGAAAGTATTATTGGAGAAGTTCGCGACCGCTGTACCGATTTCTTAGCGGAGTGCTATGAAGTGGAGCGTCCGTTGTGTCCCGGCGAAAGAACGCCACTTCCGGTGCAGTCCGAGAGTCCGTTGCGTGTAGGAGTTTAAGTGGATATCCCCGGAAGAAAACGAACCAGAGAAACGTACCTGCGAAACGTGAACTCTCGAGATCGCGTGGGAATTATGAAGAAAGAAATTGGTCTTGGAATAAACTAGAGGAACACCGGACCCCTGAACGTAGAATAGTAAATAAATTCACTCGCGGCGAGCTGAAGTAGCGCTGTTAAAACGTTCACCACCAGCTTTCTTTACTAGGTTGCGGTATGTGAAATGTCGGCTTGTTTCCTGAATTACAGAAACCAATTGTGCATTAAAAATTGGTTTTCCATCGGCTGCAATAGGCTTTTCTCAAATATTAAATACGTTCGCTACCATCTTGGTAACATTTTTTGCAATATTTTACCAAATGCAACGTATTGTCTCATGAAATATGAATACAAGTATTAGGGTTGTCAAAAATTCTCCAAATATAATACTATACGCTAACCTAAATAGGATTCATTTGATTTCCTTTGCGTAAATCATAAAGTGAAGTCATCTGTCATTTGCACATTCATTTTCTAAAGAATTTTCATTTCAAATCATTTCATTTTCACATCAAATTTTCTAATATAAAGAATTAATTTATGTAGGAACTCTGTTTTTTTTCTTTTTTAGCAAAATTTAATGACTAGACTGTTGATTTTATGCATTTATGATGAAAAAGAATAAGTAAGAAAACAGTAAACAAATTAAGGAAATTTAAAAATATCTGTATTATTTTCAAATTACTAAAATTGTTAAGAAAAGGAAACAATTTATACCTGGCTATTGTCGGTTGCAATTCACAAAGAACATTTTTCCTTTGCATATATATCCGCAATCTACTAATCACATTCGAATAGCATACGAGATCCCGTAAGGATCAATAACAAAAAGGAAACACGAACACTTTTCATATAACCAAAACTTTTCACATAACCAAAATCCGACGTTTCATATTCACGAAAGTACGGATAAAGTGTCGCGGGCGTATTAATGCAAAGAGGTCCCTAAAGTATGTGCACTCGGTTACATTCTTGGCATGGAAAATCGTCGATGCAGCTCCTCCGCGGCATATCTCGGGACAAGGTGGCTGCGGGTCGAACCAACTGGGTTAAGGTGCTCGCCGATATCTCGTGGAACGCGCGACCCACAATCCCTCATCCCTACTCGCGAGTCTTTCATTTTGCTCGCGGATCCTTCTGCGACAATCTGCTCGGTACATTCCCGCGGTATTATCTCGCGGATGGTCTCAATTAGGAAGGCAAACTGGAAACCGGAAGCCCGTAGTTTGCCTTGCCGATTGTAATACAAATTTCTTTGATCAAATAGAAACGCACGGCGCGCTGTTGCCTCTCTAATTGCCGCCAAGCTGGGCCCGCGTCGCAACAAGTACGTGGAACCGTGGATCCTCCAGCTGATCGGAATCGCTCAGAAATTAGTCACATGAGACGTTCGAATGCCGGGTTAATCGTCCCTATCAAACACAAGTGGAGAGGATACTGCGAAATTGATATTTTCAAGAAAAATGGGCCAACGAGACAAGTCGTATTAACCCTTCCATGGTGGTATTGTAGGGTTTGTCCGGGTATGAAAGCCAAAATGATCGAGAGCAAGTGTCGTAAAATACTGAATGAATGGGACAGATGCTGCAGAGTATTTGGGCAGCTTCGAGTGACCTGAGTTTATTGCTTAGGTTCGTTGTAGTCTTGCGTGGTCGAAAGTGAGAGAGAAGGAGAGAGAAAAAGAAAAAGGTTGGTAATAGTGGAAGAGCCGAATGGAAAAATCGTATTTTCTAAATTAATCGTAGTTTTCTTAATAAACTATTTCTGTTATTGCTATTCTTATTTCAAGTCGTTTGCGTTGTTCGTTTTATCACGAAGCCTCGGGGAATTTTTCCACAACAATCCAGTTTCCAAAGTTTCCAAAGTTATGCACATATATATTTGTATATAATAAAAAATTTCAAAAATGTAGAAACCATTAATACAAGGTATCATGAACACTTTAGGTGAGCTAATCGATTCATATGCTCGATTTAACAGTCACGAAAGATCGTCGATCTCTGTGACCTCTCCTTGCCAGTAAAAATTGTTTATATCGTGTTTTATGTTTTGCATCTGTCTTTGGTAGTAAAATTTCCTGCAGTGGTATAAAAGATGGTGAGTTGCTATTTTATGACAAGTGCTCCAGATTCGTTTTCACGAAATAACAGAAGGTTAAAGGTCGCTATTTCTCGGTTTTCAACAACTGTCGATTTTCAAAGGAGATTTAGGCCGCCGCTGGAGGGAGCCCATTGCTGCTGTATTTTTCATGCCCGGTAGCTGTAAACGGGCCGCTTAGGCTTCCAGCAGCGGCCACAGGGGCTCGATATGATCAGGAATCGCAGAATGAATTGGCGAAGTGTCAGCGGAGCCGGCCGGCTCACGTGCAACACGCGAAAAGGACGCGGACTGGCGCGGCGCATACGATTTCGAGTGGGTTCATTTACTTCTGCTCTGGTGCACACCCGTGCGAAACACGTCCTCCATTCTGCCTGGCCTTCTTTCTCCGTTTGCATACTGATTCCGCTGTCTGCCGCTGTTTTTGGCCCGTCCGGGCACGAACGCCCGTTGCCTCTGGACGATAAGCATCGCGGTAGACGGCCCCGAGAGGAATCATGCGTCGCTTTCGCATACTTTCGAACTACTTAATAAATGCGGTGCTTCCTGCTGATCGAGGAACTTGTGCGAAGGTCTCGCTTATGTTTGATATCTCGGAAGATGCTTGTTTTGAGGTTCGTTAATTTTGTTACGCCCTGTAGGAACGTTGAGAAGCAACGCGCCAATTTCCTTCGACCTCTTACCTCCTACGGTACAATAATTATCATCTATGCGTGTCATTTTAGAATCGTGAGGCAATCTTCAAACTTGTTTTCACATGATTGCCGGAAAATGGTCGCCGTTTCGAACTTAATAAAATTTTTAGATTTTAAAACTGTTCTAAGAACGATTAATATAACACGTGAATATGAGAGTTAAATCGGTTGAATAATAAATGTTTTATAATTATATTATAATAAATGTTTTTTAATAAATGCCTTTATAATTATCTGTTTATATTTACATTTTTCAACGAATTGTAGTATCTTACGTATTTTCTCATTTAATATAAATTGATACGGTTACCTAAAGTAAAATATATATGTAGGTAAAGCTGAGGTAATATTATTATGTTATAACTGCGGAAACATCTGCAAATATATAAGCCGTTTATTTTGGAAGTGACCTAAGTCCATTTGTATTGAAATTGAAATATTTAAGGGTTGGTTTCGAAAAGAAAAGAAATACTTATACGACGATTGTAATGTGTGACGCCGCTTTTGTGTATCTAGGAGACTTAAATTTACAATTTCTATTAAAATAGTAGCAATTATTAAGTGAATAATATATACGTTACAGTAGTCTACAACAAAAAGTGACAAACGGAGTTAGGTCACTTTATGCTCATATATTTTCAAGTATTATTTTATAAATGTCAGTGTAAATAAAACATTTCTCTCATTAAAAATTTTTCGTCGCATATCTAGATTCTACTATTAAACTTTATTAATTACGTGTTGCTTGCAATTTTATAAATTTACAGTTACCAAAAATGCGCAAATACCCGCAACGTAGTCACGAGAAATGCCATCACAAGATTGAAGCTGGCTTGTTGGTTTCAATTATATCTGTTCGGAACACGCCTGCAGAGTTCATTAGTGCCAACATGAAAGTAGGTCTTCTCTTTTTTCTTGTGTATTGGCATCTCCGCTACCTACCCAGGATCCTAGCTCCTCGCTCTCGAAAAAGAGAGAAACAGGACCATGGGATAGATCCTCCCGAAGCCCTACATGAACATCGACAACGAAGCGCGAATAAAATTCGATACAGAGTTCCCACCTCTCTCCGTCGTCTTTCGTACCTCTCTTCCACCTGCCTCCACAGCAAACTTTTACGTCTTTTCTGATCCGTGACGCTTTCTCGAAAGGGTCCGGTGTATGTGGGGGGCCCTCTCGACCGGCTGCCCCCGTGTCATTTTGCGTACGCCCAAACGCACGCGATGCGCCGCACCGCGCCGTCCCTTTCCATTGTGTCCTCGTCCCTGCGGCTCCGTTTCTGCTCGCCGACTCGTTCCTGCGATCCTCAGTCTGCCCGCGTACTTGCAAAGTTGCCGGAAGAATACAAAAGTACAAATCTCGTTCGAAAATTGCCCTGCAATTTGAAAACTTCCCTCGGATCCCGGAAACATTTTTTTCACAGTTTCTGAAATTCGATCGTTAACTCTCGATGTTAAGTGGATTTTCTAACTGAATCTTGAAAATACAGTAGTCAATTGATATTATTTATTTTTACTGAACTGATGTATGCTAATTTTACTTTTACATTGTATAATGATTACATCGATAACACGAAATGACTGTCATTGTAAATTAGAATGAATTTGCGTTGTCCTCTTGGTAATCATTTGGATTTAAAATATTTTAAAAATGAATGGAAATTAAAGTCGATGCATCTAGTCCAACCACACTTACATCCTTCAATAAAAATACATAATTTAATCAAGTCGAAATCACTTCAAAATATAGTTTGGCAATTTTTAGTGTTACATATTGGGATCAAAATTTGACTGCTGATTTTGCGTATTTATGGCTGGAATGGATAGATGAAATACAAAACTGCGCACATTAGAAGAATTTAAGAATATAGTTGCACTATTATCGACCTATTGCAATTAATAACAGAAAGCATACTATTTTTGTATTGACAATTTGTATTTTGCATAAAGACCCGCATCGTAAAGGACAGTTCTTCAGGTTCTAGATATTGTGTTCAGTTACAAATAATAATGTGTATAAAGTTAACTTAACTACGTTTATATAAACTACGAGATCGTGAATGTCATGTTAAGAACATGAGTATATTGTTTTCATCTTATTGAGATCTTTGCATCAATTTTCATTTAGCTTCCGTGTCTTGCAATTGACCCAAAAAATGTTCCCTTTGTACCGTAATGATCCGCAGGCCAGCGGTAAGTATCCAACGAGGATGGCAATTGTTTGATCCGTTCCAGACGAAGTCTTTCTTCGGGTTATTACTGTTCCACGGTTCGTGCTCATTGTTACCACGATTTATCTGTTCGCGGTAAGGGTACCCATTGTGGAATGTTTCATTTACCGGTACGTTTCTATTATTTTTCGGAGCGTTCTCGACGCGGAACGTTCCGGCTAATCGCCGACTCGCATGCACGCCGATGCATTGCGCAATAATGCTTTTCTTCCGCAGTCCTTTCGCCCCCTTTCTTCGATCCGCCGCTTCCTTCCCGACATCCAGGGAAGCAGCAGATGTCTCGATCGCGATGTAAAAACGTCTGCGAGAAAAGGGAACTGAACGACGATGATTCTCTGTTACGGCGTCGTTAAATCATTCCTCCTTGTTCATCCATTCTATTGTTCTTTCATCAGACCTAGATACACATTCGTGCGGCCTACAGCGGATAGCCTCCTGCTCGCCTTGTTAAGCGTCTATACGAGCAAAAACAATCGTACACAATGAATCGAGAGAAATACTATCGTACTCGCTGTTTTCTCGGCAAGGAGACGCTAGGCCTGTGAGATATTTTAGGAAAGACGTCATAGGGAACGATTTTTACTTCGGCTGATATCAGCGTCACATAATTTTCTATATTCAGAACTAATAAAAATTTAATGCAGCTGCAACGCGACTTCGAACGTCTGCAAGTATTGTGCGAAAATATACTATAATTTCTAGGAAGTGTATGTAATTCCTCTATCGGTTGTTATCCGGGTGCGTAATCTTCTTATACTCTATGCCATAGTTGGAAATGTGTGATTTCTGCATTAGTAACGAGACTGTGACTAAAATACTTCACTCGCGCAAGCTACGCGTAATATCAAATTCTCAATCCCAACTTTTGTCAATTTTTAAAACAATGCCTAGTATTTTCTTAGAGGTGAAAATAATTCCTTCATGAATCGTTATGATTATAATGCGATCTTCTTAAACCAAACACAACCAAGACCCACGACAATTTTTAACAGAAAATATTCTATATTTTCAACGAGATAAAAATAATACCACCATCGATTTTTACCTTTACCGTGCCATCTTCTTATACCCTATCTCTCTTGTCAATTTCCGAGTTTTGCATAAGTAAAAAGATCACCAGGAAAACTCCAGTAAAATAGGCAAAACAGGTAAAACAAGAATTGATTTCAAGCTGGCAACGATTCTGTTTCTAAACCAGGGATTGAATATTAAGTTTGCAATGTTTTAACGTAAATTTCCTTGCATTTCCTAATTCGGAAATATGCAATATTTCCTGAAACATTAATTGGCAATATTTTGTCTTATCACAAGTATACTTGTCATGCGTAAAAGTTTGCTGTTTAAATTGCAATTATAGTGAAAACTAAAATATGTTTTTGAATATTTGGAGGCCAAGACGAAATAAAACGAGCAAACGAAGAAATATATATATATATATATATATATATATATATATATATATATATATAACTATTACGAAAAACTGCACATGGTATATAAATTAAGAAGTATAGTTGTCATCGCTTACTTTTCGCGACACATTTTAGGTACACAGTTTTCAAAGAGGTTGTAACAGCTAACTGGTTAAGGGTTGAATGAGATTCGTTGGTAATTCTAGAGCATGAATAGCATTACAGTAGGAAAGGATCGCGACCATAATGTTCCCGCGATCAACAAGGTAGTGTTCCAATAATTGCCCCGGTGAAACGGCCAGGCACCGACATAATCACGCGTCGTGTCAAAGTATCGCAAGCGGGTGGTGTCTCTCCGATGCAATTGCGCCGGGAGAGATCCATCATTTCGATCAATCCTGATATATTTCACGGGATTAATTAAATTGGTTTATCTTGGGACTGGGCGTAGCGGCGTACGGAGCGCTCCGGCGATTCATCAAAGTCAGTCGAATGCATTTCGATGCTGATTTGCGGTGAAGGTAATCATTCCGTTTATTAAATTCCGCCATGATCGGGCCACCGCAGCCGCGACTTGCCCCTTGATTCGGCCGCGTATCCGAACCAATCAGAGAAACGTCCGAAACGGCGGTTTGCCCTGGAGCACGGCCCGGATCGCTATCATCGGCAATGGACTCGAACGATAATGTCCTTGTTAATTTCATCCGGCCGATGCCAAGGATTCCCTTGAGCGCTGCTATTCGCTATTCGCACAATCTGCCCGGCCCGGCCGTGTTTCTTGCTGCCGGTTGCTGGTTTACGCGAGCAACCAAATTGTCCCTGCAAAGATCGATTTTCGGTCCACTTGCGACTATTTTCATTCCCCACAAATCCTGGGCAATGTAAATTTCATGAGGCAACCGGGAACTAATTCTAAACGTTAGGGTACGTTTATGTTGGCATTATGATGAACGATAATTTATGCTGGAGCAGTTTGAAGATAATAATTCATCTCGAACGTCACTTAGTTTTGTGACACCTTCAATGACTGAAATTGGACTAATGCAGCTTCGTTAGAAGTCGATTGCTGATTTGATGCATTTATGATAAAAACAAATAGGAGCTATTTAGGACGCTGATCAAAATCATTAAGGAAAGAATTGAACGTATGTATAGCACCTATCTCTTGCAATCGACGCAGAACATTTTTATTTTGCATAGGGATTCACAAGGTAATTATCGGTAAACCGAGGGAAGCAATTTTTCATAGTTTTCATTGTCTTTTTGATCGATTATGGTCATAATCGATCAGTTGAGGTCTTTGAAAAAAGACGCTTGAAGAAGTAGTACTTGATGTTAAATGAAGAGTTTTGTCAGGATTTGATCATCACGCCATACATATATCTCAAAATATAGTATCAGTTATGTATCAGAAAAAGAATAATGGAGAAAGTGAACAATATATCCTGACTCTTTCTTATACACAGGATCAAATAATATACTTGCAGCTTCTGCAATAAGAGCTACGGCTCTGATGACGTCAATATGTAGATATCCGTCGTCAAAAATTAATACGAATTTCTGTCATCGAACATTCGAGTATACTAAATTTTATTAGCATCATAGCGTGCGAAAGAATAATTTCAGGTTGCAGATTTTTTGTGATTTGCCAGGTAGAGTTGATATTCGACTGGATTGAAATTGGAATACCTCAAATAGAGTAAAAGAGCTACTGGACATATCTGTAAACCTAGTGGTTCGCAAAAATTGTGCCGAACGCTGTGCAACAACGTTACAATTCATCGGTCTCGTGTTCATGAATGCAACGTAGGGCCGAGACTAATTTTTACCTGCAAGCGATGCTACTAAAGTGTAAAACCGCTGTGATACATGGATTGGAAACACGGGCCAGGTGTTCCAGCGGTTTTTTTCGCATTGTAAAACGTTGCAATCATTGTTGCAGTATGCAGTGCGATTAGCCCCAGGGCAGTGTCACATACAGTCAATGACAAAACGCCTGCCTTTCGAATAAATGAAACGTAGAAAAAGAGGTTTCGGACGTTTTATGACCATCAATTAATTTAGCTGATAGTATACGTACAGACGTATTCCTTTGTTAGATATTATGACGAAACTGGATCACAACAATGACAAGTTGCCACGGATATTTCCAAATTAATATTTTTTACTTGAGTAATGAATATTTGTGGCAACAAGTTTTACGAGTTTCGATATTCCCCCCTTGGCTATGTGGCGAATTTCGCGGTTTCTGATTTAGTCGCGGATTTGGATAAACGAATGTAGAAAAATCTCACCATTTTCAGGGCTGTTCAATAATAAATTATCTGTATAGTCCACATCGAAGTCGATGAAATGTGCAAATCTGTTTTATTAAAATATTATTTTAGTTTTATTAAATCTGTCCAATGAATAAAGATTCCCTTCTCTTGAATGAACATTTCTCGAATAATACCGTTTCCACATTGCAGATGCCATTTTGTTTTTGCATACAATTTGTTTCACACTTAATTCATTTAATTACCAGTTGTCAATACGTTCAAAGTAAGAATATTACTGTGCATTCATTAATAATTGTTGGTCATACATTGGTTGTTTGACATATTTTTCATACAACGTGCCACATTGACCACTGATGGTGCACGCTTACATGTTCATTTAATGCGCTGAAGGCATAGTTTATAATAAATTTAGAACGAAATAATTAATAATAGGTTATAATAAGTTTGTTTCATTGTTGTATGTACGTTAATTGATAATTACATAGAATATGTCAAGTTTTAGTAACATATCAAAGTGTGAAGAGTCGAGTAAAAACAGCTTGGCACGGAGCATGTCAAGGAATCATAGGACAGTGTACATTTTTAGAGACTTCCTCGCCGTGTCTCTCCGAAACATTGCAAGTCCAGCGCTAATAGCGAGACCGAATTGGACTCCGGTTCCCTGTTCGGCCTGTTCGTAGATCATGCGTCGGCCTGTAAATACAGACGACAGAGTTCGGGTCGTTCCTAGTGTCGTGTCGGGGCCGACATGAAAAGCGCGAGAGCGGGTTTACAGGTGACTGGTTTATATCACGGGCACACGTAGCCCTTGTAGTTCATATGCCAGACAGGCAGCAGGTACCACCAAAGTAGCAGGAGGCTCCGGTCGACCTAGAAAACGACCTATATTTTAACCATGCGGTTTTATCGCCAGGAATACATTAAGCGACACGACCCGGCTCCCTTCCAGCGGAGGCATACGGCCGCGCACAAAAACACACAAACACGCCCGATACACTGATCATTCAATGGAAATTCAGGAAGACCTTCGCAATATACATGGTAAGTTGGCGCGCTTTATGGCATACCCGTGTTACCTGTGTACACTCGTCGCTTACGGGGGTACATTTTATCCAACAAAGGCGCGGGGCGCCCGTGCAAGCCAGCGGCTACAAGAAAACATTTGCATACAAACGAATCACAGCGTTTTTTTGCGCCCGGCCAGTCGCGGATCTCGCGACGTCGCGGAGAACCTAAGCGGATTCTGATTCGTCAAAGGAGCCAATCAGGCGACGAACTCGTCGATCCCGTAAAATCAATGGTATCGATTGTGGGATTTATCATAGGGGAAACTAATAGCATCCACTTTATCAACAACAAATATTTAACGAGCTAATTATAACATCAGTCGTCGAACATGAATAGCAATATAACAATCAATCCACAATCAAATACATATCTTCTTTACTTCTGGAATATTCATTCATTCGTCAGTTTTTCACATCTGATGCCAGGGTCTCTCTATACATTCTTTCACATTCATTGTTTGACGTTCACACCATGGCTAGAATAAAACAATTTCACACGGCGAGCGATAAGGTTATGAATGTGAGGATGGCAAGAATTTATTGTAATATATTATTAACACTCGAATAGCTCATCCTTACGATAAAACTACAGCTGTGTACACTTAGGATCATTTATAATGTTATTTGTCAGGTTTTTTAATATGTTCGTAGTGTAATTTTTGCAGAGCACGTTAGTTTTTCTATAAACCTTAGTGAAACATGTAAAAATTTTAATTAACGTTGATGTCTTTTACGTCTTTAATCATTTTTATAGTAAAATACGACATTTTTTAATTCTTGTGTGCTTATGTTCACTTTCGTGTATAAAGAATCAAATTTTGTTTTGATTTACAAGGAATGAATAGCTGACTTTTTATAGGAGTTAATTTTTCATTAGAATATTGTTGAAAACTTCAAAACTTGTGATATTAGGCCAAAATAATAGACACGGTTTCATTTATTACTACTTACTTTTAAAAATTAAACGTAACTGTGGTAAAGAACAGATTACAGTAACACCTGCAACGTCATACGTTCGTCACGCAGGAAGAAACTATAATCGGTCGCCGTCATTGGCGAGTTAAGGTCACACGCCAGTGTAGAAAATAGCTGCTAATTACCGTTGCCGCAAGAGTCAGGGTATTTCCATCGCGAAGAGAAATGTTGAGGACGTGTGTGGGGACAGTTTAGAAAGTTTAGGGGGCAGGCCAACAGGATATTTGACTCTATGAAAGGACGAAGCTGGGCCGATACGCTTTTCGAATTTTCTCGGGCCAGTTACCGCGTCTATCGGGTTCAACGGGCTGCGATACACATAGCCGAGCGGTCGGGTTCATTGAAATAAAAAGTGGAACGCACACTGGACGAATTTTCGTTGATTTTCGAGCGAGTTATTAAAAGCCCAACTCGTTAGGGTCGCAAACGCCGGTTCGATTTCCGATTAGTTCTCTCTTTTATACTCTTCGTTCTCGGTTTCCCCGATCCACCGTCCTCCGACCTCATCCTCCCGGTTAGCCTCATCCACCTCCTCCACCATCAGCCACCTCCAACCGCGTCCTCCCCCCCTCTCCTACTCGTCTCTGTGCGATGCTGTCTCTCCTCGCGCCGCTCGTATTTGGTTCACTGGCTTCCTTTCCGAAGCGGATACCCCGCAGCGATCCGTTTTGTGTTTCGCATATCGGCTTTTCAAGATACACAACAATAAAAATTCTGAAACGCTCCGCTCCGCGCCAAAGTGATGCATCAAACCGTCACTCTGTTGGAAATGCGCGGAGTCCTCGTGTGGACGAGTCGGTACCCGCACAATTTCTTGCTCCAGTTGGCAGGGGCCGCTTTGAATATTTTTAATAGAAACACACACCGGCTCCAGACATCGCGGAAACAAGCGGAACCCGCGAGAAAATGGGTTATAATAAAGGTCTAATTGATTCGCTCGAAGGCCTCCAATTGTGTACACGTCGAAATTTAAGGGTAACGTTTACACGTCCCTTTCAACCAGATTTAGTAGACTGATTTAGCAGACTCATTTAGCAGACTGGTTTAGCTACGCTTATTGTACATATACAGAATATCTCAAAAATGTCTAACAATCTGGAAATAGGGAATTCCTGAGGTTATTTTAAGCAACTTTTTCTTCTACAAAAATTTTCTCCGGTGCACCATTAATGAGTTATTAACGAAAAACACTGGACCAATAAGAGATGAGCTCTTCTAGCGTCAGGCGGCCGAGCCAATGAGTGGGCTACGTCAGCTCGTTGGCTCAGCCGCCTCGCGTCAGAAGAGCTCATCTCTCATTGGTCAGTGTTTTTCGTTAATAACTTGTAAACAAAGTCGCAGATTGTATTTTCGCTAAGGAAAAAGTTACTTCAAATGGCCTCAGGAACCTCTCCGTTCCAGACTGCGAGTGACTTTTAGTACATCCTGTACATGTATCAGCCTGAAATCGATGTGAGTCATGTTTGATGTTCCTCTTATAAGTAAAATTAGTTCCGCGTAACAAATGTAGTAGCTTCGCTACAGATAGCAGCATTTAAAGACAAAAAGAGCATGAGATAGTTTCGGATCAAAAAATCAAATCATGTGAATTAATATTTTTGCATTCAAAGTTTAGTTTTCGAGTTTTTCTACTTTGAATTTGGTGCACTTATTGTTATATCGAAGTGAATATTTATGAGAGATTGACTTATGCTCATTTGCCTAATACCTTCAGAAGCATGTATGTTTGAAACTCTATACTTCATCGTATCATTTAAATATTAATAAATTCAAATAAAATTGTCCATTATAATGATGATTACGATAAAATATATTATCTCCTTGAATAGCCACAGTGGATTGTCATTATATTTTTCTACTTTGGCGCAAAAATTAAACACCTATAATATCTAAATCGTATAAAAGTAAATTAATTTATGGCACGCTTGAATCAGTAAGTACTTGAGTTTTAATTGTTTTTTACTAGTTTATTCAAGTTAACAGAAAATAAAACGGTCTCCTTGTTACAACAACCACTTCATTCATTATTGCGCACGTTCTATCTGACATAAGTAGATTGGATAAAGCACCTTCAGGCTTAGGGTTCTGAATAAAGAATGAAATTTCATATCTAACCAATCCATCACGTTCCAGGAAATAAAATTGATGATTCACGTGCCGTAGGACATATTATTTCATTTCTTGCTAATAATAGCAACAATAGAAGTTGCTGAAGCGATTAGCTTCAGAAGATTGAAAGATACACAAAAAGGAGACAAATACTGTATATATTAATGTTTACATAGCCTGAGAAGTATAATAAGAGATATAATAGCAGTCGTCATTGACCCTTCTTCTTCTTTATAATTTTCTATTAATTTATACAACTATTCAATGCATAACATTTTGATATAATAAATTAAATATATAATATATGTATTTTAATGTCCTTATATTTTTTAATCTTATTTTGTGTGTGTCCATTTTATTGAGTAATAACTGTCGTATACAGGGTGTCCCATTCAAGTTGACACAACGAAATATCTCGCTCAGGACTAATCAAAACAGAATAAGATGGCACACGTTTTTTATGGTTTTTGACGGGGACTCAAACGGTATTATTAGCCTTTTAATGCGTGGACGTTTTGAAGGTTATTTAAAGGTCAATTCGTTGTTTTTTGTCTCGAACCTATATTTTTAATTGCGGTATCTTATTTATATTTTTAATTACGGTATCTTATTCTACGTGAAAAAGCACATAATTTTGTGTGTGCGTATATATATATATATATATATATATATATATATATAT
>CM052160.1:2658636-2703818 GCA_028455555.1 Augochlorella aurata
ACTTTCTCCGTTGACGCGTGCTCGCGTTAAAAACACGCCGCACGATAATGGACCAAATGTGTCTCCCCTGTACCGTGCATTTCCTCTAATAAAAGTATATTTGTCCCGCGAAGGTTATTTCCGGTTCTGGTCTCCGAAAAAGGTTTTTTGTGTTACTCGAAAAGCTGTTTACGTATTAACGTCGTTATAATTGCGGTGTACAGTACCGAACGCGAACCGATGCCGATCCAGGCCACGTGGACACAGCTTAATGGGGTCGCGGCGAGTCATCTCTAATGAGGTAAAACGGAGAATCGGTTACCAAACAGTAGGACGAGCTGCTCCAATACGAAACTCGTGCCTAATATGAAACACTACGATATTAATCCTTGTACCAAAGTATAGTGTTAAGAATATGTAAATTTATCCTTTTCATTATCTTGTAGACTTCTACAATATAATTTTAGTATGCATAGTATAATTTTAAGATTAATAACTTTGTACTTGGTTAGATTAAAAGAAAATGACTAGATATTGTAACATCTGTCCCGTATTCTTTAAATGTTATTCTTTAACAAATTAAAAATGAATGGCTGTAGAAGGTAAATAATACTTATGGGAGAAAGTTAGTATCTTCTCTCGATAGAGAAGAGAAAGTGCAATATTATGTTAACATGGACATATGATTGCAAGGATCATGTAAAATCATCCAATATATGTTCAATTATCATTTTTAATTGTATGATCAAGTGCATAATACAATTAATTAATTTAACATAATTTAATTTAATACAAATATGAATTAGTTCAAATGTATCTCATCAGAGACCAAAATAAAATTGTCACTCTAGTAAAAATAACGGATGTTAATTTAACTATTACTAGCTGAATGAACATGAATTCTGTACAAAGCCGTTGCATTAAATTTGTTCAAAAAGAACTGTAGCCATAGAAGATAAAATGTGTATGTTAAAAAGATATTCCATAGAATAGTTCATCCAAATTAGCCAAGTCTATTGAGAGAAATAACTTCTCATTGCATCATTAATATCCGTTGAATCGGCGTAATCGGAGGCTATGGACGTCTTTGAAGCCTAATTGATCGGCTTGGCTAGCATAATTTATCCGCGGCAATAGCCACTTAAATCGCTTGACCTTATCGAAAAATATAATAATCGTTCGGGTCGGTTGAGGAGAAGAATTCGAGGCAGCATAAAAAAGAGACCCGAGAAAACGAGAAAGAAAGAAAGGTAGTCGAGTCCGGGGTAGACTCCGTTACGCTAAAAAGGAGATTATGTTAAGATTTAATTCCGCCGGAAGGCCGCACTCGAATTAAAAGTCCCGGAAGTCATCGCAAAGCGCATTCGAGGACAAGGAGGCCGATAGTCGTAATGTCGGTGCCTAGCAAATAAAACACTCAAGCCCCGGTTCTCTTTATTCCAGCCGGCTGTAAATATGCAAATTGTCAGGACCATCGTTCCTCTTTGTCTAAAGGATCCGGGATGCGGGGGAGGGTGCGGCGTCAGTGGCGGCGGGCCACGGCCGATGAGATTCAATTTACTTCCACCAAAATGGTGTACGCGGTAATACACTTTGGATGCACCGTGCCCTCCCCTATATTATTGACTTCGTAATAACGTGACAGTAATTTGTATGCAAAATCGTTTCCCTGAGCTATTCGGCCGCGTAAACGTTCGCCTCGAAAAGTTTTCTTTGTTTGGACGCCGAACTATCTTCAAACTTGATAGATAGACGATTCCGTTTAAGATGCTCGCTTCTCACCCGCTTATTTGCTTCCGAGAACTTCCTTCGAGCCTCCAACCTGAAATCTCGGCCTCCACGTAATTTTCTTCCTATTCCTATGCTTTTGCTATGTTATTCCTTCCTATGATTTTGTTTTTCCATGGTAGCTACCATTTGCTCGGAGTTCATACAATTTTCCGATTGTTATTCATTTTATTTTCTATTTTATTTTCACAAGATGATATCAGAGGCGAATTTGGTACACGACATTCATTGTATTTGAGATACCGTTTATTTTGAAAGTGGTGTAAGTCCATTTGCAGCCCGTAAGTATACATCAGTTTAGTAAAATACGCCTGAAACCAATTTATATAACCAAATTACATATTGATGAAACAGTAGTAACATTGCCAGACTTCATATAATTTGCCTAAATTTTTTAATTAACAGATATGTTAACCTTTAATTTTCTCGAAACAAGAGAAAATGGACTTACACCACTTTCAAAATAAACGGTCCAATCATTCTGTATCTTTTTTGTTTATTATCAAACGACTGATTATCATGGTATTTGTAATTAATTTAAACTATCCATTTCGTGGAAGCCTGGGTTACGATCCTATAGTTTGCTGTAGAGAATGAACGAAATATTTTTAGTTTCTGCATAATGCGGACTTTTGTAGAAATTATACGGTTTTGTATAGATTTCGCTATTTATGAAAAATTGAATGCACAATTTTATGTAGCAAACATGATTTAAATATTTAAGGAAAAGGTTGTACCATTTGAGGTATCATTTTATAATAGTTTAAGCTCAAGAAATTCAAAATAATCGAATGTTATACATTATTATAAATTGTTAACTAGAAACGAAGAAAAATAAAGTCGAGACAATTTTAGGTTGGTCCAATTCTTTAAATATTGTTTTATGGTGTAACGAATATTCGCTACATTATTCTTACTGAAAATCGTGGTAGAGTGACGTTTTCTCATGCTTCATTTCTCGCACGTTCCTGAACGAGTACTATTTTATTCCTAATTTGATACTTCAAAGCAACATATTATTTCAGAACGCGATCAAAGAGAAGTCAAACATTGCATATCATTTGGAAATGGAAATTGTATACATGTAAAATAAGTGTATGGAAAATAACAATGTTTTGTATCGATAACAAGAAACAGAGGCCGAATGGATGTATACATCTCTATTTAACAATTTTAATAATTTGAATTTAGAAAGAAAAACCAGTTTTTGTACATAATATTTTTTATCGCTAAACATGAAAGTGGATAATTATAAAGAAACTTGAGTGGAACATTTTGCACCTCTTCTGAAGGTAATCTCTCCTGTAAACAGAAAGTAATTTTAATGATAAACAATTTTTGAGCGGTCAAAAACAAACGTAGATAATAATAAATTTTATATATTTGTTACAATTAAAAAGAATACTTTTAATATCGATAAACAAAGTATCTGTTCCTGTTACATCAAAGTCCCAATTCTTGAATTTCACACGTAATTAAAAATTTAATTTTCAAGACCTTTCTCTGTTTATTCCTAATAGAGCAATAAAATTCTATAGAATTTCAAATAAAACCCATAAAGAAGTTCCATAACTTTTTCGATCCTCGGTCCACGAAATTAATATATACGATTGCTCTTAAAGAGTTTGTTACTCCTTTAACACGATTTTACGATGTTCCATACTACCTAGATTCAGCGTACCGTCTACGGCCTATAAACAGATGCTTGCCTCTATCCGTGACTGCTTTTAACGATCTTCCGGAATGCTGGAACGGGACAGGGTAACTGTTGGTGGGCGAAAACGGGCGAAAGGCGCGAGGTTTCGGGGGCACAGGGGTGAAAAAGAAACGAGCCGTCTGACTTGTGATCTAGCCGGTGCCCTTGAGGCTTCCACTCGTCCTCCTTCGTCTCTCCTCGTGAATCCTACATCCGTTCGATTCTCCCGCTGATCCCCGGGGGCTGTGTAACACGTGCGCGGCACGGGGAAGATCGTCTGCAGGGGCAGAATCGACGGGGGTTGCGAAGGAAGGGAGGAGGTGGTAGGGAGCCGCGCAAGAGTAACTGCTAGTAACAATGTTTTCTCACCCTTTTGCGTTTTAGCGGCGAATAGCGGAGGCTCCGGGGCGAGTTGGGGTGGCTCGAACCCTCCTCCACCCCTGAACACCCACGGGTTGCGCCACCCCAAGCCACCCCCGCGCCGAGCGAAGCTCGGTTATACACCCTCCGCAATCAATTTCGTCAATACCGCTTGTTGCGGAGGGGTGGCTGTGCTGTCTCGCCCGCGGCTGCCATCCGGCCACCCCGCGCGCCACTTCATCCCTCGTGTCGTTCTGAAGGAGGAGGGTCCGTTGATAGATTTTTCGGTTCGAACCGCCGCCACGACCATAAAGTCACCCGACTCTTTTGTTTTCGCCGGCGCTCGATCGTTGATCTCGAAAGTGGCTGTTCGCGGTGCCACCGGCTCCGCACGAAAAACCTGCAACAAGACCACCGCGCCGCATCTCCCACGAACCGGAAGCACGGTTTTCAATAGTTTCACTTTCTATGGCCGCTGGGGAGTTCCGCAACTTGCTGAACAAGCTCTGTGATACGCAGTTATTGCGCTAAGTTCCCAGACTTTTGTTTATGATGACCGGTAAATGAACCGATCATTTGTTGTTATTAGTATATGCAACTCGTTATTTAATTTCCTGAGTACTGTTTATATGATAAGGCTGTCGGTGTTAAACATTTCAGAACGTAATTCTAACAATACTCGATGGTTGGAGCATTTACTACTCTGTTTAACCCATTTGCATCATAAGCTCATATTTGCGCGGATTTTAGCAAAAAAATTGTAGAACAATTTTCCACTCTTCCGAATGATGCAAATGGGTTAAAAAGTTCCAGGTAAAGTCGAATAAAATACAATCTATTCGTTTATACAATTATATACAGGGTATCCCCCCTTACTTACAATACTTAACAATAGTTTTAAATGTTGTAGCTATAGGAGCAACATTGTCTGAATACAGGTTTATTTCTGGCGAACATGATTCTGACTACCGCAATCCCATAATACAAAAAATGTGAAACGTTTCTTAATTTATCTAAGTATAAATGTTGAATAATAAGAATCAAAACAGATATTAACAACGACGTTTTTCACTTTGCGGTAGAAAACTAGTTAACTTTTTGTATTGCAAATCTCGATTTTTTTATTCATATTGCTGCCTTATCATTCGGGTAAATAAATAAAACGTATAATCCGGTATATCATAAATATTATGTTATATTTTATTGAGTTCAAAGATATATCAGCCCTTCATTTACCCTAAAACAATTATTTCTGAATATGTATAAAGCCTGTACAGACATTTACAGATATATCAGTTCTTTATTTGTCTGAAACAATTATTTCTAAATATAAAACCTGCATAAATATTTACAATTTTCGAATAGGATAAAAATCTACCCCGCGAAGCCACTAACGTAAGTCTAAACAACGTTCGTCTTTGAGGCTTTCAAGTTACTTGCTTGACTAGTTTTCATTATGTCAAGTTTTCCAAGTTAGAGTATGCTACTTCGAGAAAAACTCTTTTTCTTAACGCGCGCTGAATTTCTAAATTAAGAACCGTGGTGGAAATTGAAGTTCTCGTGGAATCGTCGACGTCTGGACGTTCGCCGGGGATCCAAATGAAATGTAGGCGACTGAATAATCGAATGAGACAATTTGGCGGTCCGTTAACGAACACCGTTTTCACGGATACGGCTGCAAAGTCTCTGCGAGCAGAGCAATCTTGCTGCAACGATCGAAGATCCGGAGATGTGATGTTTCCCAGTGAAATAACAAGCCTCCGGGCATCCGTGACCCTAACGTTCCAAGTATTTCGTTCTTCCTCCTCCTCATATATAATTGGAGTCCATGATTCTGTGCAAATATCGCGTAACCAAGCAAACAATGGCTCCGCGAGGCTGTAGATAGTGCAAACAAAATAAGAATGTCTATCGACTCGGGCGGAAACGGCCGGTAAATGAACCGTAGCCAAGTAGAAACATCTACCGGCGGCCAGACAGCGAGTCAATTCTATGAATATTACTGCTACCATGATACGACTACCCTCGCTGATATTGTTGAGATATTTACGGGGGCTGCGATTAAACAGGAGCATCTCGATACTCGAGAATCCGGCAACAAAACGGTGCTAGCGAGGTAACAATGTACCGGGAGCATTAAGTATTTCCGCAAAGGTTTAGGAATCACAATATCTGCGGCTTAAAACCGTCTCCGGAACGCCAGAACCGTCGGTGGATCCTTCCTCCGGCAGCTCCTGCGTCCCGACTTCGATATAAATATCGATTACCACGGTTATCCGGATAATCCTTACAGATTGAAATTACCATTCGAACCCCGGCCGTCGTAACGGAAGCTATCCCGACGGCCATCCGTCGTTTTTCACCCCGTTTCCCTTTTTCATCCATCTTGCGACCCGTTTTCTTGCCCGTCCGTCGATTCTCGGTGCATGTTCACTGTGGATTCGACCGGATCCACGCGCGTCATACGATTACGGAACGAATGGCTTTCCGCGACGTATCGTTGAACGCATTCATCAGGATTCTGTTTGTCATAGACCGGGCAAAACTTCGCGGAAATCGAACAATAATGTTGGCGCGTCGACGAGTCGCGTCCCGATCCCTGTATTGTTCGATCGTCGCACTACTCGCCGAGTTTATTGTCGATTTATTTCAAACGAGAAAGAGGATAAATATTTGAGGACGTACAGAAATTGTGTACACTGTTATGTCCAACTTCGTGTTTGCCTTGGCTCACTGCACTTTTATTCGGTAATCCTGTGTCCGGCAAGCAGCGCCGCCGTTGCTGCATCATCGGTGCCATTGGTCTTGATGACGGTTACTCGATTCCTGTACCAATGATCGGCACGCTGATTCCACTTTAACATTCTTTTCATGTCGGACAATGGCAAATACAATTTCGAAAATTTATCTCGCTTTATTCCACCGTGCATATTAATTCGGTTATTAACGATCGGAGTACGGGGCCCGGGTACATTTGAACCACGAGTATAAATATCGTTATTTGACATTGTTATCTCTAGTCACTGACGATTAATTTGAACTTTCGCATGTCTTTTTAAGGTGTATAGAAGAACTAACGTGCCTTGAATGCGTACTTCAAAAAAATATGTTAAAAAGAAATTCGTAAATAAAATTCTTAATGATCCTAAGCATAGGGTATATGTCCCTATTGTCATACCTCCGGATTAAAAACGTATACAAAAAGGAAAGTTTTATATATAAATTGATGATCTATTTTTGTTATTATGCTTACCTATTAATATGCAAAATTCATGAAGGGGTATTACATTTTCCATACGTTAAACCATTTTTTAATCGATGCTACAGTAGTTCTGAGGGATTTAAGTCCTATGTCGCGTCAAAAGTCGTAAGAAACGCTTGCTGAAGATTTCAGTACAAATTAATTGTTAATGTGATTCACATCGTACAAAACGCATATTATGTCGTAAGAGGGTTTAATTTAGTATTAACAACTATTAAAAAAATTACGGCTAGAAACACCTTTTTCTATTTCATTAAAAACGTTATTAAACTACTAATTTTGATCATGCAAGAAATATGTTTAAAATCAGAAATATCCGAAAAATCGAAATATGATTTTAGCGTATTAAATGAAATTTCTAGTATTTAATTAGAGTTTCGGGGAAGCAAAAATTGGCTTAAAGGAACGACAATTGAGACATCTGTCGGCTACCTTTTTATGAGAAATGTCTGCCATTCGAATGTAAATTTTACTATTTTGTCATTTCATAAAGTACAAAATGTTTACAAAGACTGTAACTGAAGACTGCTTCAGTCCCACTGCAACTAGGTCTGAAATAATGTGAAAATGTCAACTTCCACTATTGAGTTTTAGATAGTCACTTGTGCAGAAATGCTTGAAATCAGCGGTCTAAATATGAGTCTCATACAAAACGTTGTCTATAGAACAAGAACGTGAAAAAGATTCGATATCGACATTGTTTAAAAGTAGTTATAGCACAGTGCATGTATAGTTTTCACAGCAGGTGCAGAAAAAAAAGTTTTCGAACAGGCGTCGTTCCTAACACCTAAAAATAGTCGTTTGCTAAATATACACGGTTGACTGAACCATGGTGTCGATCATTGTTGTCGTCAAAACTGTTGTCGATGAAATTGGTGACGGTGAAGCGAACCGATGGCAGATTTATTTACGAGCGCGGTGAAGTTTGTGGAGGAAGGTTCGTTCCTAATCAGAAAAGTGTCAGCTCGCCTCGATAATTTTAGCAGGACGGCAAGCGTTTGCGCTTGTCAATATACCGCGGCTCGATTCGCCATTAATAGAGCCGTTAATTCGCGCAGCTCTCCTAGCTTTGTGCGCGATTTAACGTTTTTATTCGTCCCTTTAGCGAGAGACGCGACGCCCGTCTTTATGTGCACGCGTAGAATATTGACACGTACAAAGCTCGGAGTTTTTGCACTTCAAACGACGGTGCTGCCGCCGGGACGGCAGAAAGGTTGTGGGGGGTAATGGTGAATGGTCTCATTAAAGGAAAACGCTACCGGGAAAACTCTTTCCGAGGGACGAGCTCAGCCTATTTACCGGTTTATTTTTAGACGGCCGAGCCGTGGCAGGCCGACCGGCCTAGGCAAAAGCCTCTAAACTCAGTTTAATGCTTCATAAGTCAAACGAAAGCGGCAATTTTCATCGGTACCATTATATGGAAGTGCTTTTCATCAGTCAATCGAGAAATTGCTTTATTCATTTATAGCTGACCGTCTTTTCAACGTCCGCTGCGCCCGGCATTTCTGGCTCATTCAAATAATCACAGGATAGGGGGAGGCGGCGGTCAAGCATCGATCGATCGCGGCTCGATCATCGGCTCGTTTCCCGTTCTAATTATTCATCGAAACGTCACAGCTGGCCTGGCGTTCGTTGGCCGAGAGAAGACCGGAAGTACCAGCGCCACGGTTCGACAAATTGCTGCCTAAATTATAGGTCATCGTTGATTCCAGTCGCCCGTGGTGCTTGCGGAACGCGAGCGCAAACCAATGAAATTCTATTCTTATCGGTAGAACGCTACATGTTGCCTATTAATATGTTCACATTATGCAGCCAATCCAAGATTTATGATGTCGAAATCGGTAACCTGATCTCGGGGTCAGAGATCTGCATACTTCACCCGCGTACGCTCCTCAGAAATCATACAACGATGATCCTGCGATAAAATGATGCATTAGTTTCGCTCAAAATGTTAATTGTCATGCCAGTTTCTATGTAAAATAAAGATCAGTACAACTCATTTAATAACATTGCCAATACTTTCTGCAATGAAAATTAGTTTTTAAATTCGATGTAAAATTTGTGTTGGTCACATGTTATGTGAGACGATTTATAAGATAACTTGGGTCATTATGGATCAAAGATTTCGAAGTTTAGCACATTTGTTAGTTCATGTATCTAGACTATACAATGTAAGCTTCATGTAATAATCCACATTATTTTAATAATGTAACCCCAATTGTATCATAGCATATCGTGTTTAGGCCAAGCGTTTTGCTTAGAAGCGCGGGTATTGCGGTATAGCAATAAATAAAAATGAAGTAAATTTTAAATAAATTTTCAGTAATTAAAACAATGTCAATTTTTTAGTTTTATATCATATTTTACACTGAACGAAAAGTTAGTGTCAATCACCGGTAGTTGACGCGGCCTAAACGGAAAGTTTAGGGTCAGTCACCGGTGACTGACGTGGCACTCAACGTGTTAATGGTAGCCACGATTTAAATTGTTGCATACCTCTTGAAAAGTATCGAAACTGATTTCAATTTATGCAAATGTAATTAAATGTACCAGGCCGAAGCGATAGAAAATGCAAGGAGTATGTAGTAACTTCTCCATTGAAAAATATATGAAAAAAATTGATAAATGCAAGCATTTATACAACAGCCTCATCACCAAAAGTATTTCAGGAAACAGAAAAGCGCTTAGTTTCCTGAATTAATATATTCTCATATTTTTGAAGAATTTAAGAAATTTTGAAGAAACTGAAGGATTGACAAACTGTAAACTACAAATATTAAAATATCTTCCACTGAGCGATTAATAATATTTAAAATGATGAAAGAAAAATCGGAATTATGTTAATTACAGATTATGTTAAGCACTCTACGAAAAATAGTTTAAAAGAAGAAATTTTAAGTGGTCGATGAAACACATCAACGGTACATGAAACGATTGCAGAGATTTTGACACGCCATAGCAGTTCTTTGAAAAGTGCGGATTTAATGCAATTTATTTGACGCTAATTAAAAGCATCATTCAGTGGTCTGTTTCCACGAAATCGGTACTTGGAGATAGGATTTTGCGATATTAATATTTTACCGACCGGTCACTTGAACTTAAACATTTCCCTGACACCGACTCTGTTTCGGCTTAGTCTTCCGCGCATAGATCTTATATGCACTTTTTCTTTTGCTTATACAAATGTTAAATTAATTTTTGTAAAAGTATTTTTTATAGTATTTGCTTTCTTTTACTATAGGCTAGCTAGATCTACTAACATTTTTATATTTTCATAACATTAGCATTAAACATTTAACATTTTTATATTTTCATAACATTAGCATTAAACATTTAACATTTTTATATTTTCATAACACTAGCATTAAACAATATTTATTTTATCTATTTTATATCTATTTTAAAAAGCCGATTTATAGGCTACTGGTCGGTAAGCGTTGGGGTCAAAAAGCCGATTTATAGGTTACCAGTTGGTAAACTGTTAAAATAGAAACAAAGAGAACACAATTTACTTCAAAAATAACTAAAAACAATCGAAAATCCATCGCAAGTCTGTTTAAAAACTGTTTCATATTTCGTTGCCCAGAATGTAATATTTTCGAAACATTGTATTCGAGCCCCACAAATAATCTAAGACGATCGTTCTTCGCCCCTGGCGTTGCTCATCTTGCCGGCTAACAGATTACAGCCAGGCCGAAACTAATGAGGCTAATTGGCGTCGGTATTACGCGGGAATACGGACGTAGCTTGCCCCGTAATTTTCTGCCCTACAATTTTTATTAGCGCGACGGGGTGCCGGGTTCTGCTTCCGCGTCGAATCTTTTCGAGACGCTGAAGAAGGAGGAGAACCCACGAAATTTGTCTTCCTATTCGCCCCTGTCGAGGAGTTTACGCCGATAATGATCCCTGTAGCCTGATTCCGTCGTGGAGACCGAGATTGCTGCTCGTTGACAAATAACGCCAATCCCTCGTGCCACCCTTCTGATCGGGGAATATCGGCTGGCAATTTCTAACAATTTTTCCTCCATTTTTCTCCTGTGACGGACCTTGATCCGCGTCTTCTCCCGGGCTTAGGCAATTTTCTATTATCTTGCCCCCGATGCTACAATAAAAGTAAACAGCTAACATTAACTCTTCAATGGTGAGGCATTCTTTTAATCACGCTTTTGACCGTAAAAAGTATTGTCATTTTAAACATTTTGTTCATTTAGTACAGTCAAATCAATGTTTATTTAAGTATTCCGATGTTTTAAAAATTTATGCTGTTTAAGGAAAGTTAGTTTCTAGTACATCTTTAAAATATCCTGTCATTGTGAACATTGTTTAGTAAAAAATAAAAATTAATTGTTCCAAAAGTTAGGAAAAATTAACTTTAAAAGTGATTCTAAAAGAAAATTTGAATATCACATTATTCGATGAGTGAAACATACTCATCTGCACTGATTCGTATATTTCTCGACAATTATTTTTACAAAACTTTTATGAATTTAATAGTTGTTTAATATTTGTTATAGTTTGAAAGATGTACAGCCACCTATCTCCATTCAAGGGATGCTTTACCTCTAAAACAGAACAAAGAAGGCTACGAACTTGCTGTCCCCTAGAAGCTGGCAGAGTTTCAAAAAATTTGGAATTTTCGGAGTCCACTAAAATGAATTTCCCGGAACGGTGGCTTCGAAAAGGCTTGCGGGATGCGTGATACGAGTTAATAGCTGTTTTTCCGTAAGTTTTTCCAGCACGAGTCGTTGATCTCGCGAGGAAAGCTGGAAAGGATGCGATTCACGAAAAAAAGGTAGAACTGAAAGAGAAAACTTTCTTCGACGATCTCGAAGAATTTCTCTTTCACCCCCTGGCCGGCGTGGCGCGTCGCGGCGCAGCGTCCCTCTTCCCCGCGTTCCACGGCAGAGTCCATAAATTTTAGCAATTTCTGGAGTGCTGGTGCCTCTCGCGGCAGCGGTAGGAATAATAACGTGACGACAGAGCCCAATTGTCCCCTAATGCCGCGAAGTTTCTATTCAGGGCATCTTTTTGTGCGTTACTACCGGCGGACGTGGGAGTGAAAGTCGTATCTTGCCACGGCGGCTGGAAGGGCAACCTTGCAATTCAGCCGAGCAACGTGGGAGGGTTGCCAACTCCGCTGTATGATAATGGACCGACGATGCTATGCCTACTCGATCTATACACGGACATCCTATATGTGGATGTATCTGCGGGTCCTACAGGGCGATTCCAAATTGGCGACGTGGAATTCGCACCTAATGAACGGCTAAGATTCATCCCCTTCGCAAATAATTTTATGAAATATCCTAGGATAATACTTCACTCATTTTTTCTTTACAATTTAACACTATACATGTCTTCACTCGACAAATCATCGATGTCAGATATTTTATTTTATTATTATTAAAATTATGAATATACAGTTACAAGAAATACTTGAATGACTTGATCATTTAAATATGTATTATTAGAAATATATTACTATTTTTATAGAATAACATAAATAGAAAGAGATTATACGTTTAACAGAATTTCGACATTGTATAAATATTTTTAGCAAACGAAGATTTAAATAATATAATATTACATTATGTGGCTTCTACATACGTGATAGTTTATTTACACATCAAAACGATTCTCATCTATAGGTTATCTTCTTATTATAGTATCCAATAAAATATTTTGTTACTTTACATTTGATTAAATTTTTCCGGAAATCGATTGTCAAACATTAAATGCTATATAGTCTTTTCTATAATATACAAAAGTGTTGTTACAAAAAGCTATAAATTTCTAAGACACCGTTATAGAAAAGTTAATGTCGTTTTTACTTCATGGCTGTGCCAAGCAATGTTCGTCTCCAGATTTTCGTCGAATGATAAATGGAAATCGAATAATCACTGGGTCGTTTTATTAAAAATAAATTTGAAATTGTTGTGTGCACGTGCTCAGGATGTTTCAGATATTTAAGGGCGCCCCGACCCCACCTCCGCACCCCCGCTATCTCTGATTTTCTCTGATGTTCCGTCATGCGGAACAGAACGCCGTAAGTTCGGCGAAACAAACGGGAACGCACTCGGAGAGACGGATGCGATTTCGCGAAGTAAACGCGACAGGTAATTGTCGACGGCGAGGCATCGCAGATATTGTCGGCGAAATGTTTAGGGGAAAGTGAATTAAGTAGATATCCTTGCCGGGATCCAATTTACGTGATACAGACTTGTAGCAAGTTTAATAAATTCGAGGGATTGTGGTTCGAGTTAATTGTGGCCCTCCGTGAGCTGAGTGAATAAGGGTGACGGCGAGTTCATGCTATTGAAAACTCCGCTTTTATATGGTTACAGCGTTCGAGGGATGCCGCGCCGTCTTGTTATTCATTCGTCTCAGCAGAAAACGGCAACTGAATTCGAGAACTCGCCAACAAACGCCTAAAGAACCAAATAAATCAGAAAAATACGAATACCATTCTTCAGATTTCTACTTGCTATGTGAAGCTATTCTACGAGACTCTCAATTACTAAATTCTTGGACAAAAACGGCGTTTTACCTACACAATCTTAGGATAATGGAGTTGGTTATTGTAGGTTGACGAACTTTGTTTTGTTTTTGAGCATACTTAACTTTGTATTTATAGAATAAAGCATGTTTAATATTTTTATCCTTTTATTTTATTAATTTTTGAATAAAGAAATTTAGTATGTTATATTGCATAAATACAAAGTTAATTCTACCCAAAAACGGATCAAAGATAAAGCAATTGGTCATCCCACTACCCTGTATCGCTTTACTATCCTATATGTTTCAAGAAGAAACAGATGTGTAAAAATAAGATAATTTTAATGTTATATTTAATATAGATTTTAAAGTCTATTAATGATACAAATTCATCATTTTATTCAACTTATGTCGGTCGGCTGTACTGGTATAATGAATGTAACCCTAACATTCTTCACTATTAAACTTGTACATCTTTCTTTTTACGGTAGTTCGAAAAATATTATACTTTAATGAAACACTAGTGCAGACGAGTAACAGAGTGGCAAGTGATCTTAAATTAATGATAAAGTGATCTAATTTTGTGGTACTTCAAGGCTATGAAGCAAATAAATCATTACATAATGGCGTCATCTTTCACCACGTCAATTCCGTGAACAAGTAATACATAAACAAAATTAAAAGATCTCTTTTTCGAACTGCCATATGAAACTTTTTCTAGAATTGTATAAATGTTCAAATTAATTACTGAGCAAAACCTTACGTTTCCCTAAACTTCCACTCACTAAGTGCCAATCTCCTCTAACATGCTAAATAATGTCCCAAGAAAATCAGCCTGCGTTACCAGCAGTACCTAACCCAGATCTCTCTCACAGTAATCCAAACCTGTAATTAAACGGGCAGCTACGAACGGCCGACGAGATCTCAAAAATAACAAAGAAGCGGACACCTCTTGTGAAAATGCCAGCTTGCAGAAAGACGCCATTACTTTCCGTCAGACACGTTGAAATTCGGTTGTAAGCATGCTCCGGGGATCTCGTCCGTTAATGTCTCGTCGCGCGGGACCAATATTAAAATGATTAAAGGTAGACCAAACAGCCGGGCGTCCAAACAGCCCATACAAAGACAAGACAATAATGAATCCCAGCGGCGGAATCCGGTAGCGTAATCGCAACGGCGCAGAGTCTTAATCAGGGAAGCGTCAGCCCGAAATCCCGGCTCCGCGTTTCCAGTCAGGGCCGATTGTTAAACGGCCAATAAAGTCGCGCAATCTCTTCCAGGCTGACAGCGGCCAACAATGGGACGATCCCGCGGGCCCGTGCCTCTCAAATAATGTATTTGATTTTGGTTTTCAAAGGACCGGCAAGATATACGCGCCCGTGCAGTGCAGAGGGGATAAAGGGGAGGATCGGTGGCACGCATGCGTGCCCTCGAAACGTAAACGGAGCCACGTGTCTACTTTAAACAGAGCCGCGAAGGGTTCCCCATGGCCGGAACCCGGGCGCACCGTCACCACCATAGTCGCGTTCCGATTCAAACCCGCTGATCCCGAGCCGAGAGTGCGCCGAACCGAAAGGCATTGTCGTTCGGGGGTTGGCCACCCTCCGCTGCCTTTCCTAAACCCCAGAACCACCGCCACTGTACAATCACTACCACCGTAACAGTCATCGAGCGAGTATTACCTTCTGCCCTTCGCCCTACCCCCTCCGCAAACAACGCTCCAGATTATTTCACACAGTTTTCGAACAGCCCATTAAAAGCCGACTCGGCGACCAGATGAACGCTGATTCGGTAGTCGACAGGCTACCCATCCTCTCCGCTGGCTTCCTCTTGCTTCAGACCTTTGTTTCACGCTTCCTCTCCCCACGAAGTTCATCGAGGTAAGCGACAATGAGACTCGCGGTACGATGAGAACACTTTGCTCGAGGCGATTGTTTATCCGTTGCGGAGAAAGAATGTTCTCTTTAGGTCTACATTTGTTGACTCGGGTTCTAAGTACTTTGAGGATTTTCAAGTCAACAGCGGTTCCATGAAACATGGTTAGAATTAATCCTCTATGGGCCGAATCTTTTTCTTAAATATCTATTTCTAGTCAACTTGCAAGCCATTTAATTTGATATCTTAGCTTGATGTTGCTGCCAACTGTCATCAATATCGTTAATGATTATTTCAGAGACCTTATATAATCAAGACGTATACGCCATCTTCTGGAAAAGCTAAAATTATTTGCTAAAATGTCGATATATATGGCCATAGAGGGTTCACATTGAATGTGTTGACATCACTTTCTTTTTACAGTTAGTACTTTTACTTATATTTCCAATTTCTTGTGCAAGCTTCAATTAGTAATCATGAGCCAACATATAGCAAACGTCAAAAAGAGTGCAAGGCATTTTAAATCATCTAATTAATAAGTAACCGTCGTTCACAACAAATGTGTAGGTTTTTAATGTACTTTACTGATTTTAAGATGTTCCACATTAGATACTTTAATAAATTGTAATGTTGCCATTTGCTCAGATTAAGAAAATATATGTAATATTGCAAATCACAACTTTTCCATTGATTACATAAATTATTTTGATTTCGTAGAACTTTTTAGTGTACTGGGTCTGCGGCTACTATATTTCCAGTAACCTTTTGAAATGGTGTTCCATACTACCAATATTTACCCTAATCTATTTGAATAGATCGTTCGAAGCAAAGCTCTCGATGTCCCCGAGGTTGTGCTCGAAATAAAAGTGAACGATCTATTGTATTTCAGAAGGCACGTGCATCTGACTTTTAAGTGGAATGTGGAATGTCGGGTGGACCGTTTCAGTAGCCATTGACCCACATGGACTAATGCTCCAATATGGCTGCCTATGGTTATAATAACGGTTAATCGAACCGAATGGTTCTTCGTTTTAACGACACGAGCCTCTTTTACTATACCACTCTTCTCAATTTCTGTATCATCTCGGTTTATCTTCTCTTTAAACTTTAAGTGGACAATTCTAAGATCGTTGTAGGATCATTTGAATTCATAATGATTTGAATGCGTATTCGTGTAGTTATTTTTAGATTTTGGTTATCTTTTACAATCCGCAACTCTGCAAGTTTTAAACCAGATTTTAAAGAACTGTTAGCAAAATTTGAAAATTCATAAGTATTCTGACTAATGAAAAAGATTTTACAGAATCTAAATTAAATTATTGTACAATTCTCGTATGTGCTGTTTTACATCTTTTTAAAGATACAAATAAAGTATCATTATCTAGTTATGTTCGTGACGCTATAGAGTAAAATTGATTTTCTTTTACTAATTATAAGTAAAAATTAATATTAAATACAGAACAATAGCTAATTGAGACTTGTGCTCATTCTGCACTAACATTATCTTGAGGATAAAAATTATTTATCATTAGTGTCAGTAATGGTTTGAACAGTTTATGATTACGCTTTGGATTTATTGATCATAAATTGTAAGTAGAGAATTGATACAAATTTGGCTACTCTCTCATCTATTAACTAAGTTATTACACGTTTAAAGCCTATTTTGAAAGTCCATTTAATGCTCAATCATATCTTCTCCAAGTTAGAACCCTATCTTCCATCTTTAGAGTCTTTTGACCCACTTTGAGAGCGATTGTTGGATTGTTCAGTGACGTCGACGATCTCGAGGCGCATATGTAGTGAATGAAAATAATGGCATTTAGAATGCACGAGATATCATCGCAATTATTCAACCATCGGTTCCAGGTTATTCATTTGCTGAAGCGGAAACGGCGTCATCGCACACGAACGATCTGCGAAACTGCATTAAAGCGCGATAATTGAAAAATAAGGCGGGGTCTGTCGAGGTCTGCGACCGTGTACCCTCGATTACCTTTAAATCGCATTTTTCCATTGTTTAATCGTTCGGATCGGTACAATTAGGTCGTGGATACCAGTGACCCATTAAATTTCCGATATACGAGCCGCGGCGATGCAAAAAACGCTTGGTTTAATTCATTTCGGCGAGGATGGAAACTGACCTCTTTCATCATAGAACACATCTCGCGTTCTAATGCATAAATTCACATTGCCGTGAATCGAAAAACAACTGAGTTGGAGCAAATGTTAATATTCATTCGCTGCTCTTTCAGTGAATCGATTCCGAACCATTGGACACTAGCGGTTTCTCTGTTGGTGAGGACTTTGAAGTTCCAAGATGTAGATGCATGTAAACATGTCATATATCCCTACTCGCCTAAGTAGGTAACATAGTCTCGAAAAATAATGGCAAACGCCATGACGTTGAAATCCACAATTCTTGTATAAATAACCGGTATTTTAGGGGAATATTAAATGAATTACTGCAACTAATATACTGTAGGTTGTCCGCAAATGGTTGTTGTTTGAAATAAGTGTGAAAAATGTATACTTCAACTTATAGAAATATTTTTAAATGTTCATAAATCGCTATATACTGATACTATAATTATTCTATCTTTAAACATTTCAAAACAGTCTCCACAGAGAAACAAAAGGTACCAATGTAGTATTACATGTAGACTGCTAAGCTTTATGCCGAAAACAAATTTTCTGCATCATGTACAAGAAACATGATTCAAATAGAAATTTCATCCTTGCTATAACAATTTCAAAAACTTAATAATAATATATGGACATTTATAGTCTTCTAACGTTTTTGTTATTCTGAATTCCATGTTCTGCCCTTTATGTAATAAAAAATACGCACTACGAAACATGCTAAAAAAATTGAATCTAGAAAAAAACCATTCAACTAATACACAATTATTTTAAAATAACGTCCAATCGACCGAGATCGTATATTAGTAAAATCTTCATTTTCTAAATACGTTATTTGAATGATTTCGATGATTGATTCAAACTTCACAGAGAACTGGCAGGATGAAATGCTATTCGATTTAGTTACATCAACGAGACTGCGTAACGGATAGTTTCCTTATTTCTTCGCTCGGACGAGTCTCGACGGTTCTGTTTATCCAATTACAGCTCTGATCCTTAAACAATGATACCCGTGACGTTTAAATAATGATCGAACGTCGCGCGACCCCCGAGTGAATTGTGGGATCAGGTGCGCTAAAGAAAACTACCCCTAGAAATGGATTGGACCGAATTCCGGAGAGCCTCGAGGTCGATTAGGGTGAAACCAAACGGGAGATACGAGAGATTTCCCAGGGAGAGGCGACCGTGGAACATCGACGTCGATTTACGGAACGATGTTTCTATTGCTCGGCCATTTTGTTCAATTTTTCTGGTTGTTCACGGAAACAGCAGCGTGTAACGCTCGCGTATTAACATTAACATCTGCGTCATATAAAGCCGCACTAAAAAGAGTTTTCTTTAGGTAATTTGAAATAACTTTTTCCTTGGCGGAAATGTTGGTTACGGATTCGTTAACGAGTTATTTAAGAAAAGCACTAGTATAGTGGATGAATAAGGAGAGACGTCAGCCATATTTGCTTTCTGATTGGCCCGTGTTTATCGTTAATAATTCGTTAAAAAGTTCGCGGAAAACATTCTCACCAAGGAAAAGTTACTTGAAATTCCTTCAGGAATCACCCCTTACAGGTGTAGAGTGTTCTTGGACATCCTGTAGAGGAACTACCGACAGATTTTACATATTAACGAAGCGAATTGATCGAGACATGATTCTTCTAACATGATCTACCAGTCCGTAAACAATGCAATGTATTCCGTGGAGTTTTTAGCACATTTCGAAATTCCCGGGAGATGTGTAAACGCGGGAGGTGTTGCCTTCGGCGGAACTTTTTCGCGGTGTTTCTTCCAGTCGGAACAACGAACGGGGGCAACTTTAATTGAACGATCCGCCGATCGTGGACAGCAAAATCCGCGATGCAACCGCGTGTTTCCGCTCGCGCGGCGGTTAAACAAATCCGAAAAACATATTTTACCGTATGTTCGTCAGATGCGTCGGAAACCGATGCAACAAATTTTTATGGGCAACGGTGTTTGCAAAAAATAATGAAAGAGCGAACTGCTATGTCGTTATTTCTGTTGTCACAGTGTCCCTTTTTTCCATTCCCTGCTGTCCAACAAAGGTATGACGTGGTTCATTATTTTATTGATTTATGGTTGCATCGCAAAAATATTTGAGGGAGAGATTTCGTGAAAAGGAAGTGTACAATTTTAAGAAATGAATAGGACATTGAATGGATACATAATGCACTATAGTACTAATAAATTAATTTTCTGCATTTTGGGTAATAGCATAACTAGGATTTATATTATAAATTGTGACAACTTACAACTAATAAACGTAGCTGGCTTGTTATAATTAATCTTTATATAAAATGAAAATGTTTTACAGCAGTTGTACAAGACTGGGGTTAAATAAGAATGTACTTCTTGTTTCAATCATTTTAATAAATAATAAAACGAACGAGTGCAACCTCGTTTTTAAACTTTTCTGATATATTTATAGTTCTATATTTTACATAAATGCATAAAATCTGCAGTCCACTAATAACGCTTATTATAACATATTCATATCTATCATTTTAATAAAATATTACATTTTACTCTAAATATATAAAATATATAAATTTCGAGTGAAATTCAAAGTCATTGAAGGATTGTTAATAGATAATTATTTCGAATCGAGATGGTTCTTTGATTTTTCAAATTTTTGTTACAATAACTTTCGATATTATGTTGTCTATTCTGAAGAATATTCCAGGACCGGATAAACTGTTTCCAGTCATCGTTTCATCGTTTATTTGCCGGTACTTATAATTCGAGGAGGAATTGCGTTCGCAGATAATGGAAGATCGATAACGATGGCGAAAGCTTCGCCTAAACTCCCGCGAGTCCTTGATCCTGTCGGCGCTCGACAACGGTCGAGGAGCACCACTATAACTGATGGACTTTTTATTTAATTACGCGCCGCGTACGCATCTGTGTACCCGTTCTCGTTGGCTCGGTGCCTGAAAAGTATCGCCGTCATGGGAATTCGCCCTTGCGCTATCGTCTAACGCGGACGTCAGACAATCGACGACAAACTGTGCTTTTTTACCTCGTGAAGCTTACTGGGGGATGAGCGTGTACGATTCGTTGGGGAAGCATGTGAACGTTTGTCTCACAAATTAAATGGTACAATGCCTTCTAGTTGTCGAACAACTTCAGCAGAGTTTAGTAACTTAGCCAGACGTTTCAGGCAACACAGTCTCCTGTACTTCTCGTGTCCTAGCTTCTTTACGAATACTTTTTTTCATGAGATTAAAGGGTTTATCTGTTTCAATTCTTGCAGAGATATTCATGCATGTTTTCATTAATTTAACGATTTTTAGATCTTGTTCACAACTCGAGCAATGTGAACAGTTTCTATTAATCGATGTAGACCTTTTAGACAAGATTTCGTTTTTTATTCGTTTTTCTTAGGCTCATTACAAATTTGTCTTCAAAACATTAAACAGCTTACTTGTTCGAAATTTTACAGAGGCATTCATACATGTCTTCACTATATTCCAAATTTCGTACATTTCGCTGCCATTTAAATTACGGTAATTATTACGTCAAACAACTTGACCAATGCTTATTAACCGATCCAGATCTTTTAGACAATAACCGTTCCTTATTCTTCTTTTCTCCAAGAGATTAAAGAGAGATTAAAGAGATTAAAGAGCCTCTCCGTCTGAAATTTTATGCTTTAAACAATTTCCACAATTTGTTGTTACCTAAATTACAGCAATGGCTTGCCGTAGAAACAGCTAACTATAAAAGGATCCTCTTGAATCGACCGATTGAAGAAACTGTGACAATTAATCTGAACACAAATTAACAGCTGAGCCAAAAAAAACTAAAGTTACAACATTTGCTAATCTTCGAAGCAAATGACTTTGATTTGTAGAACGAATATCGATTTTTGAAACTACAGACCACTATGGAATAACGGGATTTGGAGTACTTTCAGCAAGTTCGAAACTTCAGCGAACCTTCGTAGTTCCCGTGACCCTGATCGAATGGCGGATCATTCAAGCGCACAACTGTTTTGGAAAATGATGGAAACGTGAGGCCGAACAGCTGGCCGCCGGCTTTTAAACAGAACCGAATACCTAGTCGGTGTTTCGATCGGCAATTAGCCGCGGAAAACGTTCGATTGCAGAGCGTTTCGCAAATGAACAAATAATCCCTCTGCTCTGCGACTCCTGATCCCTGCCACGGTGACCGCCTGAAACGATCGTTGTTATTCCGCGGAAATTCAGCGTGGACTCGAATATACCGATGGCAGCCGGCCGACCGCAAACCATCAAATTTAATTTCATAAATGGCCATCGTTGGTAACCATCGCGGACGGGTTTCGCATTAAGCGGTTACATACAAACAATTCTGCCCGAAATACTTGGCTGCATTCTTCTGGCGACCGTAACACGACCGACCGACCTTCCTGTTTTTGTTGCCGAAAATCATTCCGGCGTCATCGATCACCATCGAAAACAGCATCGTATAAATTAACGTTGGCTCGCGACCATCCAACTGCATTAACAGACGAAGCGCAGCATGCGCGTTGTTTTATTATTTAACCTCTAATTTGGATATCGTAATTATTATGAAATAATCATTCTCGCTGTAATGACTGCTGTAATGAGGGAATGTGTATATACATACATATGATACAAGATATCAAATTTTAATTATATCTGCGCGGGGAAAACGCTGTCAAACAAATTCCTGCGTAACTGTTACGATCGATCAATGAAATATCCATCGGAACAGAAATGTTCAAGATATTTAATGAAACGCTTCCACGTTGCTTTTCACGGTTTCAATATGTACGCGTTTAATCAATATGTGGTTATAAAGTTATACCTTGAAACTGTATTTAATAGACGCTGCGATCAATTCTATGACCCGTTCTTGATACGTTGATTGCTGCGCTGGTCGTCTAAAGTGACACTAGTCTTTGATCAGGTTTTGAAATTTTGTATTGTGAATTATTTGCACACATTAATTGTGATTCATAGCTTGCTGGAGGATTAAAGAAATAATCACTTTGATCAATTTGAACTTTACAATTTCTGTTTCCATAATTAATAATTAAGGTACTCTGATGTGGTTTTTTGCGATGTGATTTGGCAATCAACGTGTTATGGGAACACAGACGCATGTTACATGACATATAATCGAGGAAGAAGTCGCGTGCAATGCTGCAGATGGGCAGTATAAAAAAGTGACACGCGACATGTAGCTTGCCGGCGGGTCAGCTGATCACCAGCTACGAAATTCAATTCCGCAAATGGCAATCGGAGGTACACGAATTCATAGCCAGTTTGCTCGTGTAACGTGTATGCAAATAGGGCGATATAGCAATACAATATAAAAAAATCTAATTCTGAAATCTTTTAATCCAACTGGTTGAAAATAATAACCTCAAATTGTATTAGACGTATAAGAAAATTCATAAGTATTCTAATGCATTTAAAGTACGATATAAACTCTATTTTTTATTCTTTAAAGATGGAATTATTCTATTTAAACATCTTTTTGATTTTTAATTCTTAAGTAGAATAGTATTCGGACTGACGAATGTATGTCGGTTTGAATCGGCGCAACATGCAATACATGTTATCAGGTTGCGGCGCAATTAATTTCTGTATCAGTGTATCAATTTTATCTATCGATAAAATAAACACCAATTATATCTTAACTAATTATATGTTCGCAATTATTTGTAATGGTTTGTTGCTATTTATCAAGTGACTCGAGTATGGGTCATTAGGATAACAGATACATCATTACAGTTTATTCCCAGAATCTGCAATTAATCATCACCGAATCCAATAAATTTATTTTTTTTCATTTTCAACACGACCTAGTTTTTACAAAATGTACTAGATTTTTCAAATGTTAAAACCTTGAATGTCATGATTTCTCTGATTGAATTTCTGTATCATTTGATATAATTATCCGTGCTTCATGCTTGGAGTGTAACACTGATGTTATTCAAAATCCATATTTGTCATTGCGACACAAAATCAACATTACACCCACCCTTATGGTTATCGGTATAGTTATACATACAGTTATAGTGCAGTCAATAAATGTTACAACTAAACTAGCTCAAACAAGAATACAGTTTCCATATTGTAATATTTATTGCGGTTTACGTATTTGATACTGATGAAAATTGTGTATGAATTTTTCCAACCGAGTTTCTTCACAAGAAAATAATTTTGTTTAATAAGAAAATTAATTTCTACGTAATTCGTTCAAGCGTAAAGGATGTTATAACCAATATATTTTCGAAATTTTATGCTAAAAATTTCTAGTACTATATTTTCAACTAAATGCTTCCCTTCTCCCTCTCTTCCATCCCACTTAAAGAGAATGCAAACAATTGGAAGAAAGTGCCGTACCATATCATAAGAGGATTGACCGTACGTATAGCCGGCTATAGCCGATGTCCAGCCCGCGAGTCCGTAGATCAAAATCGCGTAGCCGTTTCGTCTTCGCCATCGGTCGATAATTACTTACGCGTAGCAATTAGGTAATGGACGGGGAGACGGGAGCACCGGTGCGCGGACGAAGAGCGGCGCGGCGGTGCGTGGGCGGGCGAGACGAAACTGTCTCGACCGCGATCAATCGTCGCGCGTCAAACGAATCCCGGTGGTGCGGTGGTGGCCGCGCGATCGTCGACGTGTCTGGCATTTTGATTCGGCGTCGAGCCGAGCCTAGTCGAGCCGAGTCGCGCGACGCGATGCGATGGAAAGAGCCGCGGCCTCGGTTTTCCCCGCCAACGCACGCAAACCTCATAAAACGAATAAAACCGGGGTCCGTCCATGCGTGCTATCGAACGAGCTCGAATTCTTTTACGTCCCAGCGAGCCCAGGGATCCCGCCGACTAAGGCCGAACCAAGATTTCCAGCCGGATGCCGCGCCGAGGGGGCGCAGAGGGGGCGCAGAGGGCAGCGGCACCAAGCTTTTATGCTCCGCAACTTTCTGGAAGAGAATTATGTAAAGCGTTATCATTTTATTCCGACGCTGCCCGTGAAATACCGAGCCGCCTACAAAAGGAACGGACCTTGAACGCGATGCCCTTGAAACGATAGCACGCCACTTCCGGCCACGGCCGTCTCAAGTTCCAGCTGAAGCGGCCCGAATAGACCAGTATCCATTCTCCAGATTATTCTGTCAAACTCGAAACGAGAGAGCTTCTGTTGGCCAACGTTGCTCCTCGCGACGATAATGTTGCTAATGATTATTAATGTTCAAGAGGGACAAGTGTTAAGGATTAGGAATTAGGATCCCCTTGAGCTGGTTCGTGCTCGTCTCAGATTACCCAGGTAATTTGGATGATAGGGGATATACATGTGGACTTGTTTTTACTTTGAATTCAGGATTCCAGAAGATGATTCTATTATTGATCAGGTCGAATACACATTGCTGACAGAGGCATTTAAACGAGCAATTTGATTAAATTCATTAATGACAGAATGTAACATGTTCGCGTAAGTTGCTATAATCAGGACACTAAAATTGGTGAATTTTTAACAGTACGTACATCGTTTAAATCGTAAGGATTGAGTAACAGTCTCCTTCACCCAAATAATTTTCGTAAAACTCTTAAAAATTCAGTCAATGTGCTTACATTTCATCTCTGTTTAATTCATGTGAAACAAAAACTTTCAACATGAAAAATTGCATGTCTAGAAATTTTTAAAATTTTCCGGTCAAAACTCGCTACAAGTTGTGCAACGTATATACTTTCCAAATACGATACTGGTTTAAAAAAATGCCCATTAATTTTTCAGAGAATATTCCCAAACGGCACGCTTTTTACGATTCTCGTCTCGACATGCCTCCTAAATTGACAAATTGTGTTTCATCGGTGTGGCACAAATATTTTACTTTATTTAAAAACCCAGAACGGATGAATTTTCACCATGAAGAGCTCATAATTAGTAATTTTAGTAGTTGATACAATAATAATGCTTCCGGTAAGTTGCTGCTTCGGATATGATACAGCAATTCGCTTTCGTCGTGTATCGGTCGTATTTTACCAAGAAACTGGAAGTTAATGCATGGCATCGTAGATCTTCGCTTGATCAAATAGAATAATAGAGTCCGGGTAGCGGGCAATTCGAGAGATCCAGCAAGAAATTGAGAATCACGGTTCCTCATCAAAATTACATCGACGTTCGCGTGCAAGATGCACGATATATTCAACAAACGCCGTAGACAAAGCCGGGTCGCGCACCGTTACCAAACTATACAACATACATTTTGACAAGTTCTAGTTTCGCTTCGCAAGCAGCCGGAAATTGAACGTACATACACACGCTCCTTAGGAATCTCGTTTAATGAAATGTCAATATCCGTGACCGAGGCTTTGGTCTTGTAGACTACCTGTGTTTCCTGTTACCCCGGTAGAGCCAAGCCGGATTCCCGGTGACGTGGTTTTCCAGTGCTTTGAAGACAAACCGACAACGTGACAGAATGGATTTCAGCGTAGACAAACGGAACATTGTTACGACAAAATTTTACGAATCTCTCGTCCGTCTCCGGGGACCTAGGATTAAATATTTCAGCTCCTAATTGCGTCACTTAGGATCGCTGCGCTGAAATCGATATTATAGGATTAGACAAAGCAACAGTATAGTTCTTGATCCGCAACACTTTGCATTGTATGAATTAGTAAACATTTTATTTATCTCTATAACTAATTTAAATAATTGTTCTATTGTCTGAACACACTTGTTCATAAGAATCACAAATGCTGATTTTATCGTTCGAAAAATTGTTGTGTGTGTGTTTTGTCTATAATAACTACGTTGTAATTCTGTAAAATATATACTGTCCTGTATCGATCATAGAAATCCAAAAGGAAAGTGGCATATTATAAGAAAGATTTCTGTGAAAGTAATCCAGCATTGCAGAGTTGGAAAACGTCATTAAAACTTACAGATGTGTGCTAAATCGCATCTTCAATGAAGAAGTAGCGTTTTAAATTGTGCTTTATTCCCATTAATACACATTTCGTTTGAAATAAATATTAATTTCGTCATTCCTCCACGTTGTATAGACTATATAAACTATATAGATAGACTATATGTATGATAGACTATATAGACTATATAGACTATATAGATTTTTTTCAGCCTCTTCCATGCAATACTACCACTAGTCATAAATAATTATTTCAGATCCGAGAACCGTGGAAGATGGTAATTCACCAGTTCAATTGTATCGTTCGGCAAATGTCCCATACTGCAACAGTCATTTTTATCGAGACGCTCCCCCAGCAGTGTGTTGAACAGGTTCAATTTCAGTCGGCGCGGAAGCGTCGTAAATCTGGAAATTACGTTATCGACGGTTCCGATGTGGAAGCCAGTGAACCTGATGCGTTCTCCTTGCCGCATTTCGACAAGATCGGCCGTTATGAGTTCGGGAAACGGGCACCGCATTAAAAGACGGGGCCCGGTGGCTCCGCCATATTTATGGTCCGCGATCCATACGTCTGTCTGGGTGCGCAGACTGGCTGGATACCTCCGAGCAAGATGTTCATGCTGAAAAATCTAGTGAATAAGTAGATGCTAAGCAGTTTCTCGAACTAACTTTAAATGGGAAGCGCTACGTGAAATATTTGTGTAGTACAAGGAAATTTATGTTCGCGGAGGGGCCGGGGATCTTTAAAAAGTTTTATCAAAAGTGTTTTACATTGCTTAAATGTTCGTCGGCCTTTCTGACGTCTGTGTTTCCACCGGCGAGCCGTTCAAGACAAATTTCACTTTGAAACTGCATCGACTTTACGTCGGAACTTTCATTATTTCGCACTTGGAAGAAAACTGTCCGTTGTTGCTACGATTTCTTCGAAAATTTATCGTTACGCCAAAACGGTGCAAACATAGTTCAGTAAAAGTATTCAGGTTTTGGGACAGGCTCGTGAGCTTAACATTATAGAAAATTGTTGGGCTATTCGGAGCAGTGTACCAAAAGTGAAGACAATTCAGAAATGTCAATGAGTTGAAAAAATTTATTGTAGACAAGTAGGTACAGCTACAACAAATAGCATTCATAAATTATAAAAATCATTTTCGAGAAGTATGACTATGGTAATTAAATGCAAAAGACTTGCCATGGAGTAGTAAACATTCGCCACAATCGTTTCGTTCGTTTCTATTGTCTAACATTTCCTAACGAATGGACTGTCTACATTTTTTCATGTAACAGTGAATAAATAATTGTGAGAATTTTAATTTATGTCATGAAAATATTTTCTTAAAGAACGTTCGAAAAAAATATAATTTACATTATTCAATAAAAGAAACAAAAATATTTTTAAATTCAAGACGAAGTACGACTATTCTGCCTGAACATTAACTATGTACATCAAATTACTTTATTTCATTCCAAATTGAATATATCTAAAACAGATACGCTTCTGCATCGCTAAAGAAAAATAAGGAAATTGAATTAATTAGAAGAACTTTAGGACGATACCCTAAAAGTGAAAGCAAGTCTGCTTTTCCAATTACAACATTTAGGTATGAACGTGCAACGGTATCGGTTCGAAGAGAACGTAACACCGCCAATTATTTCCAAGCCGTCCCGGCGAGACAATTTTCGCGTTCGATAGGAAATAAGTAGTCCTCCTCAAGAGTACTTATCGAGATTCATTTAAGTCGAGCGATGCCTGCTGGTAATATGAATACGGAGGACCAGTTATAAGCCGCTTTAGTTGCGCCGGCTGGCTCCGAGAGTGGAAAACTTGTTCCGACAAGAGGACTGGGGGTGGCGAATAACAATAATGCTGCGGAGGGGGTGTTCGAAAGAAAACAGGAACGCGTAAGAGTTCCGATGGTAAGTTGTGTTGCCGGGCGTCGCCGCGGCGAAAAACCCCGGAGGATTCGAAACGGCACGACGCCGCCCCTGTTCCACCCCCACGGTCCCCGATATCAGATCTATACGTGTATTTGTACAGCATTAAAGCTGGAAACTCGGCAGCGCCCGGGAGTTTTAAGCCCCGAAAGTTCCTGTCCTCCTTTCAGTATTTATGCTACGCGTATTTCAAGAGCTTTTGTCCGCAGGCCCCGGCAAAGCTCATTGGGTTAGTCAAACACATTTATCACTCGCCGGACTTCTGTGCACCGCACAACCTACGGTTCGACGTGTATACATTTATTTTACAGACGTACATGCTCGCGGGGACGGATTCACATTGTCCGTCCATCCACCCACACACCCCGTCACGCTGCCCGACAGACTCTATGAAATTTTCTACGCGACCAACCCCTCAGCGACGCCCCTGGACCCTCCCCGATTCCACGACACACGGTTTACGGAGAACCGAACTGTAATTGCATGCTAAACGTGTTCCCGACGATAGAGGATAGTTCGTCGTATTCAGAATACGATCCCAGGCATTACTCGAATAATATATTTGGGAAATTTGAAGTGTAAATACTAGACTGTGGATTTCAGGACTCGAATGAAACTGTTTAAATTTTCAATTCGTTCTGATGTATGTTATTTTACTTTAACAGCTATTTTATTTTACTTTTAACGTCTCTGCGCTAAGAAAATAGTTGTAGATCCATTGAAACTTTTATTCCATGTATTTTTGCATAAACCGAAAATGTTTATTTTATCGACAGCTCCAGTTGACAGTAACAGTTATTTTGCTTTGAAAAAGTTCAAGTACTTTCAATGAAATTTACTGTTTAGTAGTAAAAGTAGTTGAGTCTTGTTAAGAGTTCATTTAAATGTAAACATATTAGAGTATCGCAGATTTAAAAAGTTTCAAGTCAACTAGCATTTTGTTTTACGGACGCAATTTTTACAGATTGTTCGAAATAATTACAAAATTCTTGCTATAATTCAGATATGCATTGGGTATTTTTTCCAATCTTGATCGTTGAAATATTTAGTTAAGTAATAATAAGTTATGTGAAACTTATCGTAACAACTGGATGATATAGATTCAGCGAACTAGTTGACCTATTTTTTGTGGTCTTTTCAGCACAGACTAAATGACATTTAGCTTTTAACAATATTTATAAATGAAAATGTAATTATAATATATATAATAACTTATATCTAATACAAATTAATTAATGACTAATTCAGAATAAGGAACAACGATTTAATAAAAAATTAACAACTACTTAAGAATCCATTTTTAAGTTTTATAATAATAATAATAATAATATTAATAACTTTATTTATTAACGTATATAATAATAATAATATTAATAACTTTATTTATTAACGCGATAAATCCTTTATTATTTATTTGAACATCGTTAACTGATTCAAAACATATGACTATAACACGATGGAGAAATGTGACGAAATTATGATTAAACGAATCTATGATATAAGAAGATAAGTATGTTATTATTACGCAAATTTAGTTCCTTCTGTGGCCGCTGTCTGGCCACTTTTACCTTTCTATGTGGTCTAAGTTTATAATTATAATAGTGTATCAAAACTGTGAAACAGCGGGAGAATATTTTCGTTTCAATAGCTGAATGAGTGAAGTTCATTGGGAGATACATAATATCTCTACACCAAAAATGTACTCGATTCAAGAGCAATCTTCATTTCTAAGATCATAGACTCTTCAAATACTGAACTGACATTAGAGAGATATAAATAAGGCGTTAATTTATTTGCAAATATAGATGATTTTTGTAAAGGAAATAACTTCATATTTATAGTTAAATCATTTTTCAAATACTTCCATCGGTAGAGAGATTGTATTTTTTTGTTACATTGTTAGATTGACCACAATATGAATAATTTCTGAACGACATTATACGTAGGAAGTACGAGTTTAAGGGCCAAATATGATTACATTATGACAATGTTAAATTACATGTTATTTTATTTAAACGATTTAATTAACTGATAATAAACATGGCAACAGACGTTTCCAATATAAATACTTCCCTTCCAACAGTACTGTAAACTGACAAATAAATTAACATCCAGAAAATATAAATAATTATCTTATTCAATGCATTAATGAAATCTGTATTGTTGGGAAATGGTAAAATTTCGGTTCGTGTACCGAATACGATTGTAATTTGCGAATTTTAAGACTTTCTAGTGCAATTTGTGAATGCGTATGATACGGAAAAATAAGAAGTAAACGTTTAAAAAGCAGAGGGCACGATGGTAGGAAATTTGAGAGTCGTGTATCCTCTATTTGTTTTGAAATTAGCTGGCGTTACCGAGCAGATTGCATGTGTTGTTTAAGTAACGGGGTCGTAAAGCCAGCGTTACGACTTACACCGTGCGTGTACACGTGTAAACGCGTGCATTTATTGTCCTGCTGGGCGTTGTTGCGGACTACGCAACAAGACATCGGTTTATAGCAGTCGAGGGATGCTTTCTCCGGCTGCTGGGCCGCGGTTGTCTTTCACCGCGATGAAAAGGATAGAAACAGAGGATTATGCTCGCGTCGACGACGGTAGAAAACGAGCATTGATTAATTGCTCGATGTGATCGAGCGGAAACATCAAATGCCGGTCGTCGCGATCATTATTTTTCCAGGCAACGATTCGAGCACGCCACCCTCGAGCCCACTCTAGATTTTTTAATGAACTCGTCCAAGAAACGATTTATACACGACGCTTCGGGTGTCGCGGCGAGTATCCTGATAATGCCCCGAATCGTTCCTAATTGCCCGTCCGGTTTAATAGCGACGGATCTTATTATAACGGGAATGATTTTCGACAAAAGTTCCGATTCCGGTACCCCCCACCACCGAACGATTGCGATCGGAAATCTTTTCTACAGTTTATTTATACCCGTCAACCTCCACAATTTCAACCCCTCGACGCATTCAGAGAGCACTCGTCCGGGTTCCTCCCCTTGTTAGCGAAAGAGTTCCGACGCTCTTCATGATCGTTGCCGAGATTCACCGTCCCTTCGACGATTCCTTCCTGTTCTCGTTACAGAGACAAATTAATCCTAGGACGGTAGTTAAAATAAGTCGACCGGAAGCAGAGGAAAAGAACGATCCCCGCGTTTCTATCAATTAACCAACCCCATTCAAGACGAGGCAACCGGGATCAAGGGTGGCGTACGCTGTGCTAGATCCAATTCTTTCAGGAAATCAAATTTTTCCAGATCTTGCTGATCCTGTTTGCTCTCTACAAAACTATGGAAACGTAAAACTTTGAATCGTTAGAAACGTGGAAACTGCGAGAAATCGTTGACTTCTTTAACCAGTTAACTGTGGCGATCTCTTTGCAAAGCGCCCACCAGTGTGTGTCGCGATAATCAAGCGATGACGAATTCAAAAAGACGAATCCAACTCAAATTATTTATAATTTTCATTTGTTTGTTTCATTTCGTCTTGACCTCTAAACATTTTAAACATATTAACATTTACAAATATAATTTAGTTTCCGCCAGAATTACAATTTGATATTCAAATTGTAACAAAATTTTACGTATGACGGATATAATCGTCACGACACAAAATTCTGCCACATCTCCACGACGGATATAGTCGTCAAACACACTTAACTGGTTAAATGGACCGTTTATTTTGAAATTGGTGCAAGTACATTTTCTGTTGTTTCGAAAAAATTAAAGGTTAGCATATTAGTCAATCCAAAAATATAAATTAATTATGTCATGTCTGGCAATGTTTCTAGTAATTTATCAACGTGTAATTTGATTATGTAAATATTTTTCAGGTGAAAATAAAAATAAAAAATAATATATATTTACGGGCTGTAAATGGACTCAGACTATTTTCATAATTAGTCAATTGTAAAAATCCTTTAATTTCAATTATGAAAAACTAAATACCACGTAAAATATATTTTGTGCAAATGAAATTTTGTTTATTAATAATGGCAAGGAAGAAAATAGGAGTAGTATTTTCTATTTTGAACGTTAATTATATTTATATGCTATTAAACTTAGCATATGATATTGCTGTTATTTATTTATGCTGTTTACGTGGCAGTGTTTTGAAATATTCAAGATGCATAGGAGGTATATAAGGTAATAAGTGCTGCATATCCTTATATTTTTCGCATATAAGAGGTCTAACATGGTTATACAAAGGCGCCAGAGCAATTCTTTCAAATTTTGACGGTATTTCCGTGATAAATCTAACGTTTTAAATTCTATACCCTTCATCGATGTTTAATGTAAAATAGTACACGGCTCACTTTTGCAAAACGTCATCCGTTTACACTTTGCCTGTTAATATTCTTTCTTATCCATCTTTGAATTCCGTTTTGAACATATTTTGTTGAAACAAATTTCTCTCGCTTTATTTCGTGTAAATTGTTTTATAACATCATAATAATCCTGTGGTATGTACAAGAAATTCTTTTTTCGTAATGCCCTCTATCTATGTCTATGGAAATTGGATTTACACAGCTTCAATAATCAATTTCATTTATTGGCCACGCAATTTCTTTTATTGGTCAATTCAAAATTGAAGAAAATATTGACAATTTTCAAGATATTAAATATTAACTAGTTATAAATAAAAATATTGCACTAAATTAATCACAAATTATGTGATATCTCACTTTTAAAAAATGGACTTACACTACATTCACAATAAACGGTCCAAGTAATTGATAGTTCAGGCACGGGAAAGAAGATCTTGTGCGTAATATGTAGATGCCCAGAAAGAACACGTTAAGACTCAGAAAATGTAGATGCCATCTTTGAGAAATTGTAACTAAACTGTAGATTTTATGTATTTATGAACGTCTAAAAATATTAGCAATAATAGAAAAGTTATAATAAGCGGCTTCTGGTATTTATTTTCTTCGCAGTTATAACCAAATGCAATTTCCTCGGCAAATTGTTTGTACGCCAATTAATAAACTAATTCTTTTGACATCCCAAAACTAACACAAATCGTTTGATTAAATTTTAGAAAAGTTATTCTGTTTTAAAATGTGCAGGGTGACTTTGTCGACTGTCCGTAAACACAGAATCTTTCAGAATATATAAAAAATATGTATGAAATATAATTATATTACTAATTATTTATTTTAAGTATAACATATATATTATTTCGTTAAAAAGTATTGTCATTCGTAAGAGGAGGCAGTTATCTTTAAGCTCGACGAATTTACGAACCAGCCCAGAAACCATAATCGTTGAAGAAAATAAAGAATTGCTAGGGTTTCGGCCGATCGATGGTTGACTCTCACGTTGATTGGCCAATTAAAGTTGAGCTTGCGTGAATGGGAAACATCGGCGGACACAACCCACAGTTTTCCTCCCTTTCTCGGTCTTCTGCTCGATGGAGATTTCATTCAGCGGCTTCCTTTTTGAAGCCAGACACCCCGTCGCGTTCTGTTTCGTATTTTCCGTATCGGTCGGGCCCGAGAGGCGGTTGTCGGGATACATAACAATGAAAACCTGAAACGTAGGACACGTTGAATTGTCCGCGTACACCGGAAATGTAGACCAGGCCCTCGAACGGCCGAGGGGACGCGTTTATCTCGCCACGTGGCGGGCTCCTCAGTAGCTGCGAACGATAAAAATTACACGTGTCGCTTGTTTTTCTATAAACGCGCCCCTTGACGCGTGTTCCGACCGCTGGCAGGTATCCCCTCACCTCTACAAATCCTGTCAACGACTTTAACAGCGAGTGCGACGCACTGCGCACGTATTCCGATCGAATCTTCTTCCGCCAATGTAGAATGATTAAAAAGCTTTTTGACAGGCAGTTAATCGAATCCGTAGAGCAGGCTCTACTAGAGAAATTGTTTACACGAATTTATATGTGACGCTGCTGTCTGATTATGAAATGGCTAATTTCGAAATTCCGGCAATCTCAAGTTATTGTTTGCATTACTACTGATTGTTTAATTTAACTAACTTGTGATATTTGAAATTGAAAAATTGAATTGTACTGCATCAATTACCTTTTCAATTCTCTTATGTTTCGCTGATCCTAATATTAGGAAGATGTAATAAATTCGGCTAAATATTAATACCCTAATATGAGCAAATAATTATGTCACACGTATGTATATGTCTGATAATTTGATAATTTTATGATTATTTTATTTATTTGGTAATTTTGGATTGATACTTTATTAAATATTCTTGTCCATTCTCAATCATTCTTTTAACAAATTGGTAGAATTTGGTAGAAAATGGTATGAATTTATGTTTCTGTCTGCTACTAGTATAAAACTGTACGAAAACATTTCAACAAATTTCGTTTAAAAAACATTTTTGTAAATGATTGTCAATATCTTAAAATCTACGTAAATAGATTAATTTGAAACTTTGCAATTCTCCTAAAATTTTCAACTACATAACTTTAATACAATTTGAATATAACTGGAACAATTTTCAATATTATGACAATATCTTTTGTTTGAATTACTTATCAATGTGATTACTATCAATTGTAATAAGCACTAGTATGTTGATGAAACTATATCGAAACAATAAAAAAGGTTCGAAAGAACCGCTGAATTTATGTATACAGTAGTATAGTAGTGCTGCACCCTCTTGAAGGTTTACCCTCATACGATTCTCAAAAGTGTTGCATAAAAGATTCCAGGAAAATATTCATCTACGCTTGCTTTACATATTAACACATCGATTGCCAAGACTATTTTTAAGAAATCTATTCTAGACAAAAAATAAATTCTAGTAAAAAATAAATATTATATAAATAAATAAATCCCCTTTTTTGTTAGTAATAAAGCTTCAACAGACGCAGCGTGGTAGGCGTCTATTACAAGATAGCTTATAGTTGGCAGTGAATGGGTTAAGTTAACGAATTAAGGGGACAGAGGGGGAAAGCATTCAGCTGAAAATCAAATACCAGTAATTTTTCAAATAAAACTTCGAAAAAATATATTTCTATAGTATTTTCTGAGCATTTTTTTATAGTATTTTTTACACAAAATCGAATTATGTGAAAATTAATTTTCCTACTTCCATTTTTGAGGAACATAGACAATTTTTGTGAGAAAAAACACAGATCGTAGTAAAAATTTCAGCTTGAGAACTTCCTTTTGTTCGAGTTATTTTGATTTTAACATTAATTAACGGTACTGCAAATATATATAGTGATACATGATGCGTATTAGATAATTAGAAACGATGGCAATATTGCCGAGAGGAATAACATACTGCAACGGATAGCAATAATAATTTTGCACCACAAAATTTTCACCAAACTGTATTTTACAACTCAAACAGAAAGAAATTAAACCTGTTATATCATGTAGGAAATGAAAGTAAACGAATTTTCACCTTGAAAATTAGGCATCCGCCTAAGTCTTCTCGACTTCTTTAGTAGAGGCCAACTTCTCCGTTTCCTTCGATCGATTTGAAAAACGTCTTCCGCGACTCACCCTCCGAACAAAGCCAGCATCCCGTCCGAACAGCGGGGCCGAATGCAAAATTTCCGTGCGGCCCCATCGGGATCCAATTTACGATCGAGCCTGCCTTTCGTTCAAATTAAAAGCCCCATTCGGGAAAATTGCGATATCGGTTATCAATTCGAAATGTTTGACGGATTTCACCGATTCCAGCAATTCCGGCGTTCACTTTATCGAATACTTCCATCCGTCTGGCGCGAGCACGGTTGGCGTGGAGGAGCGGGGGTGGCTGGAAACCGGAACGAGGCTCGAGCCCCCGGTAATATACCGCTATCATCGGTCTCGGAGCCGAGAAAACAAATGCCGCGGAGGCGCAGCCAAGGAACAGAAAACGGTGTACCCGAAGACGGCGGGGGTGGCCGGGGGTGCAGCGGAGACTCGGAAAATTTATTTGGACCATCCAATTGTATTTTCCTAAGTGGAGGCTCGTGCACCGTCGATAGCTCATCCAGACGAGGATCCTCTTATCTCGGTTAACCGAGTGATGGATGTCGATCTCCTTCCAATTCCTACGGTATATCGGCCCTTTACTTTCCGTCGAGAAACGGGGAACGCGCGGACTCGGAGGAATAGTGCGGCCGAGCAGCGCACAAATAAATCTACCGTGGTCGATCTCATGAAGTCCTTCCCCAACAAGATTCCGCCCGGCCCGTTCGAGATCCACGAGGGAAAGAGGAGGGGAATACATGCAAACGGTGAAAGCGAATGGAAAAGTATCCTTCTGGACTTCTAGCGGGCCACTCGCGATAAAAGGTTTCCTTCTATTGTACTTTTGTGTAATTCCGGCCCGTGTATCCGCGGCTTCTACTTCGACCCGTTTCTATCCACCTTGCTATCTCGCTCGAAAGAAGATTTACATCCCGAACGTTCTTATTTAAATAGCCCTCCCCTCCTCTCTCGGGAGAAAAAAGGACAGCCAGGGGGAAAGAGTTGGCTACCGCTGCGCCACCGGTGTGTTTTGTTTAAAATATTCTACGATATTATGCAACCAGGCTCATCGATCGGGTTTCTTAGGTCAACGCGCAGAGCCAACTTTCGGACGTTAATGAATTGTCGTCAAGTATCCGGTTACCTCGTTTCTCGCCCGCCCCCTTATCTCTTGCAATTTGAATGTACTGTACTATTTTCTGGGGTTCGTTCCTTACCCTTCGCGAGCGCACCCGCGATGGAAATGCTTCTTTATAAATTTTTATTATTTGTTTCAATTAATTCGCCGACGGTCTTCAGCGAAGGGAATGTAGTTCTCTTGTACAGCGCTAAATGATGCACGATAATTGCAGGTGATTTCCACGGACGGGTAAAATCCTGCTTGGAATAGCGAATAGCACGCTTCGCGTTGAATCGCTATTGTAACTTTTGGATAAAATATTTTGCTCCAGGTAAAAGGTTTTTCAAGATTAGATTTATTTGCTTGCGTTCCATCGGGAATATTGTTAAGTTTTGTGTCCGTACGGAATATTTGATGATTAACATTCGTTGGATTTATGGTTGCAATTATTATTATTATTATTATTATTGTCGTTGTCAGGTTGAATTGGTTCAAAAATTGTGTAACGCCTGCGGCGGACGTTATTTATCGAACCAATATTTTATTTAATTATTGGCTCGATCGCGGAGTGATCAGAATATAATTTATTCAAACGAAACTTGCTTTAAAATCGTTTGAAATATGTGTTACATGAATCTGTGTCATACGAAACAAAGGACTATAATAAAGACAATGCTTGGAAATTTTATGGCGACCGCTTTATCTCTTTGTTAAAATGATTGGGTAGGGTTTGTGGCACGAGAGACTCATTATTATGATATTTATGCAAACATAAAGACCTTCTGCAACAATTTCAAGAAATAAAAATAAACTAAAAAAATACGAGCCCTAAGTGAGACCAACGTGTTTTACTTTATAAAAACCACAAGATTGGATTTATTTAGACAACCGGCATTTCTATTAGAATGTATGCTGGGATCAAGATAGCCATTCAATGATTTCCTATGAAGGAGTGCTTATAATTTCAAGAATTTAAAAGACGAGGTATGGAATGAGCTCGATAAGTTCAGCGTTAGCAACTTTGAATTCCAAATTCAAATAATATATTTACATTCTTGAACTCTCTTGACTCGGAACGATTTCAAACAGCGCCTATCTCATTTCATCCTAAACGCATAAAACCCGCAACTTAGCGATTACGTTTCTTCATAATCTTCCGGAATATCAGAAAACGACCTAGTAGTTACTTCGTTAGGAGCAACATCGTGATCCTTTTTATTATGGCTGGTGGAGTCTGGCGGACACTCGAAGCACCCGCAAACCTGATGAACACCTCGTTCAGTATCAATAAAAGTTCGGGACGCAAGAGAACGAGGCAGAAGCGCGGCGTTTTGAAATTCCAGCGAGCAGCTGGAAAGCCGAGAAGCGGTTCGCGAGAGCGCCGAACAGCCGAATGGCCGTAAAACGATCGAGCATGACATCGGGCCATCGATGTCCTCTTTCGGCGGGAATCTTCTCCAGTGGCAACATGATTCCGCGACGAAATGGACTCGTGGCTTTTCGAAACGGTCAATTCAAACGGCGAGTGCGCCTCTCCTCTCGCTCGCCGATAGAAACCGAGATATGGAAGGCGAGATTGAAGGTGGTGCTACGGAGCCGAGGGCTAGGAAAGTTGTACGTGACCCGGGATTGTTTGATTTTTGAGAATCTGTTAGTTGCGGACGAGCCAATGTCTGTTTCATCATCGGGATCCACAAGGGGAGATAAGGTAGGAGATTGTGAACGAGACAGAGATTGCTTCACCACTAGGACTCACAGGATAGATAAGGTACGACGTATTAGTTAGCCTCGAGACTTATTAAATGATTTGGTGGACATCGATTTGTTAGTTAGAAACGAAGGCATCGTGTTCAAGGAATATTATTTAAACTTATTACAAATTAATTTACCGCCACTTGTTAGCTTTATTCGATACGATGAAGAAGGGTTTATATTTCGACGAAACGAGAACACCAAATATGAATCCAATAGAGCAGTTGTCTATTCTGAAGAGAAGGGTGGCAAAATATGACAACCCGTCTAAGCGGATTCGTGAGCTATGGAGGCGAACGTAGCAGGAACGGTGTGACATCGAACCAGAAATAATACAAAATTTAATTATCAGTATACCATGGAGACTAGAAACATTAAAAAATTTAAGGGAAGATGCAGTCAATATTAATTTAAGACTATGGTTTAATAATAATGTTAAATGAAAATAAACTATTACATAATGTTTGTGATTGTAATTACTACACTTCGGATTTTATGCATTTATGGCAAAAATGATCAGGGATAATTTAAGACTGCGAAAATATCAAAAGTAACTAAAAATCTCGATGTATTAATTTGAACTTATTAAAATTATTGAAGAATGAAAAAACCTTATTCATGGCTGCTATATCTTGCAATTAATACAGAAAAATATTATTTTGCATAAACATCCGCAGTTTGGAAATTACAATCACCCAAGCCCAACCCATTATTTAAGGAACCGATAGCATAATCTTCATTCTTATGACACGCTGCATGTGTACACACTTTTGCTCGTACCTAATTTCCTGGAATTATTGTATAACCGGTTGCAGTGATTCGAAAAATAGCTACTGTTTTTCTGAATAAAAGCCCCTTTGTACTCGCGCATGACTCTTGGAAGAGGAAAAAGTCTCCGTAAGCGTACAGCAAAATCTCCGTACGTAGCAGGAAACACGCGAGTTCGAGAACAGGCTGGTACCCAGAGAAAACAGATGCGTCGGTATCCCCTTTGTGACTGGGAGTCAGTCGATATTCCCATGAGATCCGGTTGATCAGTTCTATCCTAGAGCACCGTTGGGGTAGCAGCCCCCCGCCAGAATTCTCGGCAGCGATAAACGCGAATGAAGAAAAAAAGCAATGCGTCGGATCGCGACGGGAAAATTTTGACTCCTTCTCTGTTCGACCCTCGGCGATGTCACTGGCAATAGAACCGAGAAGAATACGCCGCGCCGGTGAATCGGATCGTAATAAGGGGCGGCGGTCTCCGGAGACCCGATTGATCGGTTGTTCTGGAGACCGAGAACCCTTGCGCAAGGGTTTGCTAATCGCGTATCGAGACTTCAATCTCTGCTGCTCTATGAAGGGGGTGGCCAGAAGGGTGGTCGAATGGATCGCGGGCAAAGTAAGAAATAATAACTCGACCGTGGGGATATTGAAATCTGCTGCTGCAACGATCGGGCGTTTCGAGATCATTTAACGTAATGCTATAAATAACAGCTGAAGTAGTTGCGATGATGGAGCCCGACATATTGAAATTGTATAACTTCGGGCCATGGGGCTGAAGGCATTTTCGTAGAACTCGATTCTACGATTACCTTACGAGATCTCGTATAATTAAGACGTATACGTCATCTTGTGAAAAACTAAAATTATTTGGTAAAATGTCGATATATTAGCATGTGGTCTGAAAATAACACGGGTCCATAGAAGGTTTTTATGTGTATTTACAGTTTTTATACAATTTACACAATTTATATAAATTATATTAAGGGTATAACTTATAACATACAGAAAATTTAAGTATATAAATTACAAGGGGACTGCGTACCAATTTTACTCTAATGTTGGAGAGATCACTAACGAAAATTAACAGGTCACCTCCCGTAATACTTATCAACGATTCAGCATTATAATGGTTCTCCTCGATGTCATCATTTCAACTGTATACCACTGCAATGTCTTATTTGTGAAAAAAGGAATAGAACTGTGTTTACTTTAATTCATCTTCGTTACGCAACTATTAAATTTGTTTTCTAGAATGAAATGGCTAATCTTCTTCCAGGTACACAATAGAAATTCATTCATATGAACCTGTCTTGTGACAAACTGGTTCACACGATCAGATGTGTATCATTTAATAGCTCGTTTTTGTATAAGAAGATTAAGTTAAGGATAGAGTTCAATTAACTAGGGACTGCTAGAATTCAGTTCATATATGTAAATGGTGTTCCATTGCAATGCGATCATTAGAAGTTCTCAACTTTCCTGTGCGTCATATATAAATAACAAAATTCTTTATACAACGTACAAAGCTTAACCTTGCCATAATAGATTCACCTAAACCAAAATTAGGATTTATATTATAATCCAGAAGGCTTAAAGACGTAATCAGTACATTAGAATTGTAATAAGCTCGTATTAGCTAAAGTGAAACAATTAAAAGTGAATTTTTTCCGAGTTAAAGAACATTACAAGTTGCTAGCTTTTCGCTAGAGTTTCACAGTAAGCTATCAGGTGTTGATCATTGGCTGTCTATCACCGGGAACGAAGCGGCGCTAAGTGCTGTCTAAAGGATTGTCAGTACCCTTGTCCTGGTACGTGTTTCGACGGCTTGTTCCTCGGGGACGCGACGACGACGATGCGACGAAAAAACGAGGAAAAATAAAAAGCATGGGAGTATCACGACGAACGATGAACGACAGACAAGCATCGTCATCTAGAATAAGCAGAACGCCGCTGTTAAATTCAGGGAACGAGGAACTTGCGGCTGTCTGGTTTCAATTAATCAACCGCTGCCGGGACTTAATATCGATTCCAGGTTAGGCGTCTTTCCAGTTATATTTGTGGGCTCTGTATGCACGGTTTCTCGATGAGGAGCTTGACAATACCGAGACTAATTGGCGAAGCTTTCGTTCGGTTGGCTTAACCGATTTATCTTTATGCCTGAGTGAATGGCGCTCGTCGATACAGAGTTTACACATAATTCTCTTGCAGCACGATTAATAATAAATTTATTCTGTATTATTTCATCCGAACGCTAATTGTATTATAATCTTATCTCTTGATTTTATTTGCAGCATATGTACAATAAATACGTTCCACATGGCCTCTTTAAACAGTGAAATTCAATTCAGATGCGCGCTTTTATTTACTGGAATCGATAACAGAGAAAATTATATTTCCATAATCTGACAAACTTATTTATGAGGATTGAATTACATAATCGATTATCAAAACAAAGGAGAATTCGAATTGCGACTGACATGATGTTTCAAGCAGTGATGTAGTCTGAGGATGCAGCTAACACATCGTGTAACAATGTTAATGTTTATACATTGAAGAGTTGAATTTTCTTTCGATTCAAAAGAAATATATAACATACAGATTTAATAGATTATGTTCCAAATCTTAGTAACGAATCTGACATGACATTAGAGGGAAGGATTAAGAGAAGGTGAAACGATATAAAACTCATTTCTAGAGTAATCGGCATTTGAAATGCCGATTAAACAATTCGCGTAAAATAGGAACGAAATCGGAGAAACTCTGGGTGATAACCATAGTTCTGTTGGGATACTCAGGACCATGTTGTAGAACGAGCGTTTAATTTATCGTTCCAGGGTGTCCCGAGGTCACGTCCGCCGCGCTTCCGGTGCTTCCAAATTTAGATGTCGACGAGGAAGAGGAGAACGAGGGCTCGGCGAGAAAAATGGAAAGAAAATATCGCGATGAAGGGTGCTTGGCCCTCGATCGATTGCCCCGTCGTTTACCTACACCCTTCGCCCCTGTCGCGCGCCTTTCCTCTCCCTCGGCCGCATTAATGAAAGTAGCTTCGGTTATTGTACTCATCTCCTCGGCCGACCCCATGAAACACTATAGATACTAACACGTAAACAGAATCGGAACGCGTACAGGTGCGCTCGGATCCTTGTGGAAACGTTCGCACAGGGGGATGCGTGTGCCTGTGTATGGGTGCCACCCTGCCAATCGATGAAGTTGCTGCGCGTGCGTGGCCATCACTATATCGTTTTCCACAACGATATCGTTTCCTATCGGCTTTAATGCAGACGCGTTCCTCCGAGGGGGTAAATTCGTGCGTAACCCTGCTCCAATCTCAATCGGACCATTCGCGAGTGATCCGATCCCCGGTGATGTAGGTGCCTTGCCATCTACGCGTTCCATGATCTAGGCATTCCGCGATCGAAACATCTCTTCATTTGGTCGTCCCGCGATTTGGGCGTGCCGCGATCTAGAGGTTCCCGCGATTTAGACACCGCAAAATCTAAACAACCTTCGATCGAATTACGAGTATCGGTAGCCTATAAATCGACATTTTACTCCGACCAGTAGCCTGTGAGTCGGTTGTCAATGCAACCAATAACTTGCTATATATTATTGAGGTATTATTATATAATTATTTAAATATTAGATACCTTTCGCGATAAATGAAATAAATAAAATAAAATAAATAAAATAGATAAAATAAATATTGTTTAATGTTAATGTTATTATGAAAATATAAACATGTTTACGGCCGAATGACCGGTCGGTAAAATGTTAGGAACCCCTATGTTAAGGGGGTTCACGCGTAATTCTCACGTGGATAATTGTAATTACACGTGGATTTATATTGCACATGTACTTCTATTACAGGTGTATTTTGTATTAAACATATATTTTGTGTTGCGCTTGTCCTTTATGACAATATCTTCTGCAGTAGAGCAACTTCTGTGTAATCACACATTATTAATACGTATTGTTATAAAAATATTATAATATTGCTGAAGAAAATCCAAATAATTTGTTTGGACTCATTTAAAATGGGAAAGCTCCTCAACTCGTTCGTAATGCTTTTATGAAAGTAAACTGAAAAATAAAAAAGTTTAAATGTTTATTCGTGCGTGATTGCCCATCTGCTTATATTGTATGCCGTTGATCGGTCACTGAGTCTTTGAAGTTCGGAGCTCGCCGCTCGGCAACGCATTTATTTCAGCTGCCAAAGGTTATTCAAAGATGTATTCGGAGATTTATTCAGAGATTTATTCACGATTTTTGAATAAAATTTGTTCATTAACGAAACATTTTTTTCAATATTCATGTACACGAGATTAGGAACACGAATTCTTAATTTGTTAATACAGAGTACACGTGTATTTCAAAAATATAAATCTTTAATTTTTTAATACAAGGTACACGTGTTCCATGGGCCCGTGTATTTCAACATATGTTCACAACCGTGACGTTTTTTACGTAATCTCTACATGTCTACTTTGGAGAACACAAAAATAATAGTTGACACGCTATTTCTCTTTAAAATGATTAGAAGTATCGTATTAAAATCTGATTCTTTTACAATGGATATAAGAATCAACAATTCGATCACAACGATCCATATATATCATAATAAACTCATCGACAAGCTTGATTTTCTTAACGGTATTGTGAACAATTGCAGGCATATTACTGCAATTTTTGATTTTTCCGAATTTCATTCTACGAATTTCATTAGCTTCATTCTACCCATTCCGCTACCTAAACATCCCGCGGACGAAACATCTTTAGATTTAATACTACAATACCATACAGTCAAAATGACTGATTTTTAATTGTTTCTTTTACAGTTCCTAATATAAAAATGTTTCTATGAGAAACTTTTAGGTAAACTTCTTTAGTCAAACATATATTCAAATAGAAATCGTACGAAGTTTAAATAAACTCAATCTTGTCATTGCTACGAGACAGTATACCTACGTTAGTCGCCTTTAATACTCGATTAGGACTCGGTCATCAATGATCGATTAAAGATTCTTTCGTGTCGTAGCAGATGGATGTGACAGTGATATGAGCGGTTTATTCTGAAAGTGACCTAACTCTTTTTGTTGTTGACTGCAGTAACGTGTATATTTTTCACTTAATAATTGCTATTATTTTAATAGGAATTGTAAATTTAAGTCTCTTAAATACACATAAGCAGTATGACACATTGGTATCGTATACGTAATTTTTTTTATTCTTTTTTTTTGAAACGCAAACTCTTAAATATCTCAATGTCAATACAAATGGGCATAATATGGGCATAATATTAGAGGAGTGAATTTGATGGTAAAGAAAGGAGGGTGGAATCGGAGATAATTTGGGTAGTTATTGAGAAATAGCAGTAACAGGGAACTTGTCGATTTTGAAGCGATTCTAAGTACTTGTTTGACAGTGGTTCTCTTGGATATAAACATTATATAAAAATCTTGTCACGACAATAAAACGAGGTGTGGTAACTAGACTGCGAATTGTGGTCCATCTATTCACTTTCATCATAAATCCATAGAATCCGCAGTCTGGGCATAACAAATTTACACATGGCTTTAGGGATGTGAACGAAACACAATGAAGTGGGAGAAAATTTGTGGAGTTGGTGGGAAATTGCAGTCACTAAACTTGTTGTCGATTTTTAAGAGA
>CM052160.1:2703918-2734824 GCA_028455555.1 Augochlorella aurata
TATATATATATATATATATATATATATATATATATATATATATATAAATTTTAAAAAAAGAATCAATAAATTTTTTATTTCCTTCTTAATCTTGCATATTATGTACTACTATTCAGCACGACACCTATGCATAAACTTAATACGACCGCAAAAGATTAATAATAATGGGCACAGCTTTAGGAATGTGAAGTTCTGTTAACTAAACCATTTAGTTACCAATTTTTAAGAAATCTTGAATACTTGTTTGACAAAGTGTCTCTTAGTTAGAAAACAGTATTTTTACGGAACATTATTCTTTTGAATATGATAGAGAAAGAAAGAGAATAAAGTGAGGGAAAACTTGAGTATGCTAACTATTTGCGTGATAAAACCGTGAACAGAAAGCTGTGGTTGGAGAAACGAGTTCCAGAGCCACGAGTGGTGACTACTTTGTTAAATAAAATGATTAAGCCACAACAACATACTTTCGATAGTCGAGCGTCCGAATTCCCAATAAATAAAGTGCCTTGGTGCCCGCACTTCGTATAATTAGCGAAGCGCGCAGCGCGGAGATGTCGTAAGAATAAATCCATTCGGTGTATCCGCGTATCGGCTGGTGATGCGTTCTTTGCATGTCGGCGTCCGCGTTAAAGCTCGAGGCCGGCCAAATGACCAGTCATAAAGGTTATAATGAGCTTGCCCCGTATGGTTGATCGGTCCATCGTGCACGCAGTTGGCACTCGTCGTCGTTCTCCGTTTCCACGTACCTTGCCGCGTTCGCGCTGTCCTTCTTCAGCAAGTCGGTCCTATTCCGCTCGCTCCAGCAGTCGCTTCTCGTCTCCTTCGATACAAACTCCGGGGCCCAGGTACAGTCGAGATAATCAAAAGGCGTCCCGCATTCGGCAGAACTTCTGGAATTCGCGTCGGTGCATTGTATTCTCGCCATTATCCGCCACGAAAACTTGGCAGAGATGAAACTGCGTGTCTCTCTCTCCAGCGGCTTCTCTCACCTTTCTCCGGCGACCACTCCCTCCGTGTAAACGTCGCTCCCTCTTCCTCTCTTTCTCCAGCCCTCCTTCTCTCTCCTTTCTCTCCTTCTTTTCGCCGGGTACGTTCCTCCGATTTTCTCCTCGCGAGCCTCTTAGTTCTCACGATCCAAGCGGTCCCCACGTAAATAATGACTTCCGGATCGACCTTTAATTTCCGAGGCAAGCCGGTCGCCTCGGCCACGCTCCTCCGCTTCCGGATTGTCACCGTAGATTCTACGGAGGTTTGCTAGAGCAATGGAAACGCTGCTTGTATGTCCTGTATCGTGCTTCCCGGATTTGCGATTAAATTTTAGGAGTTCGGATTTCATGATCCATCCTCGGGAAAGTCCAGGCACTTGAGGTTCTCCAAAATACAGAAAATTGTACGTGCCTGTTAGATCATTTTAGCGTAACGATTTTAGGTATTTTATTACAGACACGAAATAGTCGAAAGTAGTTTTTTAACTTTGATTTGTGATTTAAATGAAACAAATAAACGAAATCAATCAGCTTCATGGGATTCTTATTTAGTTTTCCTTGTTCTTTGAGTGCAAAGAAGTTACATTAGTGAATGTAATCTTCTCATCACATTTTTATTGTCTAACATGATACAAGTGTTCATTGTTAGATGAATTTTCCATATTCACACTCAATCAATCATCTGACGTTAATAGCATTGTTTGTTTGGCAGATTTTGTATTCACTTTTACGCGTTCAAGCTAATTTATGTTTGTTGAAGTCTCATTGAGAGTAGAATAGGTAACAAACTTCAATTTGTAACAAAATCACAGAAGTTTTATTACGTTTCAGGTATACTACTTACTTCTAAGAGCCGAAACTTAGATGAGTGGTTAAGGGTTGTATTCCAATACTACTTTTAAGGTACGAAGTAATTCAATTACTTTATGCATCCTTTATTTGTATTTAAATTATTCTAATATCTAATCAGTATCCATTAGGATGATGCCTCGCCATCCAAGACCCCAATGTGTAGATTGGCATAATAATCATTACCGAACTGTTCCGAAAAAGATGTCAACACCTCCGTATCCACATCCCAATTTGACGAGATGTCTGTCTTATCCAAAAGAGAACGTCATCATTGCAATATGCGAAATGCGAGGGGTAGATGGTTCTTCAGTGTCGCCGAATAAATGACTTCAGCGTTGACTGCTCCTTCTTGAAATTTGGTTGCAGAGATGGGATTTAGCAAAAAGTTCGTCGCAGCCATTAACACCGACAGATAGCAATTTCTCCGAGATCAGAGATCGAAGGTGGACCACCTGGCCAAGGTCACCGACGCGAAAGAGGGAACGCGGTCGCAACGGAGTCGCGAGTTGCGGTTCCGCGACAGGCTGCGTTTGCGTCACGCACTGTACAGGATGAAGCCGTGGCGGCGAACGAAAGAGAAGAAGGTAGGGAGACAGACAGTCGGCTCGAGACAAACGCGTCGGAGCAAGGGAGAGAAAGAGAGAGACAAGGGGATGGAGAAAGAGAGTGAGAGAGAGAGAGAGAGAGAGAGAGAGAGAGAGGCCGCTCGTCGTCCCATGGCGTGCGATCTACAGAACGCTCGATTTTTTTCTTCGACTTTCATTCCTGTTCTTCCCTCTCGCCAACCCCTGTCTTCCTTCCTTTCTCTGCGTCTTCGTCGGAGCAGTGCGGAGCGGCGGCTGCACACGTGTACGTGTACGCGTGCTCCATCTTCGTTCGCCTTCTCTCTTTCTCGTTTTTTCTTTCCGCCGGTTCTTGTGCTTCTCGCTTTTTCCCCCGCTTCCTCCATCACCACCACGAGGATCGTAGCCTCCTCCACCAGGGTCCGTACCTGTCCATTCTTTTGTTGAATCTCCGCTCGCTTTTTCGGGCTACGTACCGGAGACTCGGGTAAGATGGCCAATGTTAGTTTTTGTTCCTATTGGTAACACAGATCGATTTTCTTTCGTACTTCGTCACTATGCACACGAATGACAAAGTAGACCAAGGATGGAATCACGTTTTTGATCATTTGATTGACCCACGGAAGAATATGGCATCGTAAAGGAGTAAATGGAAGTATGAAGGGCATGATCTTGTCAGCAATTAATCTCTGGCTATATGAATTCTCTCGATGCTAAGTTGACTAGAATATTTGGCAAGAGAATAAATTAAGAATCTGATACGATGTTATGGGAGAAGTGGCTAATTTTGGTGCTTATGCTCATGATATTTATTTAATTAATCGTTGTTTAATTAATCATCAATTTTATTTGCTTACTCACACTATAGTTGTTTACAATGCAATGATTCATTTCCTTTGTACTGCAAATATTTACACTTATATTTTAACGTAGTTTAGCGACGTTTACAATTGCATTAAAAATCAATCAAATGCAACTGGTAATAGTATGCTTCGTATCATGCGAAAAAGCAACCTGGTACTAACGTTTCATTACTGGACTGAGGACTTTTGTAGAAAATAAAAATTGTTATTCAATAATTTTAATGACTCGAAAATACCTTAACGATGTTCATGATTCATCTAATAGCTTCGCGTCCATTTCGGTCATAAAGTATTACAATCCGCAGTCTATTCATTACTTTTTCAACTGACTAAAGCCGAAGATGGTACCGCCAGAGATCATGGAACGATATCTCGCTTCAACAAGAAAGATGAAGAAAGGAACTAAATTAAATATCGGTGAATTGTGTCACCTGAATTGCATTAATTAAATCAATAAAATAATTTTAAAATCGTTTCAAGTTTATTATAAAACTATTCCTTGTTAATTTAACGCGCCCGTGACATAAACACGCATGACCATTAAGGAGTTAAACCAGAGATAACAGTAAAATTACTGTTATTATTGTGAGACGTCGCGATCGCTTCGCTAAAATACCGTGTTTTTTGTAGGAGCAAGCGAAAATCGGTGGAGGTGGCGATCGTCTTGCTTACCTCCTCCTTCTCGCTCTGTTCTTGCCCCCTCCATTCGAAGAGTGCTGCTCGGAGGGGAACGCCGCGCGGAATTACGGCGAGCGCAAAGTCACGGCTAATGAAGTCGCAATTCAACCATTTTACCATTCGCCGATTCCACGGTGAGGGCTGATCGAGCGACCGCGAGCCAGCGCAAGAAAGAGAGCCAGCCAGGACTGGTCGTGCAGATTTATTTGCCCCGGGCCGGCCCTTTTGTATCGGCATACTTAACGGCGGCGGCGAACAGCCGCAGGAAGGAGAATCTTAATGCCGCGCGTCCGAGTAATTTAGCGAAAGCGTATCTCGCGATGGGCCGATCCGCGGTACCAGACTACTCTTTGTCTCCTGGAACTCAGATTTTCATTCCGTCGCGAGCTCTGCATCTCCAATCTCTCGAGAGAAGCTGGAAAATCGACTCGATCGTAGCTATGAAATCCAGTTGCTTAACACTGAACCTACTGAGCACTAAATATAGCTGACGTGTGATGCTTTGCGAGAATGTGGAGACTAATTTATTTCAATTCATGTCAAACTTTCCGCTACTTTTTTATTATGATGTACGCTTGACTTATGAAATTCTTTCAATGATTCTCTACGAATGTGTATTTAGCATGTGAATTTGCATTTTATTTTCAGTTTTGTATGAGTCTGAATTTTACGGATATTCGTGTAATATTTTTGTAAGCCGAGCTTATTTATTCAAAAGACCAGAACGTATTTAAAATGGGATTTATACATTGAAAACTTGTTGGGAAGAGTTTGTCAAAGTTAATCGGTCATATTTTGATTAAATAAACATATTTAAAAAAAAAGATATGGAGTTTTTACTGGTTATTTACAAATCTGGCGTTTCATCAATATTTTAAAAATGAAAAGTATGAAGCTGGTAATTTTGACCTACATGATAGCTTTATGTAGGGTGTAGGAAATCAATACAGTGTTACTAGATCCAGGTAACAGAAAAACGATGTGTATATGTATACGAAACTTACAAGAGATTCGAATATACGAAACTTGCGGCTGAATATCGCAACGAGCAGTTCGGGATAATTTCTCATATTCGGCAGCATATTGTCTCCTACGAAGTTTCTGAAGCAAGCAGAACGTCACAAGATGGCCCATTGCTAATACATTTTCCACAGTCGAGGTCTCTAGCGTTCTTACAACGAAACTGAGAAGATTCAGCGCTATTCAAGATATGTACAAAACTGGTGGCATATTTTTTTAGTTGATTGCCTACTTATTTAAACCGTAGAATTGTAAATTCAAAGATGCCAGCTTGTAGTTCCAGTATTTTGCACTACTGGCGTCGTATAAATATTAAATAATTTTATGGTCGAGAAAAGATACAACTACAATACGTCTAAGGTACATCTAAATAAAAAAGATATCCTAAATTTCTTGATCAGAAATTAGATCATGACAGAAAGTTATACTTAACCCCCTGAACTGTATATTCAAAGACGCCAGCTCGTAGTTTCAGTATTTTGCACTACTGGCGTCGTATAAATATTAAATATTTTTATAGTCGAGAAAAGATACAACTACAATACGTCTAAAGTATATCTAAATAAAAAAGATATCCTAAATTTCTTGATCAGAAATTAGCTCGTCACAGAAAGTTGTACTTAACCCCCTGAACTACAATAATGAATAAGTAATATTAAATACGAATGTCATTAATTTCGTCGAAACAAAGTTTGATTCTTCTGCTGTGAAAATCTCGGAATGAAAGTAGGTAAGAAAAATTAACTCGATCTACTAGGGAAATTATTCAGAGGTGCTACTCAACGTAACCGTGAAAGAAATCACAGTATATTGCGCCTAGTATGTGAGGTTTACTAAACGTTTTTTAAAAGTGAGACGAAAAATTGATTTGATGACGCGAAGAGACGCAGGAGAAGAATTGTTGGCTTGAAAATCGTCTAATCTATGACGATTGCATTGGGTTAATCGAGTCGTTGAAATTGAGTTAGAAAAAAAGATCGGCTGAAGCGAACCATGGAATCCAGATTTTAACGATTTGACATAGAAACGAAGCATTGCTGCCATCAAAGAGATCATCCCGTTGATTATAGTAAAGAAATCCAGTTTCTCAGTCATACAGGAAGCAAAAGAAGAACCGCTTTAGCCAATTTACAACGGCAAGAGGAAGAAAATTACTTGGACAATCAGAAAAACCAGTTATTTTTTTAAATTACCTAACGTTTGAAAAAAGGGTTGTCGGAATCGATTCCCGAAGGCAAGCTGAAAAATCGATTGGATCGAATGCTAGGATTCAGTTTTTTTTCGGTATGCAATGGGCGGAGAACGCGAGGGTGGCATCGATTCACCGATTTCCTGCGGAATGTCGACCTTGCCGTTGAAAAACCGCGCGACACGTGTTATCGCACCGTAAATATTCTATGGACAGCCGCGATAAATGCCCGAGTAAAAAGCGGAATTCCTGTCGGCTAAATTTTATACGATCCACGCCACTTCGACGTTCGATTACTTCCCGTCTTTTTGTTGCTCGCGTTTTGTTATTACGCGGGCAAGAGAGATGCCGGCTCACCTTGGCGGGAGCGCGTCGCCGCGAGCATTCGAGCACCGCGAAGAATCCCGCTTCTCTCGCCGGCGGAAAAAGGTTCTTGATGTCGGTTTTTCGGCCACGGTCTCATTGCGAGGTGACCCACAATTCGTATGCTCTTTGTCAAGGCCGCTGTTCCAGTGCACGGGACATTGCACTCCTCTGTAACCGATCCACGAGTTATTCCGGCGTGCAATAACGTAGTTATAAGTGGCTTTACCACAAAATATATTTTAGCAATTCAATTCACGCGGCAATTACGTTGTAAGAATTACAATTACTAGACACCACTGTCTAAGTGTACACATTCTAACCTTGACATAACCTCCTTATTCTTCAATAACTACTTGTTCAGTTTTAGATAGAGTGCATTAACCTATAAGAGAGCTTAATACGTTAACAACAAATAACTCTATGGACCGAATGCTTTTCTTAAATAAAAAAAAATTTATGTAACAGATAATCGACAATTATGAACTTATATATGCAGATTGAAAAAATTTACCAGCTTAAACAATTTTATTATAATTAATTCACTTTGTAAGTTTGAAGTAAGGACGATTTACAATTTTTGCACTTCTGTCCATAAAAGCTCAAAATTTAAGCCCTTGCACTATAACAACGAAATGACGAAGATTTCTCGCATGACCTACTAGATATGAATTTTATGTATTTCTTCTAAATTGAAATAAAATTTGATTCGCCTGTTACTAAAGCCTAGGAAGAAATGTAGATAAAAACATACAATAAACAAAAATTTTATCGCTCTTTTAGGGAAATTATTAAGAACGAGGCGGTGCTAATCGACGCAGCTATAAAAGAAATCATAGTGCAAGGGGTCAATAAAGAATCTTCGAATCTATTACCGCTAATGCATCTAATTCCAATTCCTCTTTTATTTTTATGTGATTTTGTATCCATATTTTGAGTATACGATATATAAATCTGAAAATAAAAGAAAACACAAGCATCATCCTAAATATACCGAAATCTGTCATGGTAGCCCAGTGTAACCTGAAAGTCATAAAACTGTATCATATATAAATAGTAACGTAATAGTAATGTGACCTGGAAGTTACACGAACCCATAGAGAGTTAAGTTAACGCTAACTATACCGGGCGTTAAAAATAATTCATCTGTGTTGCCTTATACAAATTGCAGTATTGTATTTATTTAAATTTTTTCCAATTTTTATATTAATATATGTTGGGGTGAGTAAATTTATTGAATTGTTTCCGGTGGATGTGTTTTTATAATTTCAATAATCGAGGAATAAGAATTGTCGAACTGGTCATTTGACCAGCGATGGTACGATTAATGTCGATTGAAGTCGACGTGTGAGTAGTGTAGCATTCTCTCCACTACCATTGTTGGACAACGTGTACGAAGAATAGGTCTTACAGGTTTCTTCAGAAACCACAAATTTGTCGTTATTATAAAAGCAAAGTATACACGCAAATTCCATTTCTAGTAGAACATTGTACGAATGCAAAAACGAGACAAGAATTGCTTCCGTTGGCTGAAGAGTTTCTTCTGGTGATAGTAAGAATATTAGAAGGGATGGTGATGTGGCCACTCTAGATACAGTAGCAATCTTGGGATATTATATGTTCTAACAAAAAAGACTGGAATTTAATGGTGTCGTTTGTTGTGTCCATACGACTTGTAAGGAGATGTAGACTAGATGGTATATTGTTATAATCAAACTGCGAATTTTGTGTACTTATGACAAAAATAAGTAGATCTAAACTGGAAGAACATGTAATCTCTCGCACAACTTGTACTTCTTCATCGAGACCATTTTTGTTTCTCGTACATTTTACATTCATTTCTAGATTTCGATAACGGGAGAATCAAATTTTGTTTCCATTTAGAGGTAATGAATAACATTCATATTCAGTAGATTATTTATGAAATCGTTATTTATAGTCTACGATTACGATTATTATATTTATTTAAAGTGACAGAGACTTTTATACTCTTTTCACACCGTTAAACAAAACGTTGTAGTCTATAGCGTATAGTGTTAAAGGGTTTAAAGGTACTGTTTCATTGTTTCCAACGCTTCAAAATTATTGAGGAAAGAAGTATTACCCTTCTCTCCATTAATCTCTATACACGCTCCGCCGTGTCTTGGAAATTCCTGAACGCCGCGAACGCACAAAGATTTGGTCTCAATGAACCCCTATTTGCGCGTGCATCCTCGATCCCCCATCAGCTGGAGGAAGTGTTGGTGAGGATCGCGTTAAACGGGGCCACTCGCCTGCCATCCTGTTTTCGCGAAGCAGGAAACTAGCGCGGAGCGTTTCACTTTGCCGATGATTTAACCGCGAGGCGAACGCCATTGGAGAGATAGTATCTTCGATGCTCGTAAAAGCGAATCACCAGCCTAGCACGCGTCAAACGGAGGAAAATATCATAGGCGGTCTGAATACCGTAGGCGCTGGAGGCGGAAGCCCGCTGCAAATACTTTCGTTTACGCGGCAGGGCCGTAAAGATGCCCGAGGGGGCCGACGGGGGTCCCTGCGTGACTGCGCGCGCGTAATCGTCGACGATGCTTTCCACGTCGCTCGTAAGGAAGTTGGTAACACCGATAGGAACGCGAAAGCGTCGATGGCTCGTTGATTAGCGCGTCGGGGCTCCCCCGTCCGACTCCTTCCGCTGAATAATCGAAGCTCGCCAGCTTTCGTCGAGATTCATAGGATGCTTTAACGTCGCAACTGCAATGGCATCTCGCGCCACGCTCGCTGGAATCTCCGACGGATAGACCATTGCGATCCTCCTATCAGCTTTTTATGACGGGCCCGGGAACCCGATGAAACGTCCTTGACTGTAACTTTACAACTCCGGCCGAATAAAAAGACCTGGACGCCTGCACGACGCACCGTTCCCTTTTACTCCCGTGTCTGTCTCCGTCGGAAACAGTTACAACATTTTGTTTCATTCGTCGTTCCATGTTTCAACTGGAGACCAGATAAACTGCATTACAAGTGGCAGCGAGTTAAAAAGTGAGTTGCACTCGTCGAATACTTTTTGTGACGCGTTCTTGAAGATATACGTTAATGAAACTGCTGCTAACGATGTCTAAGATATCCATTCTGGAATTTTATTAAGATCTAGCAATCGCATTTTATTTGTTACGGAGAGTAACAGACACCTCGTCCGGAAATATATATTTACTCGTTTTACACAGACGAAGAACGATGTATGTCAATTAATGTTGAGAAGCCATGTATGTATAGTGACACCATCTTCAAATAATGGGTAAGGTAACGGAAGTGTAAAAAGTTGATATGCAGAGGTTGAGAGATGATGGTATGCATAAAAATTGTTCCCATCTTCTACATGACATAGGAACCAAGTATAATTTTACTTCCTTCTCTAATAATTTTGAGAATAATTCTCCTGTTACCAAAATATAGAAATGAAAATAAGTAGGAACATACAAGAAATGAAGTTTGTCTCATTCTAATAGAGAAAGTGCTAGACAACGTAGTTGTGAAAGAAATGGTAGCGCAAGTGGTTAAACGCGATCCTACGTCATTGACTTTGATAAAATTCGAGAGTCAGTTTCCTCTTTAGACAATTTTAACTTTTAACTTTAACCAAAAAGTTATGCTTACTCTCGAGCACAATCCCAATGTTTCAGATCAGATGATTAATTTAATACAACCACAATATATATTAGTTCACGGGAAACGTTAAAAATAGTTTAAGACAAAAATGAAATTAATACATTAACATCCTTACTTTATTTGAAACTTTTTACTCTTTTAAACACGTACTTATTTTCCCCATAAAGCATAAAATCTGCAGTCTACTGATTACATTTGGCTCACTCCTTACTAAGCCTAACGAGCAGATGTTAGCCAGTGTATAATCGGACCTGGATCGATCTAGCAGTTCCATCGACTTGAACGAAATTTTTGCATTCGCGATGAGCGATGGAGACTGATATCTTCAGCCATCAAATCAACGAACCAACCGAATCCTTTGTGATCGAACAACAGGGCTTGTAGGATGATTACAGGCAACCGACCGACCGGTTGCCTCGATTGCGCTACTGCCTAAACGACAATGACCCTCTTCGGTCAATGAATGACCACCAGCTGCTGCGGAGTAATCGCCTGTCACCTACAAACCACGAAGAACTCTCTATCGGCCGATCGAAACAGAATAGGTCGCGCGATTAACCGCGGTTAAGCTCCGACAAAGATCCCTCTCGTGTCTGGCCAATTTTCCTCTGCGTGATCACTGTGAACCACGCGGATTCCGTTGGAAAATATCCAACTGCATAAATCAGATCTCACTAGCGATGATAATGTTGTGATGGTTACTTTTAATCTGTTCTATGGACTTCTTTGCGGACATAGATTCGCTCAAATGAAATCATAGACATTGAAGTGTTATATACCAACCTTGGCATGAGTTATTTACCTAGTTCGCAGTTTCTAATGATTTCATCTTTGTCTCACAGTTAGCGAACTGTAAACCGTGCTTCATCCTCGATCTCTGTTCTTGTCGAATCACGAATCTCATCCTAACTACGTCATCACGGTCAAACTTAGACCTCATTATTATAATCCTTACGATTCTTAAACTATCACTCTTTAGAACCTATATAGGGTCCAATGAAGGAACGCCTTCCAGAAAAGTAACGTTTATCATATCTCTTTTACATTAAAATTTATCCTGTAGTATTATTATACAGCTTTTCACTAAATCTTATATCATACTTTTCACTATCAAAAAGTGCTAGAGTCGTGTTAAAAAATATATGAAGTTACGATAATACCATTTAGGGGAATAAATAATTATTATTTTAATAAAAAATGCAGCCTGTATACCGTCTTCTTTCACCTCCTTTTAGGGACAATTAGATATAATCAGACAGCAGACAGATTCGTTGCATTTCAAACTTCATACAGTACAGTAGTCAGAATTGGAGCAGACACTTCAGCATATCCTAAATAGTTGTACATGAATCGTCAGCTCACAATCCAACAGAAAAGTAAAGATATTTTGCAAACCAGTCTGAAAATCCAGCTTCCATTGTCATTAAGATAAAACTAGCTTCCCCAGGATTTTCATCAGAAGGACTTTTTAGCTCAGTGAATAAATCGACAAAGAATCATTAAAAAGCAAAGTAGAATCGGCAGCTTCGAATCATTGGTGACTGATTCCGTGAAGGCGCCTCACTCCTTCGGATGAACGGAAAGGGAGGGGCGAGGGGCGACAAAATAGAATCTCCGCGAAGTACGCGCAATTCCATGGGACAACCTTGTCCCGTCGCTATCACACATCGTAACGATACGGCCGATGGAGTCTCACGTCCGCAGGTTCTCCGGCGGGGCATCAAGATGCTGGACGGAGTCCTCGGGACGATGTAATCCCCGTCAGGTTGCCGCGCCGGCAAAAATAGTTCACGAATGTAAGAACTGTCGCCGCGCTATCACACTAATGTCCGCCAGAGCGTGGTTCTCCGTTCCGGGGTGGAAGAAGCGGGTCTCTGTTATTATTTTTCTTCGGGACCTCTCCCCTCGCCACGCCTAACCGAGTCGGCATACCGGCGTGCCTTCGAGCTACAGAGTAAAATGATATGTCCTGTTGAACAACGTTCAACGTCCGACCGTAAAGGTCCAGATAAGACAAGATGGCGATGCTGGATACAAGGATCTGTATTAGCTTCCTCCCCGTCGAGGAAATAGAAGAGCCGAGGAAACGAACACACCCGGAACACTAATCGTCTTGACTTATCGCTTCGCGTTTACTCCCGGTCGCAGCTTCGAGGCAACGCTCCTTGCAGTTTGCTTCCAAAGGACCAACCTCCTGGTGTTTTATAATGGCTTATTCGAACGTACCGACAAGTTTACCACGTATTTATTCGCCGACGGAGTCCATTCAAAATCATGAGAAGAAATGCATTCGCTGGACACTTGTTTTCCATCATTATGCAATGATTGCATACGTATGCACTCACGGACGCAATCTTCGGAGGCCGTAAAATTCACTGCGACATAAGGTAATGATTAAACTGACAATTTGATGGTGTTATTTTTATTAAAATGGTATGATTGAATAATCGAACGATCGAAACTGTTACGCCTTGTGTCACAATATCGTGTGTAAAGCTAATGTAGAAAGTTGTATTCATATTTTAACATTATACTCAATAAATTGATAAAATATCGTACTAAATAACATTAACAAAATCTAATAGCATTTTCACTTTATTTTTGCAACGAGTAATGTTTTAGTTGACGAAGGAACACTAATAAAATGAAAGTGGAGGTCTGCACAATGATCTAGAAATCATGTTGGACTATGAACTTTTACGAAGAAATCTATGTATATACAAATCAAATTTATTTTTTACTTCTCTTTTATTACAAAGTACGCACATACTACTACTGTTGCAAACTTGTTTGGAACATCCATTATATTTCTCTCGAGTCTTATCAAAGCCCGTTTAGACTGAAAATTCTTGTAGGAAAAGTTACCAAATACATTGACGTCTAAATTTTAATACAGCTTCACCTCTATTCTACTGTAATTTTTTAGTGGCTTAAATCGGGGTGTGAAATCGCGGATTCGGTCGCCGAGCACGCAGCGGTATCGATAAGGACTAAGGGGTGGTCCATAAGGAGAAATCGAACGGAGGCCCTTGTTCGAGTTCCTTTCGGCGAGATAATGCAAAGTTACGGTTTCCTAGGTCGCCGAGGCAATTTGAAAGTCGTATCGGTTAATGAATTTAACGTCGAGGATCGCGATACCGCGCGAGCGGGTAATCCTAGCTGCGTCACACGTAATTGCTCGTAGATAAAAGCAACGGCGAGCAATAACTGGCTAGCTGCAACAGTTGGAACGGTGATACGGGTTGGCGAGCACTTCGTCACGTGGCTCAAGATCGTGTAAAACGATTATCGCTCCGGAACTTCGAGCATTCTCGAACCGAGTGATACGAATAAAGAGCTTATGACTGATAAATGGATAAGACACGTGTGTGAGATTAAATTCGGACCGCGACGGTGTCATGGAAATCGCGCGTGGTGCGCTCGTGTGCGTTTATGGTGACGCGACCCACTAATATGATTGTGCCGTGTATTATAACCCCTTTAGTTTCCGACGTAGAATACTTCGCATTTACAATCGATTTGTTTCAGCAAGAAATCTTCGCTTGTTACGAACAAGTGTGGAATTTGAGTGAGACTATAGTTATAAAGTATTTATTTCTCGGAGGGGCTAACGAAAAGGGAAAAGATTAAGGATGAATAGATTTCATTTCCTTTCCTAACACAAGTCCCCTTCTTATTCCCTAATCTTATCACCTGGCTTCTCCCAAGTATCGCCCATAGCCCTTTTTCGTTCCTAAGTGCTAAGGAAGAAACAAGGGAAGAAATTGAGTAAAGGATTAGGACGGAAAGGGTTTAAGGAGTGAAATGATTAAATATAGAGAAGGGATGCATGTGGCGACGGAACTGAGACAAGCATGCAAGTAGACAGGTATGTAAGTAGGCAAGTATGCAGGTAGGCAAGTATCTAGAGAAGACTCTTGGAAAGGATCGATGAAAATGAAGGCGCTAGGGAAACAAAGAATCTATGGAGTACGAGAAGACGTGTCGGGAGGACAAGGTATGCATATTGGGAAAAGAAGAAGGGTAAGGTGAAAAAACGGATCAATTTAGGGGCGGTTCTATAGAAGATCGGAGAAGGTTTTAGGGAACGTTTTGAGGGAACTGACTGAGAAAGTAAAATGGAATGACGGATATAGTAAGGTGTAGAAAGAGGAACGGAAAGATGAATGGAAAGAAAAATGGAAAAAGAAATGGCAAGAAGAATGAAAAGAAAAATGGCAAGAGAAATTTAAAAAAGAAATGTCAAGAGAAACGGAAAAAGAAATGTCAAGAGAAATGGAAAAAAATGTCAAGAGAAATAGAATAAGGGTCCAGCGGGATTCTGAAAAAGTCCCTCCGGGATTGTCAGAATCGAACCCCTGGGAATCCTGTGATCTTCTGGCGGGGCCTATCCATCCTAGCAGCTCTAGAGACATTAACAATTTTTGTCAATGCAACACCCTTTCTATAGTTACACTACCATTCCTGCTATCTAAGATTCTACAGCATACGGCACTGAAATCTGTGTAATTATCAATTAAATAATGAACTTTCACGAGGACAAAAGCGCCGATCTTTAGCACCTTCGTAATCTAAGATCCTGGGACAGGAAACTTCATATGGTCTGTTCCAATACCCCGTCTGCGATTAAAGGACCGATTCGCAGATTTAAGATCCCCGAGGGCGATTGACGACGCGGTAATCGGTCACGCAACCGGAGATCACAATAGCCTCGGGTGGCGAGAATAAATGAACCGTTTCTGATACGGCGAAGGGTGAAAGGAGTCCAGATAGGAAAAGCGACTTCCCGAGATCTCTCTCGTGGTATATACCCTCCAGTCAAAAGGGTTTATGGCGCGGACAGAAATCCCGCAGACAATGGCTGAATTAATTCCTTAAGGTCTAATCGGCCTGTAATGATCCTGATCTTGGTCGCTCGGTCGGGATGGAATTAGCTCAAGTATTCGAGATTACTGCCGTTCGTCACGTAATTAACGACGTTTCGGCCGATGATTTAAGGGTTCGGATCGCGAACCATCCGACCCCTGGACTTGGCCGCCCTTTGTTCCGAGCGAAATCGTGGGACGATGTTTCCGAGACGACTGCCAAGGATTCGTATGAATTCCAACGGCAATGAAACTCTGTTGTAATGCCGGCTATCGGTGCCGACCGCTTCCAGGATAGATTACTCCCATATTACGGTTACACAGGCTGTTCCATGGTTAGAGGACCAATTAATAAACCGACCCTGGTGTTATTGTCCGAGCGCCCTCTTCAGTTCCGACGAAGCTGAAAAACTATCTCGTCGCTTCGCCCTCCGAAAAACGGTCTATTATCTTCCGATCACGGAACCCTGTATCCTCGTATCTCTCCCGTATAAAATAGAGAACACATTAATTAAGCCGGGGCTGTTGATGGGGATGCTGTCAGAGCGACGGCGTTAGTGGCGTTGCAACGTATCGTAGCTCAAAGCAGTTTACAACCCCTGTAAATCCAGTCAGCAAGAACAATGGTCGCCTTAAATTTCTCGCGGGCCGCGCCGGCAATTTAAAGCCGTCTGATTCCGAGCGTCTTGGCGTTCAGGCGAACAAACGCTATCTGATGGACACGAGGAGCGGTGAAACCGGCTTTATTTTCCTATCGCTGCTGGATAAGACGTGCCACCATGGATTCCCAGCAACTATATTCACCTTTTTGCACGGAGATCAATGCACGATCTCTGTTGCGCCCTCGAACATCGATATTCGTTTCTCGAAAATCGGTCGTAATGTCCGCTTCGCTCGTTAATTTGAAGAGCTATTTGAAATTAATAATCACCTTTTGAGATAATTGATAATATGTCTGAAATTTTAACGCGCTTAACAGATTCGCGTATGCAATGTTTGCGGGTTTAATCGTGATGTAATCTTTCTTTATTATAGCGCATTGTAACGAGTTTTATTCTGTGTTACGTTGTAATGTATTCTCTACTGGTCGGGTTTTATACTAATTTAAACTCAGTCGCACGCTCTTATTGAGTTGTAGATCTGTCCAAAATTGCGCTTAAACTGCAGAAGCAGGAAACTTCGAGGAATTGTTTTTGTCTATAAATTAAGTGCCTTGTCGACAGGTCCACTCCCAGAGATCGTGAAATGTAGGTGTCGGATGATGCCAATCCTAACCGATTGTCACAATTCTCACGTTTGATGTGGTTGAGATCGAACAATCTTGTATATTTTTCGATGCCACGGAGACTAATGCGAAGACTAAATTATGAGAGTGTTGTATAATCCTGCGAATCAATCGCGCAGAAACGTGATACATAGGAGCGACCCTCGTTAGCTGTCCCGGGATAGAAAGCATCGATCCGACATTATACACGGGAGTAGAATTACACGCGCATAACGGGCGCTGCTTAGTCGCATTTGTTCGTGATTAGCTTGATTGAAGACGAACTATGGTATCGACGTCAGCGACAATGCCAGTTTGAAAGTTCTGCCGGGCAATGTCGGCAAATTGGTGAAAGGGTTGACTTCATACTGAAATTGAGAGGGGTTGGACGTCGCAGTACCCAACATCAGAAGGGCAGAGGCGGGATACGACGCTTCTGGGCTGTCCTGAACCCTGGGTGGAGCCACCGGTGTACTTGGCAGAGAGTGCTTTTCATCTCCGTAAATGGACCGGCGGTAAAGCAATTTTGGTACATTACCTATACCTGCTTTAACCCCCTCCCGCCTTTTCTGACAGACTCCACTGGCCCTACCCCTCGTCTTTCATCTTGCATCATCCGACTCACGATCGCGCGGGGAACGTTTGATTTCGATAGGAAACGTCGTAAAGGCATTTTAGGGGGAGCCGTATCACCGGCAGAAACAAAAAAGTCATCCCGACGTGCTCCGATAGAGAAACCGTCGCCTCTTTGTCGGCGGGCATGATTGTATCCCATTTTAAGCATCTAAAGGGTGGCGTTGCGTCGTGCGACACGTCGATTTTCCCTTTCGGAAATTGTCATCTCATCGGGGAAACCACTCCTTCCCGACAAGCCCCATGGTTTTGTTCGGAACAGAATATTGGATCGTCTGGTGTGCGTAGTTTAAGTTATTAATTTACTGTTTTCGTATTTGTGTAATCCGTATTTCAATTTTTCAAGGACGAAAATTTCAAATACATGTCGTACTGCGGATCATTATAGAGTTATGTAGCTTTCTTTTTAATTTCAATCAGTTGAAAATAGTATTATACATAGATGTCATTCAATCCTTTTAATATCTTCAACGTTCCCAAAAGCAACTATTCAATTTTGTCAAATCCACAGTCTAGTTATTATGCACGAATAATACAAAATTTCAACTGAGTCTAAATGTGAGTGTTTCCAAATATATTTATAAAGTATTTTTATTTATGTTTTTAAAGCTTTGTAGTGTGGCGACTACCTCCACTATTCGCCAACAGATGGATTCCTTTCTCGTAAGTTACCTGACACATCCCGGTTTGTATATATACAATCTCGAAGGCAGGGTCCGCTAGTTAGCCTTATTGACGAGTCCTCTAGCGGACCCAGGACGAAACGCTCCCCACTATTTTTCTTACATTGTCCTATCCCCAAAGTAGTATCATTATTTTCACAGTTAACTTGATTAGAAGTATTTGGATTGTAACAATTTCTTAAACGAAGACAATTCACATTTATAGCATGCATACGTTTACATAAGTGTTTGAACGTTATCGACAAAAGTACAGAATTTTATTATGGCTTCAAAGAACGAGTCAGACCCAGCAAAGTACGGCATTAAAAGCATTTCGTGTTTACGAATAGTATCACGTAAATTATTTGTTGAACTTGGCAGACATTTTATGTATCAATTGGCTATGCCTCGCATTCTTTTCTCACAGTCCACTTCAGCGCTGAGCGGTTCTAGCATCAATAAAAAGATGATTTGTCATCCTTAAGAGACGTTAAAAATAAATACTCGTGATTAACCGGCCACGGCAGCTTTGAAGCAGGCTTCCGGTTGGTTTCGCCAGCGGTGCGACGTCAGTGACATGCGCATCGATTTTCCCAGCATTAATTCGTCAAGTTCCGCGGGTTTTGGTAGCCGGTAAGCAGATTTCCACGGTTTCTTTCAGACCGCGGAGAATTATCCGTGTCCCGTGAAACTCGTTGGCCGGATCGGCTTGCAGAGGGTTCCGCGGGGCCGTGCGGGGGCGTGCGGCCTGTGGGAGAACGGAAAACGACGGCAAACGAGCGTCAACGTGTGCCGGTGCCTTTCGTCTGGCTTCGCGAACGTTTACCCGTCCAGGCCGTAATTGCGGGGAAAAAATTCACGGAAAGGAAAATGTGTTTGCCCGGCCGTTTTGAGAGAACGCTCGTAAAATCGTCGCACGACCGAATGCAATCACGCTGGATTAAACGTTGATACCTTTCAGCTACGAGCCAATTCTCTCTGCGCTTGCCAGTCTCCGTTCCTTCTTGTTCGCTGGGGTAAATCTAACGCGGCGCCCGCAAACTGGGTCAACGGGATCCCACGATTTCACGGGTCGCTGACATTTAAACAGCGATTCGATTGCGAACAAGATTTTTGAATTGGATGCGGACGGAATTAAAGGCGGGCCGGTCCGCGTCGAAATATTAGGTGGAACAGGGTCTCGGCGATATTTAACGTTCCTATTCGACCAAGCTCCCTCGGGGACCTGGCTTTTCTGAACACTGACACCAGCGGCCAGAATAAATGTCTTAATTGGATTCGGAAAGTCTCGCATACGTTTGATTTGACTTTCCTCTTGTTATCCTCTTGTTCCTTGTTTTCGAGAAGCAATTTTTCAGAAGTACCTTTGTGACCTTGTACGTTCTTCGGATAAGCTGTTTGAAAGCTTTTGGAACAACCTCAATTACAATAATTCTTCGAGATTACTTCTAGTCAACTCTAGAATTGAACAACTTTACTTATAATTGTTTCCTTATGTTTCACAGAAGTAACTAACGAGGTGAAACAACGATGTTACGGCTTGAAAACTAAACGCACATTTGGAATTTCCTTAAGACGAACAAGGAAAGATCCAACTCACTCAGGTCATTTCCAATCTAAATAAATCAATATTTTCGCTAAATCAACTTATTTTTCTAATATATCCATAAAAATTTTGAGCAATTCTGTTATTATAAACACAACTAGGTAGTTAATATTGGTCACAGTCACAATGACTTTAAAGTGACACTAAAGTGCTATGAAAATCCTAAGCAACGTTAGTTTATCCAACACATCAAAGCGAAATTATATTTCTAATGATAAACGAATAGTGCCACTCATGCGTTGCCAATACAGGAAGCGCGTTGATGTTCACGCTGTCCTTTAATAACATAATGTTCAAGAAACCACCTCAGAAACGACTAAAACCTGATTCTTTGTCAGAAAATACTCTAATATTTGCGATCACGCGTAAAGATCCTTTTGGTCGGCGATGTATGTAACAAAAATAAGTATTGCATAGAATCATGCCGGACTGAACCAGAAAGAGGGTTTATCGTTAAAGGATCGAACACGTGTACCTCGTAAAGTCCTATCGTTTTGTAGAAGCCGCTTAAACGCCTCGTAAAGGCAACAGAGTCCTTTCGTAGACATATCTGCCGGCAGAAGATCGACCGGCGAAGGTATCGGCTCGAGGCAAAATTCAACCCCTCGTTCGCGGGGGTGTCGCGAGAGTTATTGCGAGACGGCGCAGCTTATCATCGCGTCGTACAAAGGCCGTTTATCATACGGCGAAATTGTTACGTCGACGGGTACCGATTCGTCGCGGGGCGAGACCGAACGTTGGGGAGAACGCGGGTGGCCGATGGGGGTGACTTTCCTCTGCACACTTTGCGGTCGCGAGGAGGGGTGGTCGCAGCTTTTGTCGCGTTGCACAGACGCGTAGAAAAGAAGAGGCAGGGGCTGGTTTTGCGAGCGCATTGTCGTCGGCCGCGTTGTCCTTCGTCTTCCGCCTAGACTGCCACCACCCTTTCTGCCATTTCCATAATAAACGTCACGGTTTCAAGGTCTCGTTGTCTCGATTTTACACGTCATGGGCCATCCTTCGCAAAGTAATTACACTGGAAAATGAAGATCTCGGTAATATATTATTTTATTTGGCTGGACGTTACTTTTAAGTAAGCTTATTTGCTTGTAGAAACAATTTACTCCAGATTATTTAATTGCATATTCGTTCGTTCTTTTCTACAATTGAATCAATTTTAGTTTCGATTATTTCTCCTAATGAACGTTTTACTTTTGCAGGATGTCAGGCAAAGGGATGGTACAAAAAGCTAGACGTAAATAATTAACACTTTACCAACCGATAGCCTATAAACCGTCTTTTTCCCCCGATCGGTAACCTGTGAGTCGGTTGTCATGGTAACCAATAATTTGTTATCTATCATTAAGATAAACGTGTTAGATTGTGTAGTGTAAGCTTCAAAATTATTATACAATTTTTTAAATATTAGATACCTTTCGCGGTTAGTAAAATAAATAAAATAGGTAAAATAAATATTGTTTAATGCTAATGTTAAGAGAATATAAAAATGATAGCAGATTTAATTATCGTGTAATAACAGAAATTTTTACCGCCGAACGACGATCGGTAAAGTGTTAAGATGGATGTACGGTATCACTGCTCATGTTCTAGTATGTATCAAAAATGAGTAGATTTGACTATTCATGATCAGACCAGCTCATTACTATTCAGTAGCCTTCGCTTAGGTGAACTTCACTTCGAGTGAACGTAAATACACAATAAATATAAAGTTTCTTCTTCTTCTAAGAAATTAGTACGATCGATAAAGTTATAACCATTGTAATTGTAAAGAATATGGTACGGAAGAGGTTAAGACCATCACTATCTTCTCACCAGACATTTATTTTTCCTGGATCGTAATAGCGCTTTAAATAGAATGGAGAAATACTGTTTCGGTTTCTAGATTCATAAATGAATTAAATTAATAAGCATTTAATTAAATTAAATTAATTAAATTAATAAACGGTCTAGTCATTAGTAATTAGTTAAAGTTAATATAGTACATCCTCGAATTGAATATTAACATATTCTACCATCGTATAATAGTTTGTCCTATTTAGACATATATTTTTGACTTTATGCATTTATGACGAACATAAGTAGACGCATTTTCATAAAACAAAAGAATTACGAGAATTAATGAATATCAATATATTACTATCGTTTTAATAAAATTGTTAAAGAAAAGAAGAAGTTCTTAATTGGCCCCTATATTATTTTTACACAAAAATCCACAGTCTACTTATCATGGTGTCTTTCCATTCCAGCAAATCCGCGTAACTCATATCTTTGCATCTAACAATTACCCACACCACCTCTAGCAGAAACATAGCAGCTGGAATTTTCCTTTAGGATTTTAATTACAGCAGAAACACTACACTTGGTTTCCCTTTTACGGGGGTTCCTGGGACGCGGTGCTCCATAGTTTGTGTGTTCCAGTTGCCGAGCAGGCCGTGCACAATTTTCAGTAACGACTGCACGAAATCCGAGCGGCGAGACCGCGAAAGCAATAACTCGGCCGCGCCGTGATTCGGACAATAGCGGTGTTGATTAGTCGCTCCCTTTAAGGGCGCAAATTCCTCGAAGAGCTGTCCGTCTCCGGTTGAAGGGCCTGCGGTATCGCTATTTCGTAACTCGAAGTGGTCGTGAAGGACCTCCGCTTACACGGGACGCGGTTCTAGCATCGGCCTCGAGGGATCGGTTCTTCCTTCGAGATGGCTAGGCCCTCCGGCCCCGACAACCATGACTTCGCACCCTCCACCGCACATCCGGATTGTTAGGAGGATCCCCGCTTAAGCGTTCCTCCCGCGGCCACCGAGGGGGTCGAGTCTTTTCTTCGGTTTAGGGACCGGTCCAGTTCGAATTGAGATTACCTCGTGACGGTCACGTTTTATTGCGTCCTTCAATTGTCGGCACGCGTGGTTCTCGAACTTTTTTCGAAGTGGCCACTCGACACCTACCGTTGTCCACCGCGAGTTTTCGGGTACATTCTAAGTATCCTAAAATATTCTCAGGTTTTTGTCAACTTTGTAAATATATGCTATATATTCTCGTTGGTAAATGTAAGTCTTAATTACTGGTTGCTGATGGTGTCCCTTTGAACGTTATTTATGAACGTTATCATCTCTCAGAAACTTTTCATGTTTCACATGTTAACAGGGACCACTCCAGGAAGTCATGTATTTCTATAATCACGCTATACAAATTTATATCTATGCCAGGAACATATTTGATTATAATTTTTACAAAATTTCGTTCGGTGAGCTGAGGACAACTCGAATTTTATATAATTCGTATGTTAAGGAGTTAATCTTTTGTACTACGATTTCTTTTACAGATATGTAGAATTACTACACCAGTACTTCATCAATTAGTGTATGTCTCGATTATTTGCCAAGTATCGACGATAGAAAAGGAAGTAAATTTATTAGGTTATGTTTGAAGTCTTCGTAAAATGTCTGACAGATTTCAATTTAATTTAACGACTAATCATTTTACATAATTATTTTAGCTAATCCTGAATTCGTACCAAATTAATTAATAATACATAATTGAAATAGTCTTACATATCTAAATCAGACTAAAAGCATAGTTTATAATACCACTGTCAAAATTATTATGAGAAACATCTAAATCGTACTTTGTAAACTGATTGAAGTTAACACTTTAGCGACCAGTAGCCTATAAATCGGCTTTTTTCCCCAATCGTTAGCTTATGAATCGGTTATCATGGCAATCAATAATTTGTTATGAATTATCGAGGTAAAAGTGTTAGATTTTACTACTGTAAGCTCCAATATTATTACATAATTTTTGAAAAATTAAATACCTTTCGTGATTAAGAAAATAAATAAAATAAAAATAGAAACTAAGAACATTGAACTACTGTAAGCTCTAATATTATCATATACTTTATTAAATATTATACACCTTTCGCGATTAATAAAATAAATTAAATAAAAATAAAATAAATAACACAGATAAAATAAATATTGTTTAATGCTAATTTTCTAGAAATATAAGAATGCTAGTAGATTTAATCATCCTATAATAACAGAAATTCAGCCGAATGATCGGTCGGTAAAGTGTTAATATGATTTAAAACGTGCCATCAATCTATTTCTTATTTGAAACATATTTCCTCAACTTTCCCTTACGTAAATAATCGTGGCAGACTATAGAGCGAATCTCGAAAAACGGTATCGTTGCTCGTGAACGACATTTTTAGGACTATAAGCGCGATTAATCATTACATAATAAAAAAAATATAGGGGAGGGAACGTCGTTGGTCACGGTCCTGGTAAAATATGTAACGGATGCGCTCGCGAGTGCAGTCGAGTCTCTCGTTCACCGCATGCACTGTTCCCGGCCGTATAAATAACGGTGGCAAGAAGAGCCGCGCGAATATGCAAGAAAACCGTCCCGCAGACGACGCAAAACACACGTGCTGGAAACCGAGACGTGTACCGGTTACCGGTAACGGTGCCCGCTCACAGGAAATCGTAATCTATATTTTATATCAGCCGGAACGAAAATATCGAGTGCGCCGGCAGTCTCGTCGAGCTTTTTCGCGCCGCGCCCGTATTTTCGATGTTACGGCCATTTGAAATTCCTCCAAGCGTCAAAAGAGAATGTGCTCGATTTGTCGGTTTTGAATTCGACTGGAAAACTTAGTTCTACGATCCACTATATTTTTCGCGACGTCTAATCTAAGAATATTTATCGCCTTTTCGTAAAATACTTCTTCGTGCACTTGGACAGCAGCCGACACGTGTTTAATGTCCCATCGATTTGTCGACTTTATGCTGTTTTTGAACTCTTCTTTAAATCTTCTGAAAAGTAGCGGTTACATACATACATACATACATACGTACATACATTGGATACATATGCATATTTCCCGTCGACATTTCTCAACGAAGACATTTGCACATATTCTTTAAATATGAGTCACAGTATAAAAAATTACCCAAATTAGCATCCTAAAATTGTTCAGTTTGAATCAAAACGAGAAACGACATTTTGTCAATATTTCTAGATAAGTATTTACATCCATAAAGTTGATATTCGATTTCGTTGCGATCTAATTTACGATTCCAACACTCTTAATTTCTCATAAAGTTATTTGATCAATTTTCAAGAGCATATTCTGTTTAAAATTTTACCCGAATATTAACGTGAATCACTGTACATCAATTTTTCAGTTACAAGCCGCGTTCGCATCCGGTGTACGCGAGATACAATTTCTGATTCGCGGATATGTAGTAGATTTCCCGGTGATTCAGAATATTCGTGTTTCCGACAAGGTTATATTAACGCTCGGCGAATTCGAAGAATATTAAGGGCAGCTCGGTGAAAGGATTCTGGTTAGCGCTCAAAGACCGGTCGCGTTTCTCGCAATTTTGCAGCTATTTCATTCGCGAGGCGAAGGAAAACGGAAAGATGAGGGTGGGTGCGGAGGGGCGGGATTATTCGGTGTTCTTGCGCTTCATTCGAGAACCTAAATCTCCTCCGGTTTAATAGCTTCCCTTTTCCTTGGTTATCTCGTGATTGATCGCAAAGAGACGGACCCCTTCTGCGCTCTGTTCCTAACGTAGCTGAAAGTTGAATTCAAAATGCTGCGAGAGCCTGGAATCCTAGAAACGAACCGCGTTAAACCGTTCGTTTATTCTGGCCAGATTACTCGCGCGCTTCTCTCCCGCGTTGCTCTTCTCGCTTAGCGATGTTGCTGCTACGTCTTGAACGTAATTTAACGTTAAACGTAAACTCCGACAAATTCCCATCTCTTTACAACGGCGTCGTTTATTACGCTCGGAGAATTCGACTCGGTAAAACACCGAGGATTTTTACGGAATCCCTCGGAACGTTGCGGATCGATCTCATCGACCTGGAAAAGATTCTTCATCCGAGACGTACTTCTACGATTGCTCCACTTATAATTGGCTATGAGAGGATAATGAAACTAGGCTACGGTTTTGCGATCTTTTCATTCGATTCTTCTATTGTGATCCGACTCGCCGCGGCTTTCTTGCTCGTCTTTATTGATTCTCCTAACTGTGGAGTACGTGATTCTCCTATTATTAACTCGCGTTTGATAAGTAATGTGCCCGTTTGATTGGCAGACAACCTGGCTGAAAATGTTGACTCAGTTTAGTCGTTCCATATTCCCTATTAGCCGTCTCATACCTTTTGCATGCACAGATTTAGCTCATTTGCGGTTTCCTTGGTAGAAAATTCACTTGACTGCCTTAAAATCCTTTTCTATTTTCTGTTTTTGCTACTTGTTTTAGAAGCTGGCGTATTTTTAACTTCAGATCTATGATTCAGGTTATTATTCTTGTTTTATTGTCACACGATTATGACAGGCGCTATACGTCATATCGGAAATGTCTTAAGCAGCGTAAAAATTGGTAATTTAAGAATGTTCCAAGAAAATTCATCCCCGCATTATTAATATCTTTCGCACAGAATGCGGAAATATTAGGTGTCCAGTGTACATAATTGTACGTTGTTCACTGAATAAACAATGCACTAAGAAAGTTTGTTCTTAAGTCTTAACGATATCTGCAAACATCTCAAAATAAAATTTATCTGTATTGTACTCGAAATTTTCGATTTTTGACAAATTGTTCTTTCAATCACAGCTCGATCAAATGACTAAAAAGATCGCACAGCAAAGTTCAAGGAGTTGCTGTAAAGAGGTGACTTCGATCTTCAGATCCATGTAACACTTAATATCGTAACATTTTCAAGAAAGATCATGTCTCTTGTTTTCCACCTGTTATGTTATGCAAAAACATAATACAGGAAGATTAACGATCAAAGAAGTCTCAATCGTTAAAATTACTGCAGATTTATTCTTGTATGAACTCTTATGAAGTTATAACTATATACTGTAAAATACTGGGTGGTCCACCTACATATCCCTCCTAATTATGGCGGTACAAAAAATATTTTGTATGCTATTTGAATGGTTTAAAAAAACCATTGTATTGCAAAAAGTATTCTTTTCTAATGTAACTTTTTTCGGAGGTTTATCGATATTTTTCGCGTATAAATGTATAATCTCTTTATTGCATCGCATAGGTGATGCAATAATACGTTCAGATATGTATATTATCTGACCATGAAATGGTCATCAATGGTCCTTCGAATTCGAAAATGAAATGAAGACGAAAATTTGTTATCTATCGAGACTTTAGAGACGAAGACATCATACGAGAAACTGTAAGTGTCACTGTCATGAAACCCCATTACGAAATTTGTAAAACCTTTTTACGAACCTATTCTTTAAACTTGCTTTTTCATTTCTCCAAACCTATCGATTTTGTTTTCACGACTGTTTTCTGATAAATCTTACTGTAAATTTCTTGCATGTGACGTTTGCCCTTACTTCAAAGAAACTTTGACAGTTCCTTGGAACTCTGAGTGTCCTGAGTCTTTTTATAACCAGTGCATACCTATGCCGTTACAGTGTCGCGTATTGTCATAGATTATCAGCCCCGCCTCGCGCGTTAGCAGCGCATAATCGGTGTCACGTCCGAGTGTCACCCCTCACCTACGACTTACAGTAGAGTTTAACCGGGATTTTATCTTTAGCCGGGCTTAGGCTTCGACCGTCCCACGGCGCGATCCACGATTGTTTGTAGAAATATTCTTCCGGCCGTTATTTACACGGCCATCAAAACGTCCGGCTAGACCGGGCGCGCGTAAGCTGGTTTCATGGGCAGTTTGTCCCTGCCGCGGCCCACCTATCCATCGTCCCGTTCAAGATCGGCGGATTACCGGGGCCGGGTTATGGTCGTACGGATAACATTGTCCTTCCCGTATCGTCTCACGAAATTACGTGTACCTACAGGCTGTTACTTAATATGTTGAAAATACTACGGGGACGGGATTTAGCACTGCGTGGCAATCAAATCGCTTTATACGAGCCGTTTGCATACGAGCTCTCGTTTCTCCGTTCCACGGCGTGCGAAGCATGCGTCGCGCCCGAGTCTCTTCGTTGATTAAGGAAAACGTTCCGCTTCTAATTGGTCTGCTAAAGATTTACGCGAAATGAAATTTTCTACGGCTGGTTTACAGACTGAACCTAAACAGTCGCTCGTGCTCCCTTTCGATGGTATTCAAAGTCCGCTTTAACCCTTGCGCGAGCTACCAAAATGTGTAATTTCAAATCTTTAACGATATGATGACTGCCACGCTGATTATACGTGGATGCCGTTCTTTGATCAGGTTTTGGGACCAAACTTATATTCTGAAATGTTTGAATACCTTAAGTATTATTAAAAATTGTAGCAAGCAGATTGATCAACATCTACTGCCACACCAACAACCTTGAATATTTTATAAAATTAAGGCATTTTTTGGCAGCATCGGATTTTTAAATGATTGGTATATATTTTCTTTTAAAAGAAAATTTAATCAAAATATGGCTCATTTACTTGAACGCATTTCCCGATGAGTTTTTGGTGTATAAATGCTATTATTAAAGAAGTATATATTATTTTACATGAATATAAACAAGTTTATAATCGAGAAACTCAAAATAAATGACAAAAATACAGAATTTTTAAGTAATTCTTTCTAGGCAATACATAATAACACTGTAAAAGAAGTTTTCTTATAAACGACAACGTAAGCAGGGAGGCACACATTTACACGTACTACGTTAGAGTTAGACTTCAAACTTCTTGAAAGAAGTGATCATTTTGATAAAGTTAAACTGCCTAGTTTCAGCTTTGCGATTTAGCAGTGAACGAATACAAAATTCTTTTAGAAGGAATTATTTGAAATTTACAAACTGGTATAACCTATTTCGAATGTTTCTACTTCTCGACTGATACAGTCGATTAGAAGCTCAATTTCGACGGCGACGTATATCAAAAGCAAGTTCAGGCTTCGTAACTTTTTCTAGACAGATATCGATTCGCAAGTTGGATAGAGGGAATATCAAGAAGAAGAATTTTATCCGAGGCTCTCGACCTCCCCGTGTCCAGTGCACGCGAGTGCAGGATCAGCGTCCGCAGCGAATCAGCGTCATCGAACGTCCAACGGAGCTCGGTTGTCGGTTGTTCCTCTCAGTGCGCGCCGGTGCGTTGATTCGTTTATGCCTTCTCTTTCTTTCTCTGCAAGGTTTCTTTTTTCTCGCGTATCGTTCGTGCCGACTGATATAATGGACTCTCCAGAGGCGGCCGTTCTGATAAAGCGTGGGCACGCCACGAGAAAATGACCATAACGGAAGACACGAATTACATGATGTAAACGCGCCACCTACGGCGAGACGGGCCGGATTGAATTTAATACTAATTAAAAGTAATAAATCGGCGAACGAATGATTTCTGCGCGGCGAGCGCCGGTCCTATTCCCCCCTCTGTGCACCCCCTCAGCCCCCTGTTCGGTGCGCAGCGTCGTTGGCCCCGGGGCCTGCGCGCGTTTCTGCCGAATTAAGTCGGACAGTATCTTTTTCTGACCCCGCCAAGAGAGAAATGCAATTAAACCGAGATCAGAGGAACGCGTCTCTCGTCCCGCGGCACGCTCGCTGCGTTCTGACTTATGACTCGCAGGAAAAAAGATTGGAACGCGGCTTTTAATATCGTCCAACTCGGCCGTTGTTGTATATTCGCGGGCTCTTATTAAGTCACTGCCACCGTCCCCCGCGTTTCACACGACGCACCCCGCTCTCTTTCTCTTTCTTTCGCTCCCTTTCTCTCTCTCTCTCTCTCTCTCTCGTTCTCTCTTTCAACCCCACGGAGCAATTTCTTCGACTCCGTAATGACGCTCGTAACTCCGGCGAACGGGGACCAACGACTCGCAGATCTGCTACTGCTCGATTATTTATCCAAATTTGCAAACAGGAATTGGGAAGACAGTGGCTCTAATGTGCAATATTGTTTCATTTATTTGATTTCAGGTTACATTAGCGTCAGTGTCATCATCGAACACAGTTGGTTAACGTGAGGTTGACATAAGTTATTAGTACATCAGTGTTAATATTGGTATACTACATATAAACTAGTATTCTTATTGTTTGTAGTACATGTATATGTTTTTTTTTAAAGAACGAGTATACGTGGTACATTATCTTGGACATTTAAGTAATCGTTGAAATTGTAAGACACGTTGCATAGTAATTGTTGAATGACTGAACAATCGAGTAAAATATGTTCGATTGTTGAAGCAGTGTTACACAAAGAACAAAACTGAGGTTTACTCTTTTTATGTGAAATACTAAGTTCATATTTCCTATATAAATTGTTCAATTTTTAAGTGTTCGGATAGAGCTGATTTAACTGTATATGTCAAACTGTTGAAGATTTAGAAGTGCCATGAGTAAGTACGTCGAACCTCTCGTTTTCTTTAGCAAATATTCTACACTGGGTAATATGTATTTCTGGTTCTGATCTTTTGATGCAGTTTCTGATTCTTAGATTAAAAATAGTTTTGAATGTAAAGAGTTATGGGAGGGCGCAATATATGTTTTAAAACAGTATGCTACAACGTCAAGACGACGGAAAGGATAATTGAATAACTTTGTCGATATTAAGGTCTGAATGAATTCGCGATAAACTATATCGTTCCTTTTGAAATGCGAACAAAGATTTCAGTTCTTACTATTGTTTCACCGGAAGTTATAACACATTTCAGCTCCTGTGACAGGTGAGTGTGAAATGTATCGCAAAATTGTTATCCTAGTAACACGTACATGTATACAGATAAAAGTCTCGTTCAAATCCACGAGAAAGTACAACTAACTTTCCGAGAGTTTCACAGAGTTATGCACTCACTATACAGCGTTACTGAATATCGTAAATTTCACGGTTTTCGAAGAGCGAAATCGATCGATGAGTAATTGCTCAGATATTCAGCATTCGCTTCTTTCTAGTAGTTGTGTGTCAAAGAGGTGATAACTATGTCCAAACGCAGAATATTGTTTCCAAAAGATTTATACGAAATCAAAGCAATGTACAGTGGTATTAGAAAGTATTAGAACACTTCACCAACGGAATAGCTTGTTAAACATTGAACTGAACGAGTTGAATTTTTTTTATTTATTAGAGAGACAAGTTTACTAAACAATACCTCCAAATCAAAATTTTACATTCGCTGGAATGACGAAACAAATGAAAAGATTATGTTTTTTACTTTTATACCTAAGTATAGGGCAAAAAATTTAAACAATGCGTTTCAAACTGCGTCGGAAGCGATTAACATTGTTATTACAAACAATTAAAGATACCCAGAATCGAAGTTTTTGTCGACTTTCGGTTACTAACTGTAAGAAATGTGAAGATTTTTACATCTTTCAATACCTGATTTTAACAAAATATTTTATAGACTAAAACATGAAATGGTAGAACGTTGAATATAATTAGACCGTCTACATAAAATTTAATTAAAGATCGTATTGAAACAGATTGTATCAATACAAAATAATCAAAAATTAAAAATATCGTACATGTTAATAGTTTTATTGTGCCCCCTAAGAAAGAATACCGGAGTGCAAAAAGTTAACAAAATTATTTTAATTTACAAGATGTATGAGCACTTTTTGGATCTACTAAATGAAAAAGAACCCCAGAACTATTCCCTTCCCATTTTTCGGCATAAGTAACATTGTGGCGTGCATTATACATTATATATTATACATTATATATTATACATTATATATTATACATTATATATTATACATTATACGTTATACGTTATACGTTATACGTTATACGTTATACGTTATA
>CM052160.1:2734924-2862951 GCA_028455555.1 Augochlorella aurata
TTATATATTATATATTATATATTACAGGTGACATAAGCTTGACACAAGCCGAGGAGGTCTTTCTAGGGTTAAATAAAACCAACACAGTTTATTCAGTTTATTCGAATGTATCTTACTAAGAATTAAATTCTAAAACTGATCACAGGATAGCATGTCCACCTTGTAACCGGCACGCCGCAGCGGCGCGGCAGTCAGCGTGTCAAATATCGAGTTACAGCCCAGCCTGCGACAAATTCCGCGTATTTTCTTTCCAGCCTCTTTGCAACTAACGCCCCCGCGGCGTTCCTCCTTTTTCTCCCACGCTCGTTTTTGTTTAGTTTAATTAAACCCACGCGCTGGCAGGTCGCGCGAAATTGTATCCCGCGCCCGGAAAACTCGCAGCGGCGGAGTTTTCGGGGTTTAATTAATTCGTGCTTTTTAGAAGCGGTAATTAGGAAATCGCGGCGGCCGTTCTCGCAGTGCGTGAAAACGCGGCCGAGCCGCGTCGCCCACGATTATAACCGGTATCGCCGAAAAGTTTATAGAACCGGTGTTCTCGTCGTTCTTCTGTTCGTTTTGTTGCCGGAGCGAACCCTTTTTACCGTTCCGCGGTCCCGGGCCAGAGCTGCGGCGGAACGTTTGAATTTCCGTGGAACTTCCGCGTGAACTGGAGTGTCATCCTGCGCCCCCGAATCCACCGTATAATTTGAATAACACGGAACGGGCACTCGTTGCGAATTTATTTACGTCGCGCGCTTTGTTTCACGGGGCTGCACGCCGCGCACACTACTCCCCGCGACTCACCACCTGCACCGATTCACTCGAAAAGGAGGCCTCGGAAATCGAGCTCTCGTTCTCAACGAATCGTTGCACTAAGCGCGACTTCATCACGTTCCCAAATTTATTAACATCCGCGTACGTAATTACTTTAAATATACGATGTTACCTAGCTTTCGCATTATAGCTGTATTTTTACGTATCACAAACTTAAATTGTAAACTATTGCATCTACGAAACAAGGATATCTACGTATAAGGATGCAAAGGGAAACGATGTACTTTTTCTTATACTTGATAGTTACAACGATCGATGATGATCAAGATATAATATAAGTACTAGGAATTAGTAAAAATTAAACGAGTTGGGTTATGATATACTATAACGTATGAATTTATTACTTAGTAGATAGACCACATATAGGCTAATAAGTTTAAATTTTGTAGCTTGTGGATATGCACCTTTATACTATCTATACAAGAATAATTTTGCATCATTGCTTCCTTGTGTTGCACATGTACAAAAACTGCATTCTAAAATGTCGTAGATAAAACTGATTACACACAGGAATTTCGTTGCATTTAAAATTGTATAAGAAAATACAGAATGTAGTTATTTTAACAATTTCTATAGAAAAAATGTGTCGCTAGATCGTGAAAAAATAATATTGCGCAAATGTTTTATTTTCATCTGCACGCGCAATAATTGCAGTCCCACGTGTCGTAGCATTAGGAGTTAAGTAACAATTTACGAATTCGTTAATAATTCTTTCCAAACTTTGCATTCCGTATTTTTGACAAAACAGGTACATCGAAATACATCGTCCCGAACCTACGCGAATCCGCAGACAGTATAATCAGAATCAGAAAATCACGAAACTGCAGACACTCAAGATTCAACTATCGAAAATTCCGATTCGCTTGCATTCAGCTTTGAAAGCACTATGCAACTTTCAACTTAGAAGGTTGCTTCGGAACCGGCGGCGGCGATGCCCAATGGTTCGTAGAATAAAAAACTGTAGCCGGATTGGCCGGATAGCCTCTTTTATTTTTCTGCGTCAGGAGAAAGGATCGCGTTCAAAGTTTTCGTTAGAGAATTTTTGCTAGCTGGCGTTCCGCTGCCTTCTTGCACGAAAGTCGAAATACTTGGGATTTCTCTACGGAACTTTCGCGTTACATTGTGGCAAGCGGGCGTTTTCGAAAGCGGATTTTTTGGAACCGGATTAGCGGGAGGGCCCCTTGGAACGGCTGAAAAAACTGAGGCCGGCGCGACGCAGCGGCGCAGCTACAACGACGGGCTTAAATCTGATTTAAGTCATATACCGTGTCGCGATGTTTCCGCCGAAAAAAGACAAGGATCCCTCCCGTGAGCTACCTTAAATTTACATCAAACTGTACGCGGTTTAATCCGGGAATGCCGTAGCCCTGCTCTCCCGGCCCTCGCTCCTTTTCTCTCCTCTACTCTCTCGGCCAGGGTTGCTCGTACACGAACAAGCACGCACGCGAGGAAGCGAGTAAGCGACCGAATCAGTGCACACAGGCAGGACGCATCATTGGACGAGGAGCCAGGCCTTACCCGTATCTCGACTTTTAATCTTATTACGGGCCCCGGACGGAAGATATGCCCGAGACGTATCATTTTCGCCTTCGCTAATTTATCACTTTCCATAAACTGCTCGGCCTCTAAGCGCGGATTCCGTAACGCCGATGATAAATAGCGAGCGAGCGGATCGCCCGGACCGATACCCTGCCACTGACGAAACAGCAGGTACCGGATGGAGGCATTCGTTTCATGAACAAATTCCGAAACGCTCGAGATCGAAGCCTAACCGGCTTCTTGAACTTTGAAGAAATCAGCTTCTGTTATATAAATGACATTTTCTGACTTAGTATTTTTTAACCAGTTAACTGTGGCGATCTCTTTGCAAAGCGCCCACCAGTGTGTGTCGCGATAATCAAGCGATGACGAATCCAAAAAGACGAATCCAACTCAAATTATTTATAATTTTCATTTGTTTGTTTCATTTCGTCCTGACCTCTAAACATTTTAAACGTATTAAAATTTACTAATATAATTTAGTTTTCGCCAGAATTACAATTTAAATATCAAATTGTAACAAAATTTTAGCATGACGGATATAGTCGTCATGACACATAATTCTGTCATCTCCATGACGGATATAGTCGCCAAACACACTTAACTGGTTAAATAGTCCTAGTTTCGTTTCTTTTGATCACAGATCCAACTTCATATCTTTGTCAAGTACGAGAACTGTGAACGAGACTGAAAATAATTGATTAAAAATATTTCTGTGTTTTTAAAATATATATTGTTATTTTTCAGTAAATTGTATTTAATCTACAGGATATGTTATTTTTATGAAATATTTTTAATCTCCTTAGCAATTTGCTAAATGTAAACATTATTCATTTATTTCATGCCGGAATAAGATTTAATAAATACTTCATCACTAGAGTTATTGCGGACACTATGAATATAAGTTTCTATACTTTTCTGAGGATATATGTTAACAACAAAGAGGCTTTAATTAGTATAGTAGTGAACGAAATCATTAAAGTATTTTTACATTTTTGTCAATTTGATCAATAAGTTGTAATTTGACACTCTACATATTGATTGCTGCTTGATGTTCTTTTGACCATTTATGTTCATTATCATGTTCCAGAAATTAATCGCATTGATAATGCAATATTTATGGAGCACTATAAGCAACAATTTTACGTTACTTTGTCTAAATAATTAAAATATGTTTCTTCAGACTTTTAGCGAGTTATATCAGAATGATGTGTTCAAAGAAATAAAGGCATTCAATATATTCCTTATAAATGTATCGTTGCTATTTCAATAACTATACATTTGAAACAAGTTATTCTGATTAACACATTGAGTACCAACAAACAAACAAATTTTTAGTGCCATCTGTTATATAAGCCAAACTTTGTTAGGATCTAGGACATATGAAAAAGAGTTACAAAAGCAATTTGCTATGATTAATAATAACAATCTCTATGATTAATCAAGTTATTCTGATTTTGTGTGTTATCCAGTTTACAATTCAACAATTTTCATTTATAAAACCGAAATGATACAGTTACGTCGACTAAAGGGTATCTTATGGTAAAGCTAAAACTAAATATCATAAACTGTTGTCAATGAATGCATTTTGTTATACCCTGCAAGCGTGCAGTTATAATTTGCAAGCGTTCCACAGAGTTAAATACAAGAATTTTAGAAATTTTTATTTTACAATTTTGTAGTTATTGTTATTCCTAAAAGAATTTATTAATGCTAAAGATATTTTCCTTCGTGTATAAATGTTTCATTCAGTAAAATAAAAATGAAATATTATCAAGTTCGAAGGCACTATAAATATATACAAATCTGCAGTAACTAATAAATAATGAGAAAACTTCTTTTGTGTATTAAAAGACTACTTCTGTCAAAACTAAATCCAACATACCATCTGTTGCAAATACATACGTTTCCTTATAACTGATAAATTTGCAGGTACTAGAAATTTATAAAAATATACAGTACAGTACTAAATTATAAGAAAACAATACAATAATGAGATGAATTATAAAGAAAATAGTAAAACGATTCTCCAGTTCTATCTTTTTGGTATGAAATATCGTCTAATGATGCTTTTAAAACAAAGGGAAAAGAACCTCGACGAAAGAATGTGAGAAAGCAGATGATTACGTGTGGATTCACTCCGGTACGATCGAAACACGGATCACAAATTATCCAGAACCAGCTGCTCGAGCGTCAACGGGGACAGATAAAGAAAATGATTAAGGACTGCGTTATTTCACGGACGAGCAATTAAAATCGTGAATTTGAATCGTCGCCGGCCACGTATCCGAAGTCAAATCGAGTATCTGATAGGAGGGGCACGGAATGAGCAGAATTGCTCGGCCCGGACGGAGCCGTGCACGAGAAAGCTTGATTGGTTTCGCGATTAATTCGCTTAAGCAACAGAAGCGTCCGCTGAAAACTCTCGGCGGGTACAGATTCGCGAACACGATGCTCTGTTCGAGCTTATCTTCTCGTGTAACCCGTTGCTCTTTCAGATAAATTAATGCCGTAGCAATGGCTGCGCCGCGCGCCGTCTCCGTCGGCGATGTTTAGATTGAATTCTTAATAAAGAGGATCGTGTACCGGGTGATACGGAAAACACTGTTGTTTCGAGCATTCGTCCCGTTTCTCTTCGAATACTTTTCGTTCTAGACAATTGAGACTGCTTACTATTCGAGAGATACGGATTCTGTGTGTTCGCAGCAAAATTAATTAAATTCGACTTTACCAAATTTTCGTCTCTTGGACTTCTTCGACGAAAACGTAATTAGCACACAGTTCCATGGACGGTTTGTTACCATTATCGGCCGTCGAAGTGTTTTCATTCTCGTTAATAGCCTGGCCCCAGCGATTCATTGTTTAGCAAAGATTAGCCGTACCAATATTAACTCCGCTCGATTAAACAGTTATTCGAACGCGGATGGGCTCGTTCCAACCGAAGTACTATGTTATTTAACAGAGGTGGCATATTAAAATGCCGATTACCTTTCACTTGGGTTCTCTTGCATAAATTTCGAGGTGCATCTACTGCTATTATGCAGAATATTCAGCCCTCGTGGAACGTTTTAGGTCCCAAAAATCGGGATATAATTTAAGTCTGATAACTGGACTGCGGATTTTGTGCATTTTTCATAAAAATGACTGCATCAGAAACAAAATTGTGGAGTTCATGAGAAAAATCTAAGAACATTTTTATATTATGTAGGATTTATTAAAATTATTAAAGGAGAAATACATTTCCATCTTACTTACGTTTTTCATAATCACCTTAGACAATTTTTATTTTGCAAACAAATCCATACTATAATGATAATCATAGTAAATATCAAATCTTAACAAATTAATTTCATTTATAATTATAAAATAGCTAGACTATTGTTCAAAAGTATTCGGTCACTTACTTGTTTTTACATATAATCAAAATATCGTGTTAGCATAGTATATTTTATTATCTTAATATGTAAAGATACAAATTTTATGTTATTATCGAACAGCACAAGTAATATTCATACTTAAATAATGTTAAAAAAAATTGTTATAACGAAAGTTAAACGAAAGAAAAATCTTTGCTCCGAGGTATTTGATTTGATTATCTGTGATTACTAGTGGACATGAGTGATCATTTGAAGAAATTTGTACAACATATACTAGCGGAGGTAGTCGCCACAAAAGTGAAAGCGCAATATTGGAAAATGTACACATTTTTTTATCACATCCTGTGATGTTGGAAGAACATTAAATTAATTTTATCTATAATAAATAGTACAGATTACAAAACAATATTATATTATACCTTATTTCATACTCCTGAATATATTCTGGATTAATTATGCATACAATTTATATATTCCGACTCGTAAATTATACATGCTTTCGTTCAAATTTTTCGCAATTAAAATGTAATAAAGTTAAATATATTTAAGGCGTAATAAACACTATTTAACAATCGTCAACAAATGTATTGGGTTGGCAACTAAGTAATTGCGGATTTCACTCATAGATGGCTTCAGTTGAATTTTTAGGTTTGCAGACGTAGTACAAATGTAAAACACATTTTGTTATTTGATAGTTGGCAATTCAGCTGTCAATCAGTAAAAAAAGTTTTTTGATCGGTTGCGTTGTTTTCGTTTGGCGTTCGTTGAAAAATGGAAAATCAAAAGGAACATTTTCGTCATATTTTGCTGTTTTATTTCCACAAAGGGAAAACCGCATCGCAAGCTCATAAAAAGTTATGTGCTGTTTATGGTGACGAAGCCTTAAAAGAATGGCAGTGTCAAAATTGGTTTGCCAAATTTCGTTCTGGTGATTTTTCACTCAAAGATAAAAAACGCTCTGGTCGTCCAGTTGAAGTTGATGACGCCCTAATCAAAGCAATAATCGATTCGGATCGTCACAGTACAACACGTGAGATTGCAAAGAAGCTTCATGTATCACATACATGCATTGAAAATCACTTAAAAACAACTTGGCTATGTTCAAAAACTCGATACATGGGTTCCTCACGAACTGAAAGAAACGCATTTAACGCAACGCATTAACAGCTGCGATTTGCTAAAGAAACGTAATGAAAATGATCCATTTTTAAAACGACTGATAACTGGCGATGAAAAATGGGTTGTTTACAACAATATCAAGCGGAAAAGATCGTGGCTCAGGCCAGGTGAACCAACTCAAACAACATCAAAAACTGATATTCATCAAAAGAAGGTTTTGTTATCAGTTTGGTGGGATTATAAAGGAATTGTCTACTTTGAACTCTCACCACCCAACCGAACGATCAATTTTGATGTCTACATTCAACAACTAACGAAATTAAACAATGCAGTTGAAGAAAAGCGGCCCGAATTGACAAATCAAAAAAGTATTGTATTCCATCATGACAATGCAAGGCCACACACATCTTTGCCCACTCGGCAAAAATTATTGGAGCTTGGTTGGGATGTTTTGCCACATCCACCATATAGTCCTGACCTTGCACCATCTGATTACTTTTTGTTTCGACCTTTACAAAACTCCTTGAATGCTAAAAATTTCAATAATGATGATGATGTCAAATCGTACCTGATTCAGTTTTTTGCTAATAAAAACCATAAGTTTTATGAACGTGGGATTATGATGCTGCCTGAAAGATGGCAAAAGGTCATTGATTAAAATGGGCAATACATTACAGAATAAAGTTATTTAGTTCTATGAAAAAATTGTCTTTGATTTTCTAACAAAAATCCGCAATTACTTAGTTGCCAACCCAATATATTGAACAAAGGAACTGATTTTTCAGCAAGATGCAAGATATATTTAATTGTAACCAATCATATATCGTTTTTTATCAGCAATCAATGTTTACATTTATATGGTTTACATATTGATGACACTAATTTGAAAATAAAAATAAATTAAAATAAAATAAAATAACAAAAATAAAATAAAATGAAAATGACATCCACTATGACAGATTTTAACTTCCTAGTTTCAATTTCGTTAATGAAATTACTTTTATTTCGTATTAAAATCGAAATCGAATCTCAACGTGTTAAAATCGAAATCGAATCTCAACGTGTTAAAATCGAGCAACAATTTTTCGATTTTGTCGACAGCAAACCGAACTGCGAGTCGGCGAGAAAACAATTCCCGAAAGTATAACTACTTTCCCAGTAGTTACAATATTTTCCCGCCTTAACGCGCGGGGAAAATCGCAAGAAACGTCCCGCAGCGGTATGGCTCGCAGTGTGTGACCGTTCAAAGAAAAAAATTCAATCACAGCCCGTAAATAATTGGCCGTTCGGGGCGCGAGGGCGTTGGGCTCGTTCAATATCGGTAAAACGGGATTTTCCCAGGCTGATCCTGGGGGTAAAACGCAAGTATATACGCAGGCGACGTGTACTCCGGGGCGGTGGTGTGCGGTGCCCGGTCGACACGAGGCCGGAGGCGTCAGGCTTAAGGCCTTAAAGCCTGTGCAAAAAGGTCGTAAAACAAAGGAAGGCCCTATTTAATAAGATTACCGCGTCTCGAGGAGATTGTGTTGCCCGACTCTCGAGTATCGGATAACGTAAGCTACCTAAGGGGCAACGTTATGCGAAGTGGAGAGCAGAACAGGTGGGGGAGAGGGTGGCAAGACGGAAGAGAGCGAGCGCTTAATCGTTCTTATTTTAAACATCGTCGTTCCCTCGCGTTGGACGTCGCATCGGTGCACACGTCAGGTAGCGGACTTCTTCCTTTATTCATCATGGGAATGCCAGGCGAAATTTTCAAAGCCACAGCTAGGAGAAACCCTGGAACAGTGCAAACTGCTCCTCAAAATTGAACCGTCGCTAAACGATGGCTGAAGGACTGCTATCTTTAAATACGTGAATCTTGTAAGGGTGAGAGCGGCCAGCGATGATTTATTATAATAGACCAATAATATTAACCCTTTGCGATCGTATTATGTTTATGCATAGGTGTCATGCTGGTTGGAATTAATTGTCATCGAACGAACAGTAATACGTAACATACAAGATTAAGTAGGAGAAACAAAATTAAATTTTTTTAAAAGTTTAGATACATGTAACGCAATAATATGTTTCAATTTTATGTAAAAAAAAAAAAAAAATAAACAGCTTTGATGGCTGAGAGTAAACATATGACCGTAAAGGGTTAAATATAGTGGCAGGTACTGAATTGAGAGACTGACTGACATAGCATGACGATGACTATCGACAATCTATTGTCTCAGTCTCCTTTCTCGTGGTTTTCTCTGCCCACTCGTAAATATACAGAAATATATACATAGAGATATATACGCACATAAGCACATTCTACATGCATTCAAACTCATTTCTGTATCTGCACACGATACTAGCTCCAACTCCTGCACGACTCTTGCACGGCGACCTGGGTCACAGTTCGCTAAGCAGTTGAATATGGGAACAGAAACTGCTTTGCTCTGATTGGCTGACGATTCATTGCTAAGACAGGATTCATTGTGAATTGAATGCATGTTAAATGGTGGGAATACAGGCGCTTGCTTAGAGAGGAAGAAAAAGATGCAATAGTATTCTCATAGTACAATTACTACAATTCCTCATTTAAGTAGTATCAATGCAAATCTGCTTGATACAGTTCTTCGTTAAACTATTAGTAGAATTTTATTCATTTATTCTTTTTACAATGAATAATAATTTAATTGACGAAGGAAACTTCTCTTTAAGTCCTTATTTTATAAAATGACTTATGAAAATGACAATTTGTATAAACATCTGCACTCTGGTTGTATTGTAAACTGTCGCATACATAACGGAATTCAACAAGGCATGAAGTGAATTCGAATGGCAAACAAATTTCGTAACATTTATCTACATATGCTCCGGATATTCCCAAATGATGATAAATGCTGTACTTATGGTTCACGAGGATTTTGCCTTGTAGGGTATACTACTCTAAAAAATTAAAAGATTACTGAAATATAATAAGAAAATCTTCGATCTTTGTATCTCTTTAATGCAGTGTAGAAAAGGTCTCACAACCTTTTGTCTTAGCTTATTTTTAAGGGTGAAGTCTCTACTTTCACAACGTTTTTTAAAGACTCGAAATTTTGTAGCTGAACATTTTTTATAAAAAGTCGAAGATCTATTTTAGAAAGATCATTGTAACAAAACTTCCCTATACATCATTATGGGAAACAGTTTTGTAGATTCCATAGAATCGTTCGAATTTCTAAACTGAAAGACAAAAAGGAAAGAAGCAACTTCAGTTTCTTAATTATATTTTACGACAAATTGGTTTCTTGAAAAAAATCCAAATTTAAGGGTGTGAAAGTAGATACTTTACCTTTCAAAATAAGCAGAACTAGAACGTTGCACCAAATTGTCGCTCGATGTTGGAGGAATTCAAAGAATTCTAGTGTTTCGATTAGATATCGTTTAATTTTTAAGGGTTTCAAATAAGAGGCACATAATGTCGCTTCTTACAATATATTTTGGTAAAAGAGACCTAGTGTTGGAAAAGCGGATGTTCGATTATTAATGATTTCTTTAACGAAGTATTATTTAAGGTGCACATCTCCTTGAATCGTTGCTCTCAAAGGAGTCACTCTTGCAACAGATCTCAAGGTTTAAATCGTAACGCAGTTAAGCGAGTTATGTTCACAAAGGTGGGCTCGCAGCGAGTTGAAGGTATTTACGGTATGATAAAGTTCCCGTAACGATATAATGCGTAACGCTGGGAACGATAATAAAACCAAGAGACAGAGAGCGGCGGCACCGTGTTTCGCGGTGGTTGCCAGGTACCGCCGCAAATTGCGGGCTGAAACGTGGCCATGGATCGGCGTATAAGTATAAAGAGCAAAGACGAAAGAACGGTGAAGTATTCAACAGAATTGTAGCGCGTACAACGTTACATTATATCCTTGATCGTATATTCTGCTATGTAGCTGAAAAACTCCTCCAAGCTCGCGTATAAGCGGCTTTTCTCTTTGCAGCGTTTCGCCTCGACGTCCCCCGTTAGTTTCCCCTTACTTTTTCCGCCCCTGTCCCCCATCCTTCCACCTTTTTCTCCCTTAGACGAATTAACGCGCGACTTCCGTCCGCGAATTGTCTCACATAAGGGACGTGTAATCTTTGAATAATGCCTCTCTACTGGAGTTTCTTGCTACGAAAGTTAAATTAATTTTCCGAACCAGTATCTACACTGGAATAAGAGACGGATATCAGATTTCGAACCTTTTTCCATTCTAATAAATAGCAGGATAGGTAGGGATTGAGTCCTTAAAATTTCAAGCAGAAATTAGAAGTAATTTTATCGATAAAATTCAGTAGCTTTTTTGTGCAAAACAAACATTTTCTAAGTCAGTTGCAAGGAATCGAAATTAGATAAATATGTATTTTACTATTCGATAATTTCAATATGTCGAAAATGCTGCAACAATGTTTTCGAATTTGCTTTACGAACTCGGAGTTTCGTATTTTTCCTGTTCATGTTTATCAGAAGTGCATAAAATCCTCAGCGTATTCGACAGATTTTACTCGATTCGATATAGTAGATTTAAATTCATCAGACGAATGAACGTACACGAGGACTTGAATTCCGACATGATAAGCATTGACACCGTTATTGGACGTAGGAGTTAATTATTCGCCGAAACATACGACCACTAACAATTGACTTGTTTTGATGCATACAACTAATAAATAGTTAATTATTGATGGTGAACGTTTATTACGAGCGTAAACGAAACAGTGTCTTGCTCCTGGCAAAATTTAAAAGCTAAACCATTCCCGTAGATTTGCAACTTTGGCGAAGAGTGTACTGCGAACTTTTATGTAAAACAAAAATTGTCTGCACTAATTGCAAGCTGGATGAGCCACACAGATATTCTTTTCTTACTTCTGTAACTTTAATGAGTTGAAAATAATACAACAATGTGTTTAAATTGTCTTATTTTTTAATAAATGTGTAAAATCCATAATCCGACGTTAAAGCTAGACGTGTTTAAACAAATCGAAAGTATCTTGAAACTTCGAAAAAAACCGTTCCATAATTGGACCCCAAAAGTCATAAAATTCATTTCTTTTCTTATTATTCTAAATCGGGATCTACCCTCGATAAAAAACGATCAAAATCTTTAATATCTCATGTCTCAATCTATTGAAATACAATGATTATTCCGAACGTTGTATCATTCCATTTTGATCGTTGCTTTGCTAGATAATCCTCAAACACCTTCACTGTTTAGACTGTTAAAGGCTGATATATCTTTGAACACAATAAAACGTAATATAATGTTGATTATATACCCAATTATACATTTTATTTATTTACCCGAAAATGGAGTTGCGAATACAAATATTGCGCTTGTGATAGAGATCAACCCCGCGAAAGTACTTGAGGGTAAATGAATAAATACGACTAATTCACTGAATGTGAGAGCATTCTCCGAGAGCAAAGGGTTAAATCTGATCAAATAAATGACTAACAGCCATCGTTTCAAGTTGGTCGGAAGGAACACAGATCGCACAGGCAGTCGCAAGATTTTAATTTTCAGAACAGCTTCGAGAAAGCGAGGAAACAAGACCGGAGAGCAGGGAATCGGAAAACCAGTTCCAGACGGGACGCATTCGAACGCGAAAACCGGGGCGTCGGTTTTCTGAATTCCTTTAGAAACACGTGCACCGTTTCGAGCACGGCACGGAGCAAGTGCTGCACGATGGCAATAAAAAATTTCTCGGAACCGGGATCATTTTTAGCGAGAAGTTGTTGGCCGACGAGCGTTTCCTTACAAATGACGCGCGTCACGCGGCGCAGCGCTTCGTTGGCGAATTAAAGAACACCGAAGTAGCCTCGTTACGAGCTCCGAGCTGCCGTGCCACGGATACGGATAAGTGAAACTATTTACGACCACCCTGAAAACAAACAATCGCCGGGGACGAGTTAATAGGCGCGTTGATCACGCGGAACAAGATTTTCGATCAACGGTTTATCGCGACGGTGTATCGCGGGCCCCCGGGCCCGGTCACGGGCCGAGTCTGCGGAGCCGTCAGCGGTTTTTCAAGTCCGATTGAGCCAATTAAAAAGAATCTTCGACGTAGAGGGCGCACGCGGAATGCAACAAGGCTGTAGAAGGCCGGCGCGGAACGAAGCAGAACGGAGCAGAACGGAGCTGAACGAAGCTGAACGAAGCTGAGCGGCGCACGTTGGGGTGACGTGACGAAGTTGGGTCAAAGTCAGAGAACTTTTCATAGAAGTGAGATAAAGCGATGATCATATTTTACCTTGAAGCTAAAATGTTGCAGAGTAAAGGAAAAATAGAGGAAATGTAGTATGAATATTCTTCAACCTTGAAAAATTCCAACGAAATTTATCCAATACCATCTACAGTTGGACTTTTTCTTTATAACTCGTTATGCATTATTTCCCGTAGATTTTGATACGCTCGGTTCAAATTCGATTGCAAAATATATCACTCCAGAGTGTCGGAGAAATATCGACTTAATTGAAAAGCTAACGAAATCGTCATTTTTTGGTCGAAATCATTCGATAACACGCTGATTCTTTTTCTCGGTGCGGCGGTTGACACTTCTTGCCGCGCTCGTCCAAAAAAGCGACACAGGTTGCCCGTGGCAGCAACGCTTAATGGCAACCGCGGAGCAACATATTCGGCCAATGTTTTATCAGTCGGCGATAATCCTTTCGGACCTTCACGCTTTAATTCATTCGGGCCGGCAGCGCGAGCGCGTAAGAGCCGTCCCATCTTAATGGCGGCTCCGGCAAAAGCGAAACTGTAACCGGACCAGCAACGGGAGGCGACACGTTGTTGCGCGGAACCACCGGTGCATCTCTCCGATGCATTAAGCTTGTCTTAGCTGGTGCGGCGGACTGTCGCGAACGACCGATTAATCCGGGATAAGAATTCCCCTCCGTATAAATGGATTGAGAACCGATCCGCGTCCTCCTCCGGCTTTACCCCCTCGTCCTCTTCGTATCTGCCGCCGCCGTCGCCGTCGCAACGTCGCGCTCGCGGCTTAGATTTTGCATTCCGAAGGGTAACCTATGCGATTAAGCCGCTGGAATACAAATTGCGGAACCCGGGAATTGGTCGAACACTCTTTTGCCAACTTCGACGACGGTTGATCTTTTTGATAATCTGACGGTGCAACGCCCGGAAAAATGCGGGACTGTTGGGTTGCCGCACGGATAATTGCAGTGTCGGATCATTAATTTGAGGATATGGCCGACATATCAATCTAAATTACATTTTACGAGTCGCAATATAAATTTTAATTCTCTACCGATAAAGTGAAGCCATTACTTCGCCGATTTCGAACTCGTTCGCTAGATATAGGCCATCAAACTCTGCAATTTGTACCCACCTTCAGAAAAACAGGCTATGCGTAAATGTTTTTTAATGGTAATGCATATTGTGTTATAATTCAATTTATTGAAGCTACGTATATGTGAGCTCTGTTATAATGTATGTATACGTTTGTAAAGTTTGTCAACAAATTTCTCATTGAAACGTTTCTGTGATTCCTGTAACTGTTGAAGAAAAAGCCAGAAATCATTTTGACTGGTTTCGAAGTTCTTGAGTTAATTTATAAACTTGGCCTCGAGAAACTCCATTAACAAATTATAAAACATTACCATATTTCCTAAAATCTGACAAACGGTATAAACTTAGTTTCACTGAAGTGTCATCAAAGTGAACGCTGCAGAGAGCTGTTAAAAGTCGCAAGCACTTTATCTGCCCGTGAATAATATCCAACGAAACCCTCAACGCTCAATTTCAAACATTGTGATCTAGCTATACAAAGTCGAATTGAAATAAAAATCATTGAACTGCTGTGAAATTTTGTAGAAATTAATAAATACAAGAATGTATGTTTTATTTATTTATTTTATATACTTACCGTACGATATAAAATAAGAAAATAAAAATAAAAAGAAATGCTACTTTGACGTGATTGTGTATACATATAGTGTCGCCGTATCAGCGACATTCGAGTGCAAAGGGTTAAAAGGCAGCTCAACACTTTGACTGCCACGTCATCCATACGTGAGTGACAGTACTATACGCTCAGATTTGAAAATTTATTTACACGTTAATCTGTTATACCTTACTAATATTATTGGGATTTGCAAAACGTAAGAATATTGAAAGTTTAATTGCTCTTACATAACTTAATTTTACAATAAATTTGATCAAGCAGAATACTATATAGTTTTTATGAAACTTGTAGGTGGTTAGCATGGCAGTCAAATTTTTAATATAAATAAACGTAAATGAACATTTACAGATTGCAACCGTAATTCCTGTAACCGCTTGTGCTATCGAATGGTACTCCATTTGCGTGTCGGTTTCCGTCGTCGACTTGGTCACCTCCCTCGGAAACGGGTGCCTCGCAATGCCGCGTAACTGATAGGATTAAGATCAGCCGATGGTCTCGGTTCGTCGGGCTTAGATCGGGTTTCTACGTGGACTCGGGGCTTGTAATTACGTAGAAAAAGATTCGCCGGTATTACTTAGCTGCTGCTCTCACGAACGATCGCTCCTCATTAGCATAACCCTCGGAACGAGTCGCGCACCCCTCTTGAATCGGGACGTTTCCACCCGCGACCTTCCCTGATATAACAAAAGCACTTTTAGTGGAGACCTACAAACGGTATCGAGCAGTGCACTCGGAAATATGTGACTCCAATTAGGCGAACGCAACTTGAGCCTCCAAAAGTTCTTTAAGGATTCAATTAAAACGACCAACCAGATTGAATTACACTTTTCTTAGAACCATTCAATTGTTACATGAAACATTTACCACGAAATTCGTCACCTACGTGTATTTGTTCTGTGCTGCTAAGGTCACAAAAAATAATAAGTGTACTTTCATATAACGATTTATTGTTTCGAAGAGATTCGAATTTGTGTAAATCGTTGTTCGATTTTAAAGAACGATTTTGGCTCGAGAATATTCCTTTCAGCGTAGTGGTACCATTCAAATTGTTTAAAAAGTATTTGTTATATCATCAAAACTAAAGAAGATAACACTTTACCTATAAGTAATCCTATTAGCAATCTTTCCAATCACGTAAATGTAAAAGTATGTAAATAAGAAAATTTCGGAACAAGTTGTTGCACAATATCAACCCTTATATTTTGTTAAAATGAAGGTAAAATTATGCTCCTATTGGAATAATTTTTCAAGAAATTCTCGATTGTTGATCGCCTATTTCAAAAAGACTAAAATTGCTGAGGCATAAAGCATCCAGTGATTACCTTTAGGTGTAGAAGTAGACTTTGTTGTTTCACGTTGTCCATGGTGGACGTAACATTGTTGACCTCGAATAACCCGCAGGACAATCCGCGTTTAAAACCAGGATTCTACATAAAACTGGTCGAAATTCGGAATACCTTTGTTCTCTATATAAACCATTCTGATTGAACGTAGTAGCTTCGTTGCTCCCTATTCCAGCAGAACTATACGAACGCCCCACATGGCAGTTTCCGCGCATCCACAGTATCTAAACGATAAACAATCGCGGATTAACCAACGGCCATTGTAACGCAACGCGAAGGAGTTTTTGCGCCGCAGTTGATGAACGGTCGCGGCCCGATAAAACGGAAATCCTGAAATTTATGCGCGGCTCTCGATTTTTCGGGGATTATTACAGTTGATTTATAAGCGACGCGAAGGAAGTTCTCTTTTATATCGCGCGAGACGGTCGATCCGCGCGAATTCAATCCACCGATAAGTAATTAAGGACTGACCGCGGCCACCTCATTTTTCAACGTCGCCGTAAATAATCGTCGCCCTGTGGAAATCTTAACAGTACGCACGCTCGCCACGCGCCACCCGGCCGCCATTGTGTTCTCGCGGTAGTGCAGGGTGATCGACGTTTCTCAGTCGATTATTCTACTGATACAATAGGCAGCCGCTTGCGGAGGATCTTTATTAGACTCCATTGAGTTATTCCTCGCGCTGCAATTTCTTCGTCGAAGACTTTCGACTATCAGTCAGAGTTCACGCCGTTTTGTTGTGTATTCAATACATGTGTACCCTTTTAACGAAGTCTTCTTTGATCAACGATGTGGTAGTGCTTGATATACTAATTTAAGATCAGCTCGAATTACTGGAGAGCATGTGAAAGTGTACCAGGCTTGGACATTGTTAAACGTATGTACCACATAAACTGTTTATCGAGCCTTTGCAATCGAATGTCTCCACCGAGGGGACACAAACAAGACTATCGATAATTATGGTTCCTCTGAAATGAACAATTTGTGTCTCATAAAATATGTACCAATACAATCTTGTAGCAAATGATGCGTTTGAAGATTAATTATTTCTTTATGTCTTTTTTAAAACGTTAAAACGTTAAAATAATAACCTTTGACGGTAAAATTAAAGATAAATCATTCAAATGAAATCGTAAGTCATGGACTTAGCTAAGAAATAATTCGAATACAATTTAGAAAACTATGTCATTCTTTATTCGAAACAAAATATCCTCTAACCTGGAACGCTTCATTTTAGGAATACTGAAGTCAAACATTCTAATTGTAGCTTTTATATTTTTTCTCCAAATCGAAAAACGTTGGGTTCAAACCGAGATCACGAAAGAATCCTATTTATGTCCCCCCCCCCCCCTCTCATTTCACCATTTGACCAGCACGAACAAGGACGAACCGTGTTAAATACGACGCATTCACGTCTATCCTGACTGACCGCCTCGCCCGTGTATCACCCTGGAACACGTGAATCACACCAGATGAAAATTTATCAGCCGGTATTTATCATCTTAGAAACGATGCGCGTCGTTTAAGACTCGGCCCAGCCACCGCTCGGTTTTCCACCGACGATTTATGTTCGCGGCGCGTCCAAACGGAGCCGTGAAAGGATTACAGACAGAATTAGGGTCAACAGCGTCGTTTCGACAACCGGTGCCCGACGTGTCCCGTGATTAAGATCAAGGTTAATATCTAGGGTGCCGGTGGTAGACGTTTCAAGGTGTTTGAACTCAAAATATCTTAGAGAAGGTCCGTACAGTTTGTCTCCAGAAGAAAAGGAACGATTTTAGTATAAAATGGTAGCTACTGTCAGAAGATTCTATATTCTTCGTGCTACGTTCATCAATTCCCTTCGTTAACATGTTCCGCGCCACGTGTAGCACCTGTAGTACATGCTTACATACTTATTCAATGCGCTAAAAACAATAATTTATAACAAATTTAAAACTAAAGTTCCACCAGAAGAATGTGTCATAATAAGTTTATTACATTGTTATTACAATAATTACATATAATATATCAAGTTTTAGTGAAATATCAGATGTCCAGTGAGAAAAGTCGATTAATAACAGCTCGGCATGGAAGGTGTTAACTATTGTACACACCTCATAAAAGCTCAATAGACCTAACAATTGCAAACGGGTGTAATATTTAAATACTTATTGTATTTGGTCCTAAAAGATATGCAATTTTCTTTTAAATTATACCTAAACTGCGGATTTTATGAATTTATGGCAAAAATGGATAAGTCTAATGCAGAGTAGGGAAGATATCAGATGAACTACTAGAAGAAACAATACATTTTTATTTAACTCCTGTTTTATAATTAACGCAGCTTATTTTTATTTTGCATTTTATTTTGCAATCTAATTATAAGCGACCGAGCTGTCCATAAGCTGTAATTATTATTTGTTTCAATTGATATTTTTACACACGCCAAAGTTTACTCATTGTCAAGCGTTTCAGAATAGTTCGAGAGGAAAAACAACTAAAACAGCAAACGAGAAGTTCATATATTTACTTTTAACTCTTCATAATTCCACGTAATTCATACCTTTTGTAGCTTTGCAATCTATTTAGAACAGTTACACAATACGAGAATTGTTCTTACGTAAGAGATGTAACTACAGTAAATTTTTTCCAATTGTTGCCTCAACTCGTAAACAAAAATGGACAATTTGGGAAAGAGAGATATGATAATACGAGCCTTGCTGCTCGTTTTTATAGTTGTTGACAATCGGCGGCTATAAAAACGTGCTGCGAGACTGGAATAATCGTATCTCCTATTCCCAAATTGTCCATTTTTGTTTACAAACTGAGGAATAATTGAAGGGAATCTACTGTAGTTACACCTTTCGCGTAAAAACAATTGTAGTATTTTGCAATTGTTCTAAATAGGTTGCAAATTTACATATGCGAATACGATTATAACATTTTAGCAAATCCTGAAAGCATACGATAGCAAGGGCTTAAAAATTACTCGTTTTGATGTCTGATAATACGTATCATCACGTTCATCGCGTCGAACCACAGTAATCCAACTTAGAAGTAAACTTAAGTAGAATAATCATTAAGTTGAACTGCCAAAGAGTCCCGGATCCCTTTAAGAAACATCGTCAGCGTTATCCTCCATTTAGCAGCTGATGCCGGCGTCGTTTTTATCGGCGAGAAGTAGAACGTAGGGTGCAGACACAAAGGAGTCGATGTATGTTTGCAATTAGACTGGTTTCCAATGTTGCAACGGCTGCCATTCACCTTGTCCCTCTGTTTGATCGTGTATCGTTTGCGCGTTTCCGTTCGCTGTTACCCTTGCACAACGTGCGCAACGATTCGGAGAGGGAAAGTATGGGCACACACGAGAGCAATGTGTCATGCTAATCTGTACCATGATGTCTAACATATCGGGGGTCTGAGCTTCGATTGCTAAACGCCGTAAAGAGCAGACCGAATGTAAATTTACACTCGGCATCCATCATCGAACTGTTTCTGCGGCAGCGACGCTTTAGCTTTCAGCCTGTTCTGGACAAGCTAGAATCGTAGGCGGTTGCATTGAGAGGAGCAATTCGTGTAACCAATTCGAACAGTCGATTTTCCTGGCATGAATCACTTATATACATTTAAAACAATAGTAATCTTGTAGTCGCCGACTTAAATCCGCTAACATTTTATAAACGTTTGTACTCTGTAGAGTTGAGACATTTGATTGATTAAATTGATATCATATCTTCGAAATGGGATCGTCAAGATTCAATACTAAATTCAAAGTATTAACAGAGTTCCGCTTGATTTTTATCACGTATGTTAGTGATTGCAGAGTGCGGTGTTGTGTCCGGTTACTGTATCAAACGTAAATAGATCATTTCTGGTTTCAATCCATATAAGATCAATTTTGTAGTAGTTGTAACAGTATACGCGTGAGCACCGATCAGAATATCTAATTTATTTGCGATCATAAGAGAGAGAACATTTTAAACACACATTGAAGTTGTGACGGCCATTTTGACAATTGTTGGCTCGTTCAATTAAAAACTACTTTGTTATTCTGAGTGTCAAAACTCAAGTCTGTACACTTTAAATTTATCATATCGATACGAGGCTCTTTAATCAAAATACACCTGATTAATACACGTGCATTTGTGGCATAATTAGAAGATGGTTCACAATTATTCTGGAATCTATTGGAGCAATTTATTGACCCTCCAGTGCATAGTAGAAAACATGTGTTAAGTATTGTGCAGGTTCGCGAAAAAATCGGTAAATATTGTTTTATTTTCAACACGTTACACGAGCTAACCCGATAAAGTGGCGGAACTGGAGATCGCGGCACACGCGAGCGCATTAATTAAACCGATGCATTTCGATAGTCTTTGATTAATCACATGGCATTCCGTCCGTTCCATTGTGAAAGTGCTTGAGCAATCCCGACCGTCGGGTAAGACACACTCGAGGCTGGCTGTGAACACAATAGGGTAATTGAATCTCGTATCGATGATCGATAGCTTCAGATGATATCCCCGCGAATAAGTCGCCTCGTAAAAAGGAATCGGAGAACGGGCAGCGACGCCCACGCGTCGCACGCATTCATTCCCGGCCGCGTCATTCTCGAGCGTGTTGCGGTGTCCGCGCCGAAAATTGATGAGCGAACAAGCGCGAATGGGACGGTTTTCTATATTAAACCGTCATTGTGACCGCCGAGAGACGCAAAACGCTCGGTCGATTGTCGCCGAAACGAGAGGCGTCTTCATTGTTACCAGGCCCCGGGACTACAAGCGTTTAATTACCTAACGATGAGAATTTTCGAGTGTGCGCCCACGTGTGCAACAATTCAGGCCGCGCCGATTCGATCTCGAACCTCAGCGTGCCCATTCAGCTGTGCACGGTGTATGACGTCGAATCGCTTGTTAATCAGGTCACGTTTACAGGATGGCTTAGCGGGGTTAAGCAATAAGCCTTTCATTGCGTTTGCACCGGTGCGTTTCACACCGTGCGGGAACAGACAAACGGCTACCGTGTCTGGAACACTGTATCGAACACAAAGGCGGCGGATCTCCAAGATACGTTGATAAGGCTCTGTAACTCGTATCAACCAAGGTCGTAAACGAACTTCATTGGAATGGATCGTCGGTGGTCTACAAAACATGATCTAACATGATCTACAAAACGAGAAATAATCCGTGTTTGGGACACTCTGTAAAAGGCAAAGGGTTGCTTGAATTTTCCCAACTTGATCAAGAGGAAGATGCTGTCAATTGGCCTCCACGTTTTCCGAACCTAACTCGAATGGATTTTTTCGTGTAGGGAGCATTGAAGGAAAAAGTGTACGAGCAATCTCTAATAGCGATGGGTGCACAGTGTCAATCAGCACTTCTTCCGTCATTGATAGGACCCATGCTTGTCTCAAAATTGAAGATAGTCATTTTGGACAATATGTATGATAATTATATTATCTTTAGTAATAAATACAACAATTTTTTTAGTAATATATATGATAATCCTGAATTATTTCGATGCCATACATTACTATATCCTATGAATTAAATAATAATCTCTTGAAGGAAACATTTATACTGGCAGAGGAAAAAATTTGTCTACGATCCTAAATTCGTATATAAAGTTTAGCGATTTAACGTGGAAACGACCTGTATATCACAAAAGTCCTGCGCAGAATTCCCTATAATGAATCGTAAGATCCTAAATTGAATTTCTGTGACGTAACCCTTAGAGATCTTACTTTAGTTTTTTCATTGCAGTACTCTTGGTATCAGATAAATTTTTACCGATTTTAGGACCCTGTATTGGAGACAAAAGCGGCGAATCTCTTAGATACGTCGACAGAATTCCGTAATCCGTATCAGCAAAAGTCGTAAAGAAACTTTGTTGGAATGAATTCTCGATCCTGGGAACACTATTCTCTGCTTTCTCATTGGAACAGCATGATTTACTCAACAACAGCAAACCGTGTTTGAGGCATTCTGTGAAAGACAAAGGGGGTCTTTGAATTTGCTGACCGTGCGCCAAAGGACATAATCCACTTTGTATGAGAAAATTCCTGAATAAAGTTCTTTACAATGAATCCTGTATCCCAAAAATGTTATTTTAACTTTTTAATTTGAGTAGCATGGTTTTAGTGACAGATTAACGAATATTGTGTTTGAAACACGATAACCGAGACAAAGAGGATGTTTGAAACTTCTGGAGTCTTCTATCGAATACAATTATCCGTGCTAGACAAGACAAGTTCTGAGCAAGATTGCTGAAAGTGAAACGACAATCTTAAAAACGCTATAATAACAACCTTGATAATGCATTGATGTGACAGTTTAAGGAGTTTAAGGAGCAGTTTATTTCCTTTGGACTCTAATAAATGACCACGATCTTATCAATCTTAGGCAACTTCATTCTATGATAAAGCTAATTGTTATGTTATATTTCTGTGATGGCTTTATAATTATCCTTCGTTTACTGTCAATTCTATCGTGATAAAAGTTTTCTACAGTGATCATTAAACGTAGGATCGCGAAATTCAATTATTTTCATGACGAAAAATTGATTTGTTGAAGAGATACGATATTAGCGAATTGAACCCAAAACATGTGATTGCAACTGTTCAAATAAATGCAGCTATTAAAATCAAACACATTTGATTCAGACTATTTACAGAATTCGAGCATGTAAAATATTTTATAACTGTATTAGTATAATACACTAATATAATATCTCATTTCATTGATCAATATTTAATATTTGTCCCTTGTAGAACAACGTTACTATTCTTTATCCTACAATCGATATTAATTGTATATCGACTAAGTCTATCTATCTAAATCTATTATTGTTTCTGTACCTTTATATCCAAATACGATTCGAAACATCAGTTAGAAGCACTTATGCGATTATTTGAACATAAAGTCACGATAATACAGGTTAATCAGTGAAGTTCCATTATACGAACGATCCAGTTGCATGAACTAATTCTCTCAGGTAAGTGGAGTTCTGAATGTTGAAGCGTTCGATCGAAAGGCGTCCAGATCTTGTAGCAACGAGATAAGTCCTGCAATGGGGTAGCGTAATTCAAATGTACTCGGAAGCAAGCCGGAAGCTCTTAAGATTCCTCGAGTTCTGTCGATCGATCGCGCGGAATCGTGAGTATGTTGCTCCTGAAATTCTGGCGCAAACAGTCCGCAGGATCGTAAGAATTCATGGAAGAAACAACATCCCAGAACCCGTGGTCACGATTAAATTTCAATATCGTATCTTCCAACGATATTTTTTAATCGCCGCGCGAGTGATTCGCATCTCTGCAGTTAAATTAATTCCGAAACGGAGTTCATTTGCGAGTGTTCGGCAACAATATCCAGCAAGCAACGATTCGAGAACCGTGGCAGCCTATATGCTCGCTCGAATAATCGCGAGAGGTAATTTTTCGACGGGCAGCCGCGCTAGCGGTCCAATAAAACAACGACAGGGCAATTAATACGTCGCTATCGTAGATACAAAAGCGAATTAGTCATTGAAACGCGTGCACAGGATCGTAATCGACGCGATCCAATCAGAAATTTCGCGCAAAAATCGCGGCGCAGAGAGGTCCCAGGCAAAAAATCCGATCGACGTCGATGATTGTGCTACCCTCTCCCGTATACGGCGGCCAGTCTCGCGGTTGATGATCCTGGCGCTCGCCGATGATTTACGTCGGAACGCAGAGTCACGCCGGTAACGCCGGTAGCATGATGGAACGTTAATACACGGCAAGTAGCCGGAGCACCAGTTTGTAACGAAGCCAGCCCCGGTTCTACACGGCTCGGATCCCACCGCCATGTTCATTCCGTCGTGTTGCATTCTATTCGCGTTCTTACAACCATCTTTTAATTCTGTGCATCGTAAACACTATATCACTATTAGACTGTGGACCCTTACGCCCGAGAAAATTCTGTTTCGGTTGCAGAAATGGAAGCTGAATGGAAATTTATTTCGTTCCATGACAACTTGGGTGCAACGAGCTACCTTTGTGTAATTGCGAAAATCTTTGTTAACATGTTAATTCTTTACCATTGCAATAAATAATAAATTAATAAACATTTTTGGGTTGAATAATTTTAACGAGTCGTAAATAATACAATCGAACTATTAAATTCTTCCAATAGTTTTGTGTTTTATCTTCTGATTTCTGTCATCAATGGAAAAAGTTCACAGTTTAGCGATTAGGTGCCAAGCACCCAATGTCGATGTCAAAAGTTCCCACAAAATTAATGTTATTTAATTCATGAATACCGAAATTGAAAAGTTGTTATTTATCATAGACCTTTTTCGCATTCTAACAATCCTAGTAAAATTCAGTTCATTCGAGTATATCGCAATGAACACGGATTTCTATACCTTGTCAAAAAATAGTGTCACCTACATGTGTACTACACGACACTTAACGTGCTAACCATCTCACGCTCTCCAGAAAAAAAATTCACCCATTGTCTGTTTTAGATAGGTACTATCAATTTTTTTATTTTCCTACAACTGTATCATAGTTTCATAGAATTCTTTTAAAGTATGAAATTGTGTATAACTGTGTGCAACTATTTTTGAGGAGGACTATTATACAAATGAATAGTGCATTTACTACTTCTATTTGTATATTCCAAAGTGACGTTCTTCTTCGGACACCTGTCAACTGAAAGTGATTATTATATTGCAGAATGGCTTCGTGCTCAATTTTCTTCCCTTATGTAATTCATAAATAACCAAGTGAATGCAAAGAAAGCATTCCCTACATTTCATGAGATGACGATTGAGATGATCAAGATATGAACTATCTCTAATATAACAACCGCATTATAACTACCATTATAAATGAAAAAAGAGATTCCTCTTTTGACTTCTTAGTAATGACACATACACAGGTCTTCGAAAAGTTTATTTAAACAATTTCGCCCCTTCAGATCTAGCAGAAGAAATATTTGCAAAATTGTATATTAGTGATTCTGATGTGCTTAAAAAATATTTTATCTACGAAGATTGCACGTGTTGTGATATCGAGTAAAATCAGAAATTAATGAAAAATTGAAAGGAAAATTTGTTCATTCGTGTTGCGGATCTGTATAGATTGTGACTTTACCCAAGGCAGCCTTAAAATATTAACGAATTTTAAATATAAAAATATTAGCGAAGGAACGAACTAACTTATTCAGCTGCCTACTTACGTGCAATGTACCCATTACGAGTTTTGCTCGTTTCATCACTTAAATTCGAGCACCTTGCCTATACCGACTTTCCGTGACAAACAAACACATAATTACCGCGGGATCGGTCGAATTTTACGGCATTACGCAGATGGGAAGATACGTCGACTGACTACCCGGTGTACAAGTTCCAATTGAATTCTTGTCCCCTGTCCCGAGCAGAAATTGCAATCGAAGATCGACCGTGCGTTCAACAGCGAATCGAATTAGCCTGGTTAAATTATTGGTCGGAATCGGGTAGCGTGTTCCTCGATAACCGTGGCACACGATGAAACGAGAGGCGCGCGCGGACTATACTTAAACGACAATTTGGTCCCGGAGCAACCGGCCGGCCGTTTAACCGATGTATTTTAATTTCCATCGATTCCGCGCACTAAATCGCCACTTACATTAGCCGAGAGTGCCGATTACCTTTATCGTGCGGGCCCTTTAAAGCTCCTCGTATACGGCGTACGATTAACGGCGACTTTCGCGGCGTCGCGCGATTAGTCCGCTCCAATTTTCACGCGAGCTCCGTTCTCTCGAGTCGCCTCGGCTCGCCTCGACCCGTTCCCGCTCGCGATCCCGCGATTTTTAGATCGGATCGGTCTTCGATCGCGCTCCCACGAAATTAATCCGACCTCGCGTGTAAAGAGAACGCGGCCATCCGATCGTATTAACGATCGAACGTCCCAGGACGGGCGCCGGGCGCGGGTGCCCGACAGTTTTTGCTAGCCGGCGAGAAAAATGTCGTATGAAAAATTCATACGTAAAAAACCCATGAATATTTAGTGCTCCTTCGCCTGCTGGCCAAATTATTACGTTCTAGAACAGCCACGCCGAAAGCTCCGACGATCAACCGAGCGTAATCTTTTCCGGTGGATACGTGCTTTCGACGCAGCCTTTAATACTCCATTTCTCAACCACCTCTCCGGCCGACCACCTTAAGAAGATCATCTTCCTCGCTACCATAATGTCTCGGATTTTTCGCCCGTTGTAAGTCCTACTTATTTGCCGCTGAATCCCCCGAATCGGTTAACCTGCATGCTGTTTAATAAATACCACGGAGACAGCCAGAGTTCTCAGTTACAAAGTTGTTAAGCGTAAGATACGTCCGTTAAAGTACGTTTTTAATCACTTCAGATTCTTTCCGTGGCATTATCCAATGGTTTACGAACGATTTATACGAAGCACATTTGCATCTGTCGTCGAAGTGCAACTCGAATCGCGGCGCATTTCAAAGATATTAGATCAACCTTGTTTTCATCGTTTACATTCGTAAACAAAGAGTTGGCCATTCGAGAATGGGGCGAGGACAACTTTCGAATGCGTAAGATCTGTGAGCATTCTGAAATTGAAAAAGGAGGTGGGAAACACTTACTAATTCGGAAATATGTTGCAATGATTAGTGTACGCTACAAAAATCATCTTCTTCGGGCATTGCAACATTTTTGAATTCAAGTAGTGCAAGTAGTGTTTATTACGCATGAAACTGACCTAAATACCATTTTAATACTTTGACTGCCATGTTAACCATATGTGAGTGACGGAATGGTTTGTTCAGATTTGAAAATTAATTTGTACTCTAATCTGTTATAGCTTTCTAATTTTATTACAAACCGCATACCTTAAGAATGTTAATATTCTAACTAATGTGATGTCAGGTCAAATGATCTATCTGTTTCTAGGATAATATCATTGTACAATTGAAATGAATTTACTGAATGGAACACTTAAGATGCAGCCCGATTTACCAACTGTAAAACGATGATTATTATTAATACACATAACTATTAAGAAGTAGTCATTCTATCTCGAAAAATGATGTCTTCTCGTTTCTCGCAGGTGACGCGATAACTATTTACATTCGTTTACCTAATTCGAATATTTGATAAAATAGAAACAAATGTCTTGGACAGCAGGATGGGATAATCTACAGTTTCAGGTAAATGGATCTGGAAAATGTTAATGACCTGATAAGAGTTCTGAAAACTGTTTTAGATAAACGTCTGACACTCTACAAAAATGCATTCAATTGAGACGGAATCAATTCTAACAAATCGGTATATTTACTAAAAAGGGAAAGCAATTGATTGAGAAACATCTGATAACTGTGTTTGGGTCTCCTTTTGGAAGCTCGAGAACTCATTCGATCAGTCGGCCCACTCGGAACGGACACGAGTCGACGATTCCACCTACATACAAAAGCTAGTTGGTTCGTTTTCCGAGATCCTTGCCTGTGTTTCACCGGCTGACAAGCACGGCCGTCGCGGACCGCGCGTTTTATCTTAATTCCTCCGGTTCTCGAAAAGCATTTACACGCTCGTCCGGTTTTTCGATGATACCCGATGGCTCTTCTCCAGGCTGGTTCGTGTCCACTTAAAAGCGGCTCCCAGAGAATCATTACTTGCCGACGAGGCTTTGTACCGGCTTCCCTCGCACTAAGTTGATATTTTATGTACGCAAAGTAGAAATTATTGTCCGAAAGTTATTCAAATACGTCGAGATAAGAGGGGCAACCGGTTCCTCGGGATCAGACCAGAGGATTAAGCCGGCTGCTCGCGGCTCGGGAGGAAGCGAGAGCAACGAATCTGCTCCGGACCGGAATACCTTCAACAATATTGAGCGTCCGTTCTCATTTGTACGACGCGCGCCATCGGCAATTCATTTCTAGCTCTGAACACGTGTTTCACGGTTCCACAAAATCGCTGAATTTTTGGCGCCAGATTCCTTGTATCTTTCCAAATGCGATCGCACACGCCGACCCACAGTGCGACCATCAATGGACCAAATTCAAAAAAGGCACTGCTTCATATCTATTCAAAACTTTATGTATAATGTGTTAAACTGTTTAAATAATCATATTTCACAACAGAATATTCAAAAAATTTAAAAGGAGTTTAATTCCAAATGAGTTTGCCGAACGATTAATAGAAGGATCAAATAGCTTTACGATGTAACTTTTATAGAAAATGGTGGCCAGGGATTATCTGATAATAATTAATCTATAGACATTTTGTAATGTTTATGTGCAACATAATAATTATCTCGAAATAATTAAGTTCGATTTATTTTCCTACGCTTTGGACGATGTTTTAAAAAAACGGATTAAAACATCATGGGATTCTTATTCAGACATATACTTCACATAGCAAATCCTCTAATATTATAAACATAACTTTGACATAACCTTAACATAACCATGGTATAACCATGACCTAATCCTGCCAACCCGACATAACCCTACCCTACACTTTAGATGAGGTTATAAAAATACGGCTCAAAATATCATGGGATTCTTATTCAGACATATACGTGAGACAGTAAATTTCGGTATTATAAAAACCTTTTTTGCGAAAAGTTACGGTCTTATTTAACAAAATATGTAGCCATAACCGGTCAATAGGTTAGTACGTAAACATTCATTTATAAAGGCATAAAATTTGAACAGTCGATACAAAATAAACAAGAATTTTGTTAGAATATTACATAGTTTTTGTATGCAAATCGATGCATGCGAAAAGTGATTAGCTCAGAAGTTATGATTTTTGTCCTGGATGTTGATATAAACGCCGCACATTGTTGCGTGTTCTTCAGTGTACAGACTGAACAACTGACTAAGATTAGAGATATCTTATATGGAAATGATCGCGACGGACAAGCTTCGAGAGTCTTCGGAACGGTACTCGAATCGAAGCGATTCCATTTTGCACTACTTTATTGAGACGTACCCTTCTGAACAACATGTTAGCACGAGCTCGCTATCTAGAGATTGCCAGAAGTAGATATAATGTTGCCTAAATTTCTTGAATGATGTATAAACATTATAGTTTAGTAACACCACGTCTAGTGGGAGAGTGGGTGTGTCTATTGACGTGTATTATCAAAGTGGTAAAAATAGCTTACTTCCAGTTTGAATTTAAAATTATTGAAGACACGAGAAAGCTCTCGTGAAAATTTATTCAATAGATTGACTCAATCATATGGTTTTTACAGACAACTCAATTGAAATTTCTATAAATAAAATTTCGTAAATTACATGGGAAAATCAAATGCGGTTATTTGACTGCTAGATATTTATAGCGTTAGTCGAGGAAAGTTGTAAAGCGAAATACATAATGGCACATTTGAAAGAACAAAACAAAATGGAAATATGACTGTAACACTTTTTTATTGTTTAGTAACATATTAGTACCTTATTACTTTGAATTGCTTCAATCCTGTTTATTGGTAAAAATATGAATAATTTACCTCATAATATTTTTACACTATACACTCTACGTTACTATTTGCTCCATAATTCATGAATAAAGGAACTTTAAATGATTTTATAGACTTTATAGATTTTATAGACTTTCTCTATAGATTGTTTGATAAGTTTGATAAGTTATCCGATCCAATGAAATTACTAAAGCGTACCAAATTGTTTTTGATTAAGTTGCAAGAGGCGGTGTCATTAATTCGGGCTTCATCAAATGAGCCGTTTATTTTGAAAGTGGCCTAAGTCCATTTTCCAAAAACATCGAGCTAGCTATTTCAACATTTACACTTCTACGTTATATACATATAATTTCATTTTAGCAAAACCTATAGAACGCAATAATCCTTAAAAACATGAAAATGTTACACTACCCTATCAGTTACCAATATTTTTAAATTTATTAAAAGGCAAAATCCTTAAATATGTAGATTTTAAATAAATGGATTTGAAGCACTTTCAAAATAAACGGCGCAAATACGATATCAATCGTATTGCGATCAAGTTCAGCCACTTGGCATACTCCTTTTGTCAATTTATTGTTTGGACATAATGTTTCCCTAAGCAGACATGATGCTGACTATGTTTCGTTGTTAATGCGGGTTTGCGTTCTAGTTTTAGTCGTATAACATTCTCGCGTGTCTGGAGTATACGACCGGCATTCCTAGAATTAGTTTCAACTTCAGCTTTGCGAGCAATTTCACAATTATTCATGTCTACTAACAAGTTATGAATGACTTTCCAACTTCTCTTCATTTCTATAATGATATATTTTGTTACCTCAACTATAAAATTGCTCGAACTTCTCATTTACTTAATTTCCGCATCCCTGTTTTGTAATGCATATCTGCAATGCCTCATAGGTTAACTGTATACATAGCATTACGTCTGCAAAACTCGATATCTAATAAGATTCTAAGAAATCTGAATTGCCATCCAAGTATGCAACCATTTTGCAAGCCCTATTAAACATTCTTTGTCGATTGATGTATCAGCTATTGTATCACCTCTATTTAAATGAGAGAATTGTTTGTGACGACACGGAAAATAATTTAATATTAAATAGATTATATTTAACAGTTATTTAAATTAAGGTTTACATAAAAACGGTATTATTTTGATCTAACTTTGTGTTTGTTGAATCTGCATCTTATATAATGATAAATAGATGGCGTAGCTGAGAAAATGTGTAGCTAAAATATGAAATTATAAAGACACGAAAAGAATTTAATAATACAAAGCTCTTATAAAAAACAATTTACTTTTACAATCACCTTCGAAAATGATAAACTTCTTTATATAGTTCTGTAATTAAATATAATATTATTAAACATTGTGCATATATCATTAAAGATAGTGTGCATATATCATTCATAATAGGAAAAATGTGTGCTCATCTCTGCGCATCCAATGATAGCATACGTTCCTATTTTTTTGAAAGAATCGCGAACGTCATAATACTCTGTGAATGGTATAATACTCCCATTTCTCACTGCTGACGCGATAATCGCTCGAGAGGGTTGGTTCCTCCTCGGTAGCATAATCTCGCACGGAGAGTTAACAGCATGTGCAGCAAGGACCTACCCCAAGCCATGACTTTTACGGCTCATCGAGGACCACACCGTGTACCGGAATACGTCGCTACCGAATAGAGACATTTGTTAGCGCGGATCTCTCGGAACCCGCATATTGCACCCTCCCGTGCACCCATCCCTGGCCCAACGGCAACCCCGCCGGACCCCCTTGATTTATTATCTGGATTGTCATTACTGGGAAGCCCGGTGTCGGCTGGACGCGTCTGCATTAACATGTTACACGAGCAGCCTGCAAACAAACTTTTGTCAGGATTACGCGCCGATGATTCCAAAGCATCGACAATATACGAGCGTCACGCGGTACAATGGTCCTACTGTCGGAATTAATTGTCTGGACTACATTTTTGCGGCCGTCGAAGAAGAACGCGACTTCATGCACCTATGCACTTTCCATGAGAACTATATTCGTTCATGGAAAACCGACAAAGATTTGTGTTCCTTCCACGTGACACATTTTGGCCGTTGGCATAGTAGAATATAGTCAAAATCTGGGTCCCTTTGATACCCAAACTGTCAAAGATATTTTGTGTCATGCTGCAAACCGGAAGGGATGATGGAAGCATAATCCTGTGGCTGTAATGAAAAGCGCCGCAAGATATAGTTCCAAAAAATTTAAGTTAATGCGCTAACTGAACTGCAACATAAAGGATTTACGCGTTTGTTAGAAATAATAAGTGGAACAGATTTTATAAATGCACCATTGATGCACTCCTAATTACATCAAAGTAGCAGTCGGAGGAGAGCTGAATTAAATTACGAATGGTATTCATTAAATTAAATATGAAACATGTTAGAGGAAACCAAAATAGTGAAGAACTCAAATCTCATCAGAAAAACTGCAACATCGACGTTTTTTCGTTACTAGCAATAAATTAGCAATTCGCAAATCACAATTCAACAATCCCTCAATTCCGAGTTGTAACATAAGGTAGATGTCCTAATTTTTGTACTTCCGGATTAAAAACACGATCTATATTTTTTTTTATGTTTATCTATTAACATGTTAAATTCAGGGAGAGGTGTCAATTTATGTAAAAAGCTTTTATTTCTATATCATCAATTTACACATAACATTTTCCTTTTTTCTATACGTTTTTAATCCGGGGTCACGAAAATTGGGTCATAGCTAACATCTACCCTACCCGTATGTATGCTAGAGCTGCTCTGATCTTGATAGGGGAGAGTTGCCATAATCGTATCACTTAAGCAAATTCAAAACACATGTAAAAATGGTAGTCTTATTTATAAAAGTAATTGTTTACAGTAATATGATGTACATGTTATTTAAACTTTTATAATCTTCATAAATGTGTAAAAATACTGATTTTCAAAAAGGTTAAAAAGTATGATTTTGGTAACCTGTATCCTAAAGCGTACCTCTGTTATAACTTTTATAATACCTAATTATATAGTTTAGAAAGTATGCTGCTGAAAGTGAAAAGTGGAATATGGTCATTTATAGAATGATTTGAGTTTAATTTATGTATTTATTTATTAAAGAAATGAATACTTATGAAAAATTCGAATACATTGAGGACAATAATAAAGTTTGGTGTTTTTTGATACGCTTGCACATGCTTAATGTACCCAAATTGAGTATTTCAAACATTGTATCATATTCTCGAGGCGAACCTCTTCACATAAATTGCAGATCCAGTCTTCTTCATTGACAGTACGTAACAGTACGGTTTAGGTAACTTGCTCGCTGCTTCGAAAAACACGATTATCTAACCCCATAATAAATTTTAATTGCTTTTAGAATTCTCGTAATCTAAGTTAATATTAGCATAAAAATAAATACGATTATACTATTGCTAAAATTGATAATGCGTCTTTAACATTGCTAAAATTTTACATTATGTTATAGAAATTGGCGGGAATAGCACAGAAACTCGTTCTCGCGCATCATAAAATGTTAAGATTGAAGAAACTTATTAATGATTGAGTGAGCTTTTAAGGGATGTCGCCAATTGCTGCCACAATTAAATTTTAAGGAAATTTTAAATGAAGTACGATTTAAGAAGCCAATAAGGAAATTGGTAATTTCCCCTAATTTGCTAGCATCCCTCGGCGTCACGCAAAATCTAGAAACGAGGACAATGATTCCGTATGTAACCGAAACGACGGTTCAAAGTGGAAATTGGAGAAATTCGCGTGAAATACGCTGCGCCCCCGTGCAAGATTGCCGTTGCGGGGTATTTTATTTTAGTGGCGTGGTTATTGATTGAACCGCCGACAATGCGGTAAATTCAATTGGATTTTATAGGGTGCGTAACGCGCACCCGTGAACACAGGTCGGCCGCGGGAGGATACGCTGATCGTTACGCCGTGACGTTTACGAGAAAGGATACAATGGCCAGAAAGCGTTAATCCTGCGCGCGGTCCGTGCACCGTCGCGCCTCCTCCGAAGAAACGAATGGGGCGCCTATGGTGATATTTATTTAACTGCCGCACTAAGTTGGCGCCCCGCGGCGACGCGTTTCGGAGACGCGATTCTGCCATAATTACAGTAAAAACCGATCTTTAATTTCGCGAACGGCGAAAGTGACTCGTAGGTGGGGACAGAGCGAGGGCAACAGGATTCGCCGCGGGCATTCATAACTCGGACCCGTCCTCCCCCAAATCTTCGTTTATATTGTCATATTAAATTTCAGGGAATTGCCTCTTAACTTGTCTCTATGGCACTGAAAATAATTAGAGGACTTTATACGCGGCGCGACAAAATGATAGGGCACCGGCGGATTTTTCGCGTTTCTCGAAATTGATGACGCGCACGAAGATTCTGTCCGTTAGCCTGTCATAATTGGACTGCGAATATTTATGTTCCTGCGGCATTAACATGATCCAGTAGAATTCTTATGTTCCTTTAGCAATTAATAATCTTTTAAAACGTTATTCAATTGACGAAGAAAACTATTATTTAGTATTAATTTTTCAAGATGGCGGATGAAAAGATGTATTATCGATTTTTGTAATTACGTTTTGAATGTATAAGGAGTGTAGTACTGTTAATTAAATATTTATAATTCGTTGATAGTTGGTTTACGTCATTATAAATCCATCAGAAACGTTCTCTTATATTATGACCCTTCTCCATAAAAAAAAGTACAGCGTTTCCTTTTGTCTCATTGTTTATGGTTTTACTTGTATACGTAATTGATGCTTGTTTTGTATGAAATTTCAATATAATAAAGAGAAGTATTACATCTTTTTGTTTGAAAAAGTGGTTGTGACAAAATGATAGGACATGAAGGACGAGCGTTTGAATATCCACCTGCGAAACAATTCGTTATAACAATTATCATTGCCGTCATTCGATTACCAAATATAAAACAATGCATTTCTCACTGCTCTTCCGAAATTATTAAAAAATTACTAAAAACAATTCTTCAATGCTTTTCAGTACTTAATTTTTTCCATAAATCAGCATCCAATTATCTGAAATTTAAATGTTCTTTACTTTTCACGGATTTGATCATTATATTTGCGTTTGCCATAACCAGAATATTTCCCACGTCGAATACGTATGTAGTTAATGCAACCATTGGCGCTTCATTTATGTACCCGATTTTGCCAGGCGTGTAAATTTCCAGATTAAATCAACGATTATTAGGTGTACGAATTAATTGATGGACCGCTCTTTATACCATCTATTTACAATTGCCAAAATACAATGGAAGTTTTGATACAACGAATTTACCAATACCATTTTTAAGTTTCCCAAAGACCATGTAAACGAAATAACGTTAAAGTAAATGATCTCCAACCTGGAACGATGTGTTAATACGTTATCCACATTTCAACGCTCATTTTACATAATTTTTTCATTTTTATACAAGAGATGCGAATATAAAATGATTAATTGTGGGAGCCAGGAATTACTCGATGCGCTCAATAAAATAATTGAAGTAACAGAATGCCACTGTGAAACGTTACACAGCAGTTTTCGCTGGAGAGGTCAAGATGAAATCAGCATCGAGAAGCAAGTGGAATATGGAAGTCGGAGAAAGGCAATGGAATTTCTTTTCTACCTTTGTGCCGGTACAGCCCTTGGTCCTGCAGGACTCGAAAAATTCCAAGACGCTTTCGAGATTAATTACACGGGGGAGAGAGCTCGCTCGAATGTTCAAGTGGAGCACAAATGAATGAAATTCTTCGCGCACGATTTCGATCGATCACGAATTCCACCGCATACAATGTCGGATATCTTATTAGCAAACAGTTTTTGAAATAAGATCGAGCATCGATGATCGATCGACCGATGATCGGAGCGATACTAACCGCGGGATCAAACACGAGCCTCGAAGAGCGGGACGAGGCAATTAAAAAGCGACGAAAAAAGAGTAAATGGCCGTTCATGTAAATGATTTCGGCGTCGGCAGTCGTTCGGCCAGCATTAGTTTTACACACCCCTGCGATGTTCCGCCGACTAATTATTAGGGCCCATTACGTATTATTTAAAGAAGCAGGCGTCCAGACCCTCTCATTATAATGGGCCGCAGGTGCTAGGAGCCTCTATATACACCTTATTCATCGTTTTCCCTTTTAAAGTGCCGCTATTATAATGCGGGGGAACGAAATGGAGAAAACAACCGTGCAAGAAACCCGCTTCAGAAATCAAGCGACGTCTCTGAACACCCTCGCTGGGTTTCTGTTCTCCTCGGTGAACGTCGATGACGGGACCACTGCGGAACAATGGCCATGATAAACAAAAAAATGTTCTCTGACCTGCTTTTGCAAATTCACCGGAAGAAACATTCGAGTGAGCCTGCTTTGGAATTAATATCTCCACACCTTTCGCATCAAGAGCATTCGTTTTCGCGTTTAATAAGTCGATTTTTTATTTTTATTGCTGGAATTACAACTTCCACAAAATTGAATGCCGCTGGTTCTATTCTAATCAGAGTATTAGAAGTACTCCAAATAATATTTCAAGCAGCGAAACTGACCGTCCTTTTCTTGGAGCGTTGCATCTTCTCGCATCCAGGTTTGTTCTTTCTCGGAATCCATTTACTAAAACAAAGCACTATGTTCAACAAATATCTTTAGTTAGTGATTTTCTCTGCTGCAGAAAAGATAATAAAAAAATTTAACTGAAACATTTCTATGGAAATGAAGGGAAACATTTCTCGTTCGTTCAACGTACAAAGTTATTAGGTTAGAAGTATGAGACCGTTGTCAAATTAAATATCCATAAGAATCGTCTGAGATTTTTCATATTTTAGGATATATTTTTATATTTTTTATATTTTAGGAAATAATTGACAATGAAAAAGTAAAACAAACCAACAATACGAAGTGTACCCTCTCTTAAATAATTTCTGACACAATTGGAGAATATTGAACCATTCGCAGTAACAGTGGAAAAAGGGATTCTGGTACTGAAAAAAATATTTTTGCTGTCAGTCGATTTACAAGAGAAAAAGCTATCAAACGAATAATTTATATTGTAGACGCTGGTAGTTGTAAAATTAAAAGAATCGTGCACGTAGCCGCTATAAATCACGTTAAAAACATTTATGCTCGATGTTTCCCTGTATTTCGATCGCCTTTGTTTTCAATAAACAATTGAACTGGCTTTTGCCAGCTTTTGTCAGATGGATAGTTCGAATCTATAGTCGACAGTGGATAGATTCATCGTTGTGTAAACGAGATTTGTATATCGTACAGTAGGTTTTGAATCAAGATATCGGATGTAAAATCAATTAAATAGGCAGCGTCAAAAATAATTTAAAAAAGTATCATGAATAAATTGTGGATCTTCAGGCAAAATGAAAATTTCTCACGTAAATTGTGAGGAACAGGAGTTAAGTAAAAATGTATTTTCTCGTTTCATTGTTCTAAAAGGTTGGTGATATTGTAACAATGCTGTAAAATCCTTCTGGCGCATGCACAGCTTTCTACTTCACCGATTCAGTTTTGCCAAAACAAAAACCGCAGTCTAGTCCTTACAGATAGTTAATAATGTTGACAGTCCTATTACAATATGAAGTTAGCACATGTAACGCTGCTTACGGATTGCAAAATTCAACAAATGAAAGTTCGCTTTGTCGATAGTGTTGTATTTCATCGCTAGCACTTAACTAATATATTAATATGACGTAACAAGTTCTTTGGAAATTATTATTTAGAAGAAAATTATCCAGCTTCTCTTAAACACAACTCAGCCATTGAGGAGCTTATTAATATCTTAATAAATAAATTGTGAACACTGCGGACTCTCTCTTGCGGACAAGAATTTTCAAAGCACTAACAATATTTTTCTCAAAGAACTACGTTGCAAACCAAAAATTCAAAGAATGGGAAACATGAGCAATAAGTCCTGATTTTTTCCATGAGTATATAATTAAAATATATGATTCCAGCTTCAAAGAATAAGATGTCTAGCTCTGATGACGTCAATATGCTTCGTCATCAAATTGCTGCACCTTTGCACTCGAATCCATTTTAACTCTAAATCTAATTGATTTGATATCTGATATAATATAATCACGAATATAAATATGATATAATCTGATTGTATATGGCTTAGCGCATTTCATGCATACGAAATTGAGTCTTGCGCTTCATACTTTGATCAGATTTGTCAAAATTCTTTAGAACCTGATATAAAAATGTTTAGCGGTTGCTTCGGTCACCAATCGAGTGCGAAGGGTTAATAGGTAGCAGATAGACATTGCACAGCAGTGCTAAGCTGGCAGGGTTTCGGACTGGCACGGATCCGTCGACGAGCACAGTCAGGGACCGAAGGCTCCCTTTCTCGAAACACAAATTTGATAGCGTCGCGCACGCGGCCGACTCTCGGCCCGGCTCAGCTCGGCTCGGTTTGGCGCGGCACGCAGCGTGCGTATACGTGCAGAGGTGGGCTCCGACTGTGATTTTTTTTCCTCGTGTTACGCCGCTAGTGGCAATACGTATCGTATGCCTGTCTTCCAGATACCTTTTTACTCGTCTTTTGCTGCAAGATCGGAGCAACAACCAGTCCTTGTGTGTCCGACGAAATTTACGACGGAGCCTCATGCACCATGCAGGCTTTATTTTAATACGCCGGGGGAACGGCTCTCGGTTAGGACGCCGTCCCGCTGGGCCAAAAATCTTAAATATTCATAATTAAATATGCTAATGAACGGGTGACTTCAACGGCAAAATGATTATCAAATTGTACAATGGTCGGGTAAAGTTATTGTACGGGCGGCCGGAGACCGTGTACCGCCGCGGAATGGAATGCATAGACCCACCGGGAGGACGTCGGGGCCCAGGACGTCCGCGAGGACCCCCGATCGATCAAAAATTTTTAAAACCGGGCCATTGAGTGTTCGATCTGGGGGCCCAGATCGACCCCCGCCTGGTGTCGATAACCGGGTCTAGCCAGAAATCCTCGGACTGGATGCACCGCTTCGGTCAGTCATTGAAAATCGAGGGCTGACAGGTGTCCCCCGAGTCGATCAATCCCCTCTACAGGCTGTTTCAACGATCCTCCTCCCTCTGTGCATTCTACGACGCTCACGGTGAAATATAAGCAGGAATATGCATCACTTCGGAGCATCTTAGCTAGGTGACGTCCAGGTAGAGATAATGTCAGTTTCGTTGGTAGATGTCACAATAACTGCGAAGTTGCGCAGTATTATATTATAATAACTAGACTGTGTATTTTTACGCAAATTCCCATTTTTACACTTCATTTTGCAAAAGTTGAAATTGAGACAAGTTTGCTTCGCCAATACAAAAATTACTAAATATGGGAAGACAGAGAAAAATTTTATTCGACGGTATTAATTTACATGTTACCATATATTCTAGAAATGTGTACGTGCCATAAATGCATAATGTTACGTAATCTAATAGTTGCATTCTGGAACATTGAAGACACAAAACCGGATGAAATATTGTGAAAGACGAAGAGTTACCAAAATCTGAAATGTTTGCATGGTGCAAATATTTTTCTAATGGTCATCAACGTATCTAGAATACATGACGCAGATGTCGTCCAAACGATTTTTTTAAAAGAAATATTCTATAAATAAAAATGCATGAACTTTTGTATTATATTTGACAGAAAACAGATATTCAAACTAGTAAATGAATCTAGAAATTACTAACAAATTATCAACAAAATATCTAAAAATTATCAACAAATTATGTAGATATAGTCCATCATAATATTAACGAATCATCCAAAGAAATACGGTAGCTATAAATTCCCAAGGCAACAATTTCGAAACAATTAAAAATGAGTCCACAAAACGTCATTAAAAACTTCTATTGCGTCACTGTAATTAACGTTTTCATCGTTGTCAATGTTTTCAATAAATGCTATCATACTATTTCGAATTAATACAGTCGTAGAACATCGTTACTGGACATCAGTGCTAATTATTCCTCGAACCCATAACTCCCAGCGAGTTTCAAGGGAGGGGTAGTATAAGTAGCATCAAGGAGGCTCGAATAACTCGCAGACTTTGCCAAGCCAAACAAAACGAGTTCAGTGGGAAGAGGAAGGTATGCTGTGTGAATCTCGATTTACAAATTAACCTCGAAGTGCTTTAACGCTAGAACTACCGAGTTTAAAACGCGACCAATGTATACTGTTTTGTAATAATAACAAGATCGGATTTATTTAAACTTTGTACGATTTTTTATTATAATATACACTTAATTGAAGAAGTTTCTCTAAACATTCTCATAACGTTAATCATTTTTATAATGTTAAAAACTGTAAAAGAAAAATAAAAAAACCCGACATTTTAACTGGTTTCGCTTTCAGTATTACTTTTTTCTAACGAAAACTTTAAATGTGCCTTGCTCGGGAACTCGTTTTTAACTTGCGGGCAAGGTAAAGAGAAAAAAGTCAAGCTCTTCAAAAGTATAGTTGAAAAGTGCAAAAACCAATTATAAAATATAGTGATACAATTAGTATAATTCCTTCGAGGTTATTCTTCTTTTAGGTTCCTCTGAATTCGTGGTTTTCACGATATCATAACCGACGAACTCTTGGTAACGAAACGTTAAAAATAATTTATAATACTTTTCGGACAAGCCAATTTTGTAATTAATTTAAATGGTTCATACATGAGTGGTTTAATACTCAAGAAATACAGACAATAGTTCAATACTGTTCTGACACTTTCACTTTCCTATACTCCACCCACTCGTTCCCACCACAAAACCCGAAAAGAAACGTAGACATTCGTCATTACAAAGACGTAAGAAAGGAATGTATCTGCTTGTAGCTCGATTCGACATGTTCCAGACACGAATCACGTCGCGCCATAATTTTAAATCTCGATTTTTCATTCGGTGACTTACCCGTGGACTTCCGCGGGGATTTCGAAGCAGGCTAATCGCAATAATCGTTCGTCGCGCGTGTCCAAAGGTGAGTGAAACAGCGAAGCTCGCCACCGGCCACGGGATAAAAATCCTTCGACACGTTCTCGCGGCGCTGGGAATGTTTTCCTCTCATTATTACGAGCGGCCGTGTCGCCCGGAGTGTCGAATCGGAGATAAAGAGATTGTTTAAATGCATTACTAGTCCGGGACCAATCGAAAGAAAGAAACGAACGAGATGGAAAGGTGGGACCGGCCGAGCGAGAGAGGTCCGGACAAAAGGATCTACAGGACGAACATCCCGGGAAGAAGAAGAGATGGGTAGAGGGCTCGAAGAAGGTTGGGAGACACAGCTGAAAAAGGAGAAACGGAGAGGCGGAAAGAGACAAAGAGAGAAGGAGAGAGAGACGACCGCAGAGGGCCTCTCGTATCGGTCGCGTGAGATAGCCGCATCATTTCTTGGCAGACAATTAATTACTGACATTATGTTTTAGAATGCTTACTTGCGCCGGCTACCAACCGATCTATAGATTTGTAGTGGGTCCCGAATTCTCTGTCCCCAACCCTGCAGTGTGCACTCGCGCGCGCGAGGAAAGTAGGGCCTCTCCACTGGGTGTCCGTGAAGTCGCAACGGTCTTCAATTCCCGATACAGCAATAGAATATTATGGAGATACTGTTAATCGAATGCTGACCGATACCTGCGGCACATTATGTATAGTCGATCATAATTAATGGCTGCGCTATGAATCTTTCGACACGGGTCCCCCGTCGCGATCACGGAATAAGGAACATTGTATCGCGTCGTCGGAAGAAATCTCGGGGACGCGGCACTGTTTCACACGTTTTGTCGACTTAATCTTTGTCAAACCGAACCCGGAAACTCTACGAAATCAATCACTTTCGGGATTTTCGAAATAGGAAACTTTTCTTCCTTCGTGTTCTATGTTGTTGCTCTTTCGATGTCATTTTGTACCAAGATCGTTAATCTTACGAAATTACGGAGTGTTAACAATATAGCTCTTATAATAACAGATGTATGAATTGGTGTTCTATTAAAAAGTTGTTCTTTTTTTATTCTTTTGTTTCAGATGCCGTTACATTGCCGCAAAGTTAATGATAACGTATATCGTTATGAACAGAAATAGTGGCTACATATTTTTCTTCAATTTATTAGGTGAACACAGTAATTATTTTAATTATATATATAGTATATAGTAATATGAATGGACAATTACAATAAAGGATATATTGTTATGAACGGAAATAGTGGCTATATATTTTTCTTCAATTTATTAGGTGAAAGAATTAATTATTGTAATTATATATATTGTATATAGTAGTATGAATGGACAATTAAAATAAAGGACAGACATAACAATTACCTTACAAGGATCATTTCTTATTTTCATTAGCGCTAAATTAATGATGTATCGGTACACGCCATAACGTGCGGGAATATGTGACAGCTTTTATTTTCTAAAAAATTAATTAATAATGACAGCCACAAATCAATTTCTACGGCCAATATCACTTGGGTATATACATATGGGCCATTGTTTCCAAATAAGTTTTAGTTAACGTTCGTTATGGATTGTAAATTGGTTTCATTGCTTGCAGGCCACCCAGTGCATGTGTTGCTCCGCGGTACACGCATCGTCGTCTCGGCAGGATAGCACATTGCACTCCTCGTGAAAAGCAACGATCAATATACAAAATGATAGATATTAAACGAGGCTAACGTTGCCATAACGACCTGTTCTTTGCACGATGTGATCGATTACGTTTTTCTCTCTGCCTGAACGGAGATCGAGTCCGATCATTCTTTCGCTTGGTGGGCGATCGAGGAACACGTTGTATCGTTTCGACGATCGTCCACGTTGATCTTTCTTTAAAATTATGATCTACACTACCTGAAGATTTGAAAAATTCGTAGGAATATACTAAATACGTCTTAAAATTTAGTAACAACGATGTATAATTAAAGACAATTTTTACGTTACTACAGTTAACTTAAATAATTTCAGTATGAAGACAGAAATTGAATATGATGAAATGTAAAAAAGGCAATAATTTGTCAATTGTTTACATTCAGAGACACGCTATCTCTTTATATGCTACCATAAACGACTTTAATAAAATTTGATTTTATAATTAACTTTTGACAAGAACAAGAATAAGATCCGTACGCTTGTAATTTCTAAACTACCGAAAAGTAATCACCAACTGAAAGTGTGGCAATCATGGACACCACATTAATTACGACTACTTGTTGCAAAAGTCGCACAAATAGCCTCTGGATATGCTCGTCCATCATTGCACTTTTCGTGTGCCCACTGGCTACAATGGTAGCACATAATCCAATCTTCAAATGGAGAGATCTCGCATTCTTCATTATAATAAATACAGTAATCATCTTCTTCATTCTCGGCGTTAACTTTCTTTCTGCTTACATTCTTTCTTCTTTTTGTTGTTATTAATCAAAATTGATTGCTACAATATTCTTTCCCTCAACGTCGAATGTTTAAGAGCGACCCACGCAATTTGCTTGTCACTCACTCTACAAGGTGGCATACAAAAATTCCAGAGAGAAAGTTAGACGATGAACATCAAACAGAAAATATACCATCGTTTTAATTCTCGATTTGTGCTTTCCAGTGTTGGGTAGACATTTATAGTCAGGAATTCATAAATATAAAAGCAATATTTAGCTTAATTCGGCAATAAATTACATTAAGGTGTACAAAAATTTGTAATTGTTTTTACCTTGAACAGCGCGCGTGTCTACTTTCTCGCATTTACATCAGCCGAGCCACGATCTGTCAGATAACATGACAGCAGGAAAAGTTCTTCATCCTTTCCTGACATCGTACAATATTCGTGTTTGTAATTACTAGACTGCTAACTTTTTACATTTAGACATGTGGACTCGTATTATATGAAGCATCTGATTATGTAAACTCACGTTACCGAACAAGATCACAGAAACCGAATTCTACTGTACTTTGATTTCTTTCATTGATTTTTATGCGAATAAAGATAGTATTACTACTACTATAGTATACTATACTATTGTATCCTACCACTATTAATTATTATTAATATTATCGACAAACGATCTCGACAGACACCGGAATGAGTTTACTAAAAAATTCATTAGATAACGTCGTCGCTTTTTGGGGTGGTGGGAGGGTGGTTAGGTTTCTTCGCGGCGACGAGATTTATTCACTGGATCGACAATGAAAGAACGATAAATAGTTAGGAAGGAGAGCCTGCCAAGTTTCATCTATCGCGTATTGTGAAACCGTTTAATGAACGTAACGGATGCACACACGGAGCTGTGGCCGTAGTTAATTTTGATTCGGTGAGAAGCAAGAGGCGGCGTGGAAAGACGAGGAATCCGGCCGCGGCGGTCGAATGAAAAATTACCTGACGTCACGGTTTTCAAATTTCCGCCCGCGGTACATCAATAAAGACGCTGACGATTATTAAGCGGCCGCGCGCCCCCGTGCTTGTTACGGGGCATTGTTTCTTCCCCTTCCCCCGGTATTGTGGCTCCGTCGATGGAGAAAGTGAAACACCGGCTGTGTTCGACTTAATGACACAACGAGCCTGTGGAGGGACGTCGGTGTGTGAACTACACCTGAAAATCGTGCTTAGGTTCGGGCTAGCTGGTTACAGACACGTACCAACGATGCTTTTAAGTCAGTCGTGATTAATCTACAGAGGAAAGGCATCGATCCGCTTTCTGCTCGTGGATTTCTACCCGAAACGTTTCCTCGAATACCTTCCATTGTCGGAAACTAAACAAAAGGACTTAGACCAGAATTAATCACTCACCAGCTTGTAAAAACGTTAACACTTCGACTGTCACGCCGGTCACGTATGAGTGACACGATTATTTCATTATACTCGAAAACAAATTATTATCGTCTATTAAATAAACCAAAGCTGTTTGCAATCTGCAACCAGCAAGAGGGTCGAAGAAGCTGTTCCAATCTCGTTCAATTTTTATTATCCTTTGCGATCGATTATTTTTTAAGCACTTATAATATTCGCCAGAGAGAAATACATAATTTATGAAAGACTTAATTAATGGGAAACATGATCTATTGTTATATATGTAATCAAATTATATGTTTAAAACTTGTGGAATAAGACAACAGTCTTAATGTCTACAAAGAAAAGTCAGTAGCCCATGTTTTTAAATAGGAAACGACAAAATATACTGTATAAAATACGATAAAAGCGAATTGCACACATTTCTGTGTGACCATTTTCCAGATAAACGTATGTACATTGTAATATAATGGCTTTTTTACATGAGATTTAACGTCGCATCAAGTGCTGTGGTTATTAGCGACGATTGTTATTTCCTTATTCTTTACAATTTATTATACAATGAAGTTTGTTTCAAGAATGAAATAACTTGAGAGATATCCTTGCTATTATTCAGGTTGTTTTGCAAAGTAAATTTAAGTTGAAATTGACTTCGGACTTCTGGGTATGTACTCGGTACATTGCAGTAGGATATGCATGACTATGATTATGGCGTTACGAGGGAGGCATGTCGATGGTTCAATTTTAGACATCAGGTATTTGTCTTTTACTGAAGACATGAAGAGTTCTTACTTATGAAAAAATTGCCCATATTTGAATTAGTGTAATTTCGTAATACTTATTTTTATACGCACTGATTGAATTTTCGAAGTATTCTTTATGTCAAAGATCTGTAAGAAACTGAAGTAATTATTGCTCGAACAGAGACTGTGAATTCAAATGACTCTCGAAGGTCTGGGAGTTTTTTTCAGAATATGTTTTAAAGAAGACAATAATCAGAACCTTTTCGATTGTAATAATTCCTTAGAAGAAAAAGAAAAATATTTATTGCGTATCTACATTTTTTTGAACGATTAAATATTCATAACAGGAGAACATAACTTTATTCCGACTGAAATGCGTGAATAAAATTCATATTTAGCAGGTCGAAGTAACGATAAGGGATTAACCACGAATACTGATATAAATATGAGTATAAAGTTATTAACTATGAGTATAAAATTAATTTATTAGTATAAAACTATGAGTATAAAATTAATTTATTAGTATAAAACTATGAGTATAAAATTAATTTATTAGTATAAAATAATTCACTCACCGCTTATAAATCCCACCACCGATGGCGCAAGAAAAAGAGCGTGAGCAGCAAAAATTGACGAACAATTTTCTCACACTATTTTAATGAAACCGAAAAAAAGAATCCTCCTACCACTTCGCAGCCCATACAGCATCCGACATAAGAAATAGAAATTACAAGAGACGTCGGGGGAATGTTTGAGCCAATCACACATCCGACACTTTTCCATGGAGGAACCCGCACCATGCGGTAATTTATGGTCACGGTATTAAGTATGCCCCGCGGATCCCGGGATTCATTCGTCTTCGAATTACCTCGATTTACCTTCGAATTATCTATTTTCTGTTGCCGCGACGCAGACCGGACGCTACGCGCAATTTTTCCCGAGGCGTCCCGCCGCCGGGGACGGGATTCGTTAGCTAAGAAAGCAATACCGGCGGAGTTTCATTAGAAAATTGAGTCGAGCCTGGAAAAATTATACGTCTCCGGTTCCGGAGTCGGGGCACGTACCTTTTTTCGCTGCAAGCTTTCTCCCACCGTGTTTGTTTCCACAGTAAACCCGGAACAATCCCCAGGAACCGAACGAAAAGTCGAGAACAATCTTTTGTTATGACTTCTTCTTATTCCCACTACCATAGCAAATACGTAGATTACAATTAGTTTACGCTGATTCAATCAAAATGGAACTAATGGCTCAATAAATTGTAACCGAAAATTATTATATTCATAGCTCTGAAACATCATTTTAAAAAGATGTATATTATCCTACCTGCATTCATGGCAAAGGGCGAACTCTATACTTTCATCCAAACTATAATAATAGATATAGACACTGATCGCAGAGAATACCTCAAGCTTTTCTAATGCTAGCAATAATCTTTTAATTTACGATTATTTAGATTGTAAAGATACTTTTATGAGTTATTTATTCAATATATGTGTTACTTGCGGCAAATATTACAATAATAATCGTTAAAAATCAGAGTCAATGACTTATTCTTACTTTCATCAAGTAATATAAAATATCTGCTTTCAGTGCTCTGTAAATCTAGTGTTAACGAATAAATAAAATAAAATAGAAAGTCACAGATCAACCTTTGAATATTCAATAGAGTCATTTTCATTAACAACAATTTTCTACAAAAACAAGCAAGAAAAGTTGTTTCTCACTCTAAGATTGCACACTTGAACTAAAATTCTACACTATGGAATATTTTTTGTACATAAAATTATAAAACATCGCTTCATCGCTTATAATTTAATAATCCATGATTCATCCATGATCATTCAAAAATTTGTAAATACATTGAAATGATGAACTATATTATTTAAAAATATTTTATTTGGTCAAACTCAAGTTGTGCTATCATATTATTATAATATTGGTATAAAATTAATTCGGTATATGGCATAAATTTAACATATCCCTTTGAAAACAATCAAAATATTCCGACATAAATAGGTCTGGGTACAAATGGGTTAATAACACTTAAACAGTTTCTAGTAATGTAACGAAGAAACGTGTCAAACAAATTGGTATTACATCTATCACACATAAATTATATATTTGCAAAAATATGTTTCCATGAAATTCTTGTTTTATTTCTTTGAGACGCAAATAAAACGAAATTTCCAGGGATTAATTTAAACCTCTTGCTTTGGGAAACTTAAACAATTCCCACTAATCCCTGCCAAACACGAAAAGACGATAGCCGCCTCTCGTTATGCCTCGTTCTCCACCCTCCCCCCACCCTTTAATCAAGAATCGCTCGAAACTCGACAACGTGTTTTCATTTCACGCGAGTTTCCCCACCCCATCGTAAGCATGACGAAAGCTCCTCGGGCCACATTTATTATTCGTGGATTAGTGGAACGACACACACGAACGCTGGCCCCCGATACTAATTGCGAGGAACGGCAAGAACGGTCGCGACGCGTCGCGACGCTCGGCATGCCGTAAATTAATTTACCTCTGTGTGTTTTCGCTTTTAACGCCGCTTCCGCCCCCTGGGGGCGACTCTCGTCAACAATTACCGTTCCGCGGCAAAAAACCACGAACCTGCCCCCCTCGCCGACCCAGGAGCTACTTTGACAATCGATCCAAGGGTTGGACCGGCCAGTTTTTCCCGACGTCCGAGGAAAGTTCATTGTTATGGGACTCGGCGCATCGGAATTATAATTGCGCGACCCGGAATTCATTCGCAATGAGGAAGAATTGCCGTCGATGGTACTATCCAACGTAACAAGTAATATGGTTTTGAACAAATTTTATTTTTCTGAGATATTTATCTGACTTGTTTATCTGATTTTCAAGAGCATAGTTCATGAAAATAGTTTATAGAATTGTTAAGAGTGTTTCTGATTGGTACACAAACGCTTTTTCGATCCAGAACAATTGATCTGGATTAATCTTTTTTGCTTCGACGATGTTTGCGATCCTGTTTTATTCACAGCTTTGTAGATTGTTTGCTATTGCAAAGAAAACACTTGGTCTCTGCTAGGCTAGACTCTATAATTACTCTTCTACTAAGAGAGCAGACGTACAAAAAGCACAGCCCGGTGAACAATCACAAAGTAATGTTTTAACAAGAACCACCACGCTGTAGACATAACTAATAGAATCTTTATTGCAACATTGACAAGATTCGATTCATTTAAACTTTCTACGATTGTTATTATAATATATGCTTCAACGAAGAAGTTCGTGTAAAAATTTCTAAGACACTGCCACATGAAGAACATAAATAAATAATACCTATATCTCATGTTAAGTTTAACAATATATCAATATAATTAACGTTGAAAATAAAAACTACTCGTATTTTATTTCTTGTTATCATTTATAAATAAAATTGGATTAATACGAAATTTATTTTAAGTAATATTTAATTCTTCATAACAGAAATTAGATCATTTTTGCCATTGACTAATTGTGAAAGTGGTGTAAGTCTATTTGCAAAACAAAATAATCAAATTAAAATATTGATAAATTGGTAGAAACATTGTCAAACTTTTGACATAATCAACCTATATTTTTAATTGACAGATATTCTGATCTTTAAGTTTTTGGAAACAAAGGAAAATGGACTTGCATCATTTTCAAAATAAACGGTCCAATTGTCTGTTCATTAGTAATACTGCTATTTTTATTTGCGTCAATGCAAGACGTGAAAGAAATCACAGTGCGGTAGAACTCGATTATTACGAAACTATCCGGGGATAAGATAGACGGCATAATAAGGTGGTTCATATATTAAGGGCCCATTAGACTCCCACCACTGACTATGACTTTGCGTTCATTTACTTGGAGTTTACGTTCCTATAAGAGGATTCAATTTAGGATGGAGTTCAATTAAGCAGGCACTACTAAAATGTAGGTCATATAAATGGAGTTCGTATCAGAGTTCCACTGTATTATACATATTGCATGAGACTAGACGCGAATATTCAGTGTTCAAAGAAGATTCCCAATCAAGAACACTTCTTTTAATTCCGCGAGTATCGAATTCTGGAGCTGTAACAGTTTTAACTGCTTCTTGGTTTCGTTAGAACCTATCAGAATGATTACGCTTCTTAACAATAAAATTGTGGACCTCTTAACGAGATTGATTTATATTGTTTTATGACAATGACGGGATTGGGTTTATTTAAACTTCGCGCTATTTCTACGATAATATGTGCATGGATAAAAAAGTTTATTCCAAAACTTTTCCTAGAAACATATTTATAATATCGAAAAATGCAAAAGAAAAAGTCAGAAATCCATTATTTTGACTAGTTTGGTAGTTCTAGCGTTAAATATTGATAATGGATGGGTAAAATTTTATTTCCAAATGTTCCGAATCTTCTTAACAAATTTGACACGATACTATGGGGCAATTGGTTAAAATGATGTTACGAGCTGGCAACGCTGGAATTTAAAATTGCAACGTCTCTTTCGATCGCGTTTAGCAAACTCACTCAAACTCACGTTTTTTAGTTTTGCTTAAACAATGGCAAGTAGACGATATGAAACAGTGGAAATAAAAACTGTGTTCATAAATCAGTGGAACAAACTTTGCACTTTGCAATAGTATAGCACACTAATACATTTATTCAACAATTTGTTCTAAAACTGATGTTAAAAGTTTGAGGTAGGTGAAAGTTGCAATTATTCGTGCACCGACCTAGTTCGACGAAAGTTTTGTGTGGAGTAGCTTTTCATTTGAGAAAAAATTATAAAAATGTTCAAAACAGAGTCCTACTTGCCCTAGTTTCAATAATTGCATTTGTTGCGTGTGTTTTTATAAGCGACTACGTTCCCATTCGCGGCCAGTTACTTCGTTCGAATGATTAAAAGCTGAAAATAAACGTTCGCGATTAAAGAATTTTGATTCATTTTAAGATCTCTGTTACACCATTCGAATGAAAATCAGTAGAACTGGTGAAGATGATCATCTTCGATCAAATGACATTAAAAGTAAGCAATTACGCACTGATCAATAGGAAAGATTCATGTGCCGGTTAACTAAAAGAAGACGGAGTTTCTTGTTAGTAAAAATACTACGAAATAAATTGCAATTTGCGAAGAAAAATAAATTCATTAGTAGATTGTTCATGTAAATTACAGGTTTCCAACATTTATTGCAAAAGAAAGTAGTCGCTTAGAATCAGCACCCATACTAAATATTTTTAATTTTCTTATTGTTCCAAATTACAGACACTCATTTTTGTTACAAAACCATAAAATCTGCAGTCTGTTCATAAAAAACGTTCACTTTAGATTAGGGCTCTGCAAAAACTATGAAAGTAAAAATGTGTATGCACATTACATTTTTTATATACACATTTTGCATGGTGTGACTACCAAAACTTTACTGGTAAGATTGATGACATTCTAGGGACTTTTATCACTCAAAAGCGACAATAATAATTGAACTGCGGATATTTATGCAAAATTAAAATTGTTTGCTTCAATTTTAGAGAACATAGTTTAAACGAGGATGTACTTCTTCTTTTAATATTATGAATAATTTAAACATGTAAGGAGATTCTTATATTTTACCGATGTCTTCATTGTTTTATACTTCATTTCTCCATATCTACCATTAATGCAGAAAATCCGCGTTCTAGTAATAATTAATGTATCGCTAAATATGGTATTCCAACAGAGAAATACATTTGGATGCTCGCGATTAAATTAGAGGAAATTCGTAATCGCGCAGGAATTACGAACAGATACTACCATTATCGATAGTCCATTATCGATAGTTGACTAAAGTGCACCATATACGACCAACGATCGAGTGGCCGAGCGTGAATTCGTATGGTGGTTGGCGACGAAGCGGAGCTGCCGTTTGAAAATTTTAGCCACGGGACGACATATTTTTCTCGGGCCAAAGGACAAGATTTATGAATCGCAGAACCGAAAGCGTCGGTTATTAATGAAGGAAGCAATCGAAACCCAGGTGGACAGTCGTAAAACCATTAAACGGCTTGTAAATCACGGATGCGACACGGGGTGAAGCATGATTTAACCCTCTCCCCGGCGTATTAATTTGCCGGGCGGGCTTCTTCGATGAAATGTGCATTAACCACCGGTGCTGAAAAACCGTGGCACCTTGCCGCGACGTATTTCATCGCAGCCACCTTTTATCGTCAACTTATAATCCGGTGTTATCATTCGTTTTGCTCGATTTCGCGCATCGGATCATTCGTTTAACATCGAAAGATTCGCATCAATTCCGTTTGAATGCCGCGTTAAGCTTGTAATGGACACGGTTAACGAAGGGTAGGATTCTGGAGCGGATTATGCGCTTGCCGAATTTATTACCGAACATCTTAAGCAGAATAATTTTGTTGCAACCGGCGATCTGCGCGCCGACTGCATCGTCGATCCCATTTAGGTTATTCCGATTTTATAGACGCATGGTCTTTCGTGCGTTTAGCCATACATGACGATCGTTTGCTAGATGTCGAATCCGCGATACCCTCTGCGGACAAGAGACGTCCACGTAGGAGTAAAAAATTATTATTAGCAAACAATGTCAAAGAAATTTTCATTACACTTGATTCGTTTTATTTAACTGCGAGCTCCACTCTACATAATCTCGTTTTATAGAGAAAAGAGAGTCTGCAGAGAGTTCCACAATCGTAGCGCTGATATTGCCAGACCACGCGAATTATACGTTCGTTCCCTTGGCTGCGTTCACATCGTAATGCGAGCACACAGTAATAATTAAAAATCGGATGGAAGTAATTAAGGGTACTCCAATAAATTGTTCATTAGCGACAAGAATTTAATTCGTAAAGCAGCCACTTATCTTGGATAATTACAGTCCGATTACTTCCTGCGAGATTATCGTTTAAAATGAAATAATTAAAATTCTTTAAAGCACGGCACTGTCATTACAGAGGATACTAATCGATTTTCTGCGGCGAAAGTTTTCTGGAAAGGAAGTTTCTAGTATCAAAAATAGGCAGTACGATTTTCTTTAATCAGCAAGAAATTTTCCAGCCGGCGAGAGACAATATCCCACAGTTCCGAGTTATTAAGGGCAGTCTATTAATTTTTGTAATTACGCCCTGCGACAAGGGAGTTTCGAAAGAATATTTTATAATCGATGGACCGTAGATTGAATTTTTCAAAATTGAATGGAATCTGTTGCTCCCGTAAAAGGGAAGATATTTCATAATAGTTCCTCCGACATCGTTCTTCCCGAGCGAGCGGCGCGCGGTGTCCGCCGTCAACGGGCGTAATTCAATAAAGCGGAAAGACGAACCCCGTCGCGTACATTGTTAATGAAGAAAGCAATCGCAGGAGGAAGCGGACAGTCGTAAAACCACTGAAAGCATTGTAAATTGCAGCCGTCGCGCGGTTAGAAAATGATTTAATCCCCCCGTGGCCGCATACGTTTCCCTGGCCGGGCGTCTTCGACGAAATGTACATTAATTCCCAGGGGCTCGGGAACCGCTTCTCCCTGTCCCCTGCCCACCATCCTATCGCGGCGATCATTCCGAGGCCCCGAGATATTCGCCTATGAACAAGATTAAGGATGCCTCCCGATCAAACGTGACTTTCATTATTTCACCCGGAGAAAATCATAAACTATATCCCGCGGAAATCTTTTGGACTTCGCCGTGCGCAAATTTGGAATGCGAAGGAAATTGCCTATCCGATTCTTCTACTGAACGCTTCATGCGCGGGAGAGGTATTAATACCTTTTCCAAAATTCAATTATTTTTAACGTTGTATAATCTTAATCTACTTGTTACCAAATCTTATTGTTAGTTTTGAAATGATTAAATTTATTTCAAAAAGTTGAATTTTTAATCTTTATTGACTTTCGCTAAGCGCGTGAGTAAAGCTCTATCCACAAGAAAAGCGTAATGTACGAATTTTATTTTGTCGTACCGAGTCGGAATAAAATTATGCTGTTTCGTTATATCATACAATATGCTATTTTTGTTCTAGGCAATTGTTAAGATTGGAAAAATTCTAATCACTAGATGGCGGATTTTTATGGGATATTGAAGCTGGATAGTTATTATATTAATTTAATTTCTTAATAACAGTCTTTTAAAATTCTTTAAAGTTTTACCGTTTTATATTTTTCAGTCAGCTAATCGCTGTAACTGTGTAGAAAGTGATACGGCAAGGTGTTAGGTAAGCATCTGCAAGTCCTTCAAATTAAATATTAGGGAGAAAGGAAAATAAACATGGATCACAAAATGAAAAACTGTCTTAAAAGAAGGAGGAAAATGCGTTTTAGATTAATATTCACTTTATTTGTAATAATACAAGTTTTAAATTGAGATAAAAAATAATAGGTTTCTTTCCGGTCTCCAAAGATTATCTTAGGTTAGAGAAGATTTCAGTTTAACATTTTAAAACGTCAGTGCGGGATATTTCGACCTATTATTTGAGTTTTATTTGACATATCTATATCGCAAATTCCAGTTTTACATTTTGAAAGACTTCGTTCTATAATATTTTAGAAAGGTGTATGAAAATCATTGTTAATACACGTATTTCCTTTTTCTCTACATTATTACAAAGTTTATTCACCTTCTCAATTATTATCAAATTTCATTTTACCAACACATCTAACAGTTTCGTTATTATCACCGAATATTCACCCAATAGGTAATTAACCTATATAGCGGCAGCTATTCATAACCCGACTAGATATTCATTTGAATTAATTGAAACTGTTAAAAGTTCTTTATCCTTTTTCAGATACCTTTTCTTTTATTAAAGCAGTGCGAAAATAAATGTGAACTCTACTAATTTTTACATTAAACTATTGCGTATAGCGTGCGCAGACTCCGTGTAGCCGCGAAAAACTGTTATATTACATTCCATAATAATTTTGATATTATCAATATTGGACAAATTGTTGAAAGCTTAAGTATTGTAAAACAAATAAAGCAACTATAGCGCTATTCATAACAAATATAATTATCATTTGTCCAAATAAATTCTTGAACTGTCAGAGATACGTGGCCAGTCAAGGGATAAAGTTTAAAATTAAAATTAAAATTACAATGATTTTTCCCGGAACCCAAATAATTAGTAAAAATTTGTATCAAGAATATAACGAAGCTTACTTTTATCGCCAGAGTACACTGTTTTAGGAAAAAGTCCGGAACACTGGATATTTTGTTCATTATTTTTGGAAGCGGTTCAGCGGTTCGTCGTCGGACCGAAAGACTGAGGCCCAAAGACTGGGATCCTGTAAAGAGAGGGTCGAGACGAGAGTACCACTTTGTGGTTTCGGCGAGTGTATATAAATTAGCGCGAGTAACGCCGCGGCATTGAATCGGCTGATAAATTTTCGTGGTGCGGCCGACGTCACACCTCCCCTTATGGCGTATACACAGGAATCCTGTAAGCGCCGCGTATACGATAAAAATAAGGGAAAAAAAGAAATGAAAGAGAAATATATATATATATATACATATACGATACATATGCATAGGTACGTATATAATGCGCGCGTGTTCTCCCGGTGAAGTCCGAATGGTCCTTCCGAGTGCCCAAAGAGCGGGTAATCGCGATCATGTCCCTCCCCCGGTTGTATTAAATGCACACACCGACGGAAGATCGAAGTGGGTACGCGCTAATTACTTTTCTTTTATTCGCTATCTAGCTACGATTTGATCTCTTAATACCTCCGACCATTAATTGCAGTTCCGCTTTCCGGAACTCGAGAATCCTCTGGACGGATCATGCTGAAGTCAAATGGAACTCTTATCCTATATTTTCGCAACATTGTGTTAACGATTATTCCTAAGTCTTGGTCTAATTTCGGTGATTAATAATAATTTACTTGCAAATATCTATCCGCCAACGAAACTTGATTCTTTAGTGTTAAGATGATAGAGAAAAGTTTCAATATTCCAAAATTGTCAATGCTTGTTTTTATGTTTGATAAAATCATTTTTGCAGTTTTGACTCCTTTTTGTTTATGGAATATAAAAGCATTAATTCCGTCCAACATTTAGATATGTGCAACAGGAAAACAGATTATGTCTCAGTTTAAAGAAAGTCGATAACAAGTGCAGAGTGAATGATGTTTCACATTTTTAAAATGGTAGCATCACCATACAAATTGTGCAATGCTTCATAAATATTCAAACTGCTACTTTAGCATCCCAAAATGACGGGTGAGCGATGGAGTCTAAACTGGTACCACTATTTCTGTAGCTTCGATATCGACTTTGGTAAGTAATAAGCTAAAAGGATACAATATCTGTCGTGTTAAAATGTAAATGTTAAAATTGCTAATATGACATTTTGAATTGGCAGTAAACTATTAAAATAGTACCATTAGTTACGTGATCTTGGTATCAATCATTTTAATTAAAAGGCGAAAGGAATGCATCGACTGCTATAATGCTTGTTCTGAAAGTTACAGGGTGTTATCCAAATTTTTAAATTGATAACAAAAAGAGTGGTGCCATTGTTTCTTAAGCTTCGTTATCAATTTTATCAATTAAAGATCAAACACACTACAATTCTGTTCAAACATATGTTAGTATATTTATACAGAACTCTTAAATATTAGAACTACTTCAATATCACAGATGAGAGAGGAAACGTGAATAGCTAAAATGGTACCCTGTGCGTCAACAAGTACACTCACTGTATGGGAAATAGGGAAAAACTACCATGAGTGGGACATATATCGAATGCAACCAAATCATGAATCGAACAAAATGCACTTTCTAAAGAAATAAAAGATAAAACAAGTAGACATAGGTTATAGTAAAAGAACTGATCTTTTGAATGTTTCAAAGTAGGATTAGATAAGTCATTTAGTGTTTTCTTATCTTGTCTTAAACAAAAGTGTCCCATTCATGGTAGTTCTTCCCTACGCTAACAACTTTTAGGCGACGTTTAAAGTTCCTATATTCGCAAATGGCTTCAAAGACTACAGCACACTCGCGTCAACGAAAACAGTCAATAATTCCATTTGTCGGTCGATCTCTCTTTCTCTTTATCTCTTCTCTGTCTGCTGATCGTTGAACACTTCTCCGCAACGACCAGCGCTTGGCTTTCTTGCATGCAGGAATTCCAGGACCAAAAATATCCGAGCGATCCGTGTACGCTCGCAGCGGCGAAACCGCGGCTTCGTGGCATCTTTGTGGCACCTTTGTGGCATATTTTCCTCGAGGCTTGGAAACGTTTCGCCTTCGTACGAACGCCATCTTAACCCGGTTTACAGAATTATCTTTCTTTGGCTAACTGCACCCGGCCATGTCGACAGACTCCCTATCCCGGACAAACCACCGCCACAGCTGATTAAATTCCTCCACGATGTCGGCTAGAAAAAGGATATGTAAAACTCTCGACCGCAGGCGGACACGCAGCTCCGCTGTGTTTCCCCCGTTTTCCGCCCGGTGGAATTCTTCCTGCCGTTTTCTTGCCGGCGGAAGTTCGTGGGGAACCATGTAGAAACACTGAATCGGTTGCAACTTAGAACCAAAACATTCTTTTATTTTATTGTAGTTCCATTTCGTTACTAATTCAATACTGGAACATCTAAAACCTTCGAAATTACAGATTTTATATTCTTTATTTTAACCCTTTGGTATCAAGACAACTTTAAATATGGTTATACTATAATTCAGAATTCTCAGTTCAATACATTGCTAAAATCTTAAATACAGTAATAAAAATAAGACAATAGCATAGAATATAAATATTATGTCAGAAGAAATATCAGCATTGTAGAGGTCATATAGTTTCGAGTGCAAAAGATTAAAATTGTTGTGATTACAAAGATGTTTTTTGAAAGATGAATATATTTATTTATTTAGACCAATTTTTGATCAAAATTGTGGAATATCTGGATACATGCATTGTTGTTTTAAAAAAAGATACACAGTACCTAGTCCTTTTTAGTTTCTTTTCTGGTGTTAATCATACTATACTTTTTCTGCTTTCGAGCCACGAATAGGAATGAAACGTGATAAAATTTTTTATTGAAATAGAAATATTCGAATTGTCCGTTATGTTGAACATAAATATTTTTATTTATAAAGTGGTTTTCAAAGAGAGGAAAAATTCAAATTTATTTCTTACATATCTGGATATATTTTTACATCAGCTACATAATGCAATAAAACAATTATTGTAAACCCCGAAAAAAGATCCTTGGAATAAACATCTTCTTCAACATCATTGTTTTTTCAAAACATTCAAATAGCATATAAAATATTTGTTGTAGCCCTACTTTTTGAGGAGATCATTAGATGGTCTTAGGCGGACCACCCTGTACAAAAAGTCCTTTCACCCTGAAGAAATGTCCCTCAACAAATCGGCCCCATTTAAAAAAAATCAAAATTTACAAGTTGTCGAACTCTTACTGTAAATGTGTAACAAATACGTCCAGCGATAACAAAATTTCAATGCTACAGAAATGTTTGCCGAAGCTGTTAAACTTGACGGAATCGGAAGAAAAGAAACCCGTTTTCTGCGACCCGTGAAACCAAGGAGACCTCTTAAAGGAAAAGCGCAGGGTGACCGAATGGATGTGATCGAGTACAGAGGTTCCTGGACAATGGTCCCAGATTAATTCTTTTTCCACTCAGCCGTCGATTCGTTTCCAACGATCCATTAGACGAAACCGCAATCGTCGCGTTCCCCGCGGCTTCTGCTCGGCCGTCTCTCCACGCAAAAACGTTCTTCGGTTTGATGGCTTCCTGTCCACGGATTTGTTCGTATCGAGAGCGACACGGGGGCTCGCGTGTCCCCCGGGGACGCGCGCGTGTACCACGACCTTTACGGCTCGTGTAGAAATCAGCCGCGATCAAAAATGAGAAAAAGAGAAAGAGCGAGAGAGAGAGAGAGAGAGAGAGAGGGAGAGAGCGAGAGTGAGAGAGAAGGAGAAAGAAAGGGAGAAAAGAGAATGGCAGATGTAAGGGTCCGGCAGATTGGTTAGGCAAAAGGACCGAGGGATTAATCTGGTTATGGCATGCAACCGAGTGCGTTAAAGCTCGCGCCACTTAGATGGACGGAGTGTTTCGTCCTGGTAGCGAGATTACCCTTGTACACGCGGCGCTGTAAATATAAGTCCATTGTAAATATAAATCTATCCGGCCAGTGGTCCTGTCACGCGCAACCCCAGCTAGACCGTAATACGTTTGCATCGCCGGACTGCGGCTATTTCATTCCGTCGTTCCTCGTATTTCCTTCCCACCTTTCGTCCGGTTTCGTCCCTTTTGATCCCCCCCATGCCCGGACCCCCTTAACCGACAGGGCCCGCGTTGTTTCAACGCGCCTCACCGCGGAATAATGGACGAGACGAGCGGCAGGTGAGTTCCGAGCTCGACCGCTGTCCTCCGGAAACGATCCGAACTCCTCGGAACGCGTCATTTCGACCGACTTATTGTGCTAATCCCGCGGATTCCATCCATTTTCAGCGGCCCCGATTCAGGCTAATCGTGTCGAGCTAGTAATAGTTTCCCTATGATCTCATTCTGGGCTCGCTCCTACCTCTGCGCGATTCTTGTTGGTATCGAAAAAAGAACGTTCGCGAGTCTATATGCAAATTCACGTTTTTATATTTAGACCGTTTATTTTGGAAGTGGAGCAAGTCCACTTTCTCTTGTTTCGAGAAAATTAAAGGTTAACGTATTAGACAATTCAAAAATATAAATTAATTATGTCAAGTCTGGCAATGTCTCTACTAATTTATCAGTGTGTAATTTGATTATATAAATTTCTTTCAGACGTATTTAACTGAAATAATATATATTTAATTAGCCAATTGTAAAAATCATTTAATCTCAATTATGAAAACTTAATTATCACTTAAAATATATTTTATATTAATCCAATTTTGTTTATATTATAATAGATAATAACAAGACATAAAATAGGAGTAGTATTTTTTATTTTGAACATATATACACGTATATTCTGTGTCCTCTATCGATGTTTTCTATAAAATAGTATACGGTGCATTTTTTCAAGACCTTGTCCGATATATTTTCAGCTAGTTTACCTTTTCTCAGTTCCAATTTTTTAATTTATGATTATTGTAATTATAGAAATACATTTCTGAGTAATAAAAATCGTCGAATATCTCTTTAAATATATGTTTGTTACTTTTACGTAGCAACATAAAATAGCTGCTTTTAGTGCTCTTCGTACCTAGTATTAATATAAATTGCAGTACAGAACAAATTTGTTTCGACGCTTTTATAAGTAGAATATTTATTTATTTTATTCATTTATAATTTATTTTAATGTGGTCGCATTAACTATGGAGTCACTTGTGATCACATGTTTTACAAAATTAACATGTATGATATATAAATACGTTAATATAGATAGGCTTTACGATGTAGTAATATGGATGTTTATGAAAATAAATCATTTTTTGCATGGATTGCAAGAAACAGGAACTTTATAGATATTCAATTCTGTTTTGAATAATTTTAGTGAATTATGACTAATACAATCGGAGTGCAAAAATCTTTTAATAGTGTCACGGATTTGTATTTAATCTACTCATTTTTGCCATAAATGCATCAAAGTCGCAGTTTAGTTGTTATAACAATTCAAATAATTTCGTATGTTCTCTGATTCGTTTAAACTGGTCTTCAGGTCACTCTTCATAGAAAAATGTAAAACTGGTGCATTTAACTGGTAATTTACTTTCGATAATAATACTATTATCGATGACTATAACTACCTATTACGTACAGTTAGATACTTTTAGTTACAGTGCTAAATTAAAACTTTAATCACTCATACAATAAACTTGTTTGAATAACAAAGAATCCAGACATCGGAGGTTCGGATTCTGTACTAAATTATTTCCGAATGAATCTAAAATAGTTTTAAAGTGGAATTTGCATAACGATTCGCTGATCGAAAACTATGTTGACCGAGGATTACACGTTATTTGTGAGCAACCCTATAGAAGCCGTCGGTTTCCGAGCTCACTGCGAAATCGTGCATCGCGTAGGTCCTCGTGAACACTTTTCCTTCGGCATCGTGGTCGCCGGTGAATGCGGACTTAAATTTACGCTGTGCACTCGACACGAAAGATTTTATTATCGCGGCCGACTATTCATCACGTCCCCAGTTTCCGAAACAAGTAACCGAAAGGCTAATTCCACGAAATGAATATAAAATGTCCCAATGGTATCCTCATTAGCGTTTCATGATATTGCACCGTTTTTAAGATTTACGGTGTCCATGCGGGTGGTGGATACACCGTATCGCATCGTCGGCAATTTTTTAAAACCGTCTCGACGACCGGCACACACGTCGCTTGCACACGGGCACAGCTCGGGCCCCGATGTAAATATTTAAATATTCCCTCCCGACGGATAATTAATGTGCCGCTAATAAAGCGCTCGGAGCGAGCAGTGTGTCGCGAGGAGAATGTGGGTCAATTAAATCGACGCGGTCGGTTAGAAGCGAGCCGATTAGGCTCTAACTTAATCATTTGCATTTGAAATCTCCAGTTACTTTCACTTTTCGATTTAATGGCTCGCCGCGAAGAAATTCGCTGGGCCGTGCTCGACTCTTGTTCGCATTATGCAGTTGCTCTTGTCCCGAGAAATCACTTGTTAGCGCCGAAAATTATGACTAGAAGGACCCGTTGCTAGCCTCTTATTTTACGATCCTTAACACGTTGAGTGCCGAAAATCATTTCCAAGAATTTCCACAAAATCAAAGTAAGCCAACTAAATGAACATGAAATTAGATTATTAAAAACTGTTATAGCGGATGGTGCCGAACAAAATTCAGTTTCTTCAAATGTATACGCTGTAAAAACGAGTTATGAAAACTAATTAAAAATTAGCGGCATCTATATGTGACCATAAATCATTTTTCAAACTATTTCTACGTTTAGAAACAGTATATCAGTGTGCTGCTACTTCCTGCGGTTATTATTCAATTTTGTGAATATGTTGTGAATATGCTGAAAAATATTTTGCACTAACGAGGCATACTCGTGATCAAGATCTCACACATTTAATACGAATATTACTCATTTCTTTTAAAGCGAAAGAAAATTTGATTCTACCATTATCCAAACTCAAGAATAAAAGTAAATTGTATCATTCGAGTAACAAAAATTGTTTATCATGGAAATTATTAACAACGAGGAAGTGCTGATCAATGTAGTCGAGGAAGAAGTCATAGTACAAGGGGATGAATAACTGTACTGTGTTATAAAAGAGTCTAATTGGGGTCTTTTAAATGGTAACGTCGAAAGAAATTATTAGATTGTATTATGCAAGATAATTCCTGTCTCTGCGAGTAAAGTCTACGGTCAGCCTGTAATCTCACACGACCAAAGAAATGCAACGCTTTTTACTCGCAATCGCTCACTGATAGCGCAATAGTAAATCCTGCGGTGTATCACCGTTTTCCGAAAAAGGACAATCAACCTGCAAAGTCTCGCGCGTGTTTTGCATTTAAAAAAATCCTGTGGGATTAATAAATTTGGCACCGTCGGATCGAAGCGTTTTACGGTTATGCTAATTCTTGCGGCAGTATCAGTAACTGCCCTCTCTCTCTCTCTCTCTCTCTTTCTCTCTCTCTCTCTCTCTCTCTCTCTCTCTCTCTCTTTCTCTCCCTGCCTGTCTTTTATCTCGCTGTAAAGGAAAAAATTCTTTAATTCACGCAAAGCCCTGTGTTAAGGATGAATTATTATATTCGCGGTACTGGAATTGTGTTTACCTAGAGATTTGTGACACTGGAATCGATAATGGCAGAATCGGAATGACGGCTGCTCTCGTTCAAGTCTGAACAAAGTGTGCATAACATGAAAAGAATTTAAATCACGTGTAGCACAATTGTAATTGATAAACTGGGAAATCGCGAAAAAGATATCTTGGTTATGGAAATGTGCAAATGATTGAGAAATTAAATAAATGTGACTTCAAAGTGACATATTAAACTGTATGCTGTTAGCCCTTTGTACTATAACGAGTAGACTCGTAGTGTATACTTCTCAAATAATATACTAAATATAAATCTCATTATTTATGTTGTCGAAATTTTACTCTTTTCTGGTCAAGATTTAGAAGTGTAAAAGATGAAGAAATAAAAAAAAATTGTGTCGTTCCACTAGGGAAATTACTAACACGCGAAGTGTCGACTGTCAATTTTAAAAGTTCTCACAATATGAATGCCATTCAGCTGACACACCGTAGGCTAAAAAATTAAAATTTCCTTACTCTTTTCTATTCTAAAACTCCTGGTAATATTCAGTATGTTCAGTATATTACAAGCAGAATGAATTTCACGACCAAGTTAAAAATTAGCGTGTTAAGAACGAAGAAGTATCAATGATCGTAACTATAAAGGACAAACAGTTAAACCTTACAGAACTGAAACGATTTACGAAGAAAAAGACAGTCTGTAGAGTCAAAGTAACCACGGGGTCGTTTATAGACGTAGAACTAAACGGAAGATGCAATCAAAAGCTTCGTAGTTTAGTTAGAGCATTGAAAAATTAATTACAGTTGCATGCTTGCACCACTTCGGCTTTCCTGATCGGAGGTTGACGGAGAACCGTGGCACGTCAAACAGTTATCGTTATTTCACACTTTTTAGCAACCTTTTTTTAAAAGGGGGCATGTGTCCCATGAATTGGTTAACGATGGTAATCAAGGGGGCGCGAACTCGGCGAGACGTTGCGTCTTGTCAGACAGAGGAAATCGGATGAAGCTGTAGCGTAGTCAATGTATCATTTCGAATGTAAGTACTTCAAAGGCATATTATTATTTCCTTGTGCCGTGACGTGGAAAGGGGAAACGTGACACGCCGCAATATTCAGGCTGACGATACCGTGCGCGGCGTGTGTGCTTCGACATTCTGAAGGCGGATGGACGTGCAAATCACGCGATCGCCGCCGCCGCACCGCTACCTTCGACTCGCAGATGCCGGCGTGCTGGGTGGCGGCGGTAATTGCATGTAATTTTTGCTATAGATTAAGAATCGAGGCGAGCCCGTTTCTCTCTACCCCTCTCTTCCTCTCTCTCTCTCTCTCTCTCTCTCTCTCTCTCTCTCGCCCTTTCTCTCTCTCCCTCCTGGTCGTGCCGACTCGCTCTTTACGCCGAGAACAAAAATTAACCGTTCGGTTTACACGAAACGTCCAAAGAAGGCCAACGGTCTTCTGGGACAGCTTTTACGGCGGCCCTGTCTCTCGATCGACACCGTTGATCGATCTCATTGTTCCGTACGATCGTCGGCCTCGATTAAACGGCGAACCAACGAGAACATTCCTGGAACGCGACTCCTTGCGCAATTTCGACCGAATAAAGGAACTGGTAACGGCGTACGATGAATGCCTCGGGAACAAACCTTTTTGCCTCGGTTTGGAATTCTTTTTGCGTACGCGTACAGAGTGCGTGGATTGTGTATTTTAATGGGAACCACGAACGATTTATATTTTTTCTGTTAGTTTGCTTCCGTGCGGTCTTGATTTGCTAGTTTCAGTGTGTCTTAGTGCACGAGCACTGCTCGTAGTTGCTTATTGAGAGATTTATTATTGTAGTTTAGTAAAGGATCACTAAAATCGGATACTATGGTGTCAGATACAGTGATATATATATATACAGGGTGTTCCGCATTTTTCCGTACGTTCTTCGACAATGTGTTCCACAACAAAAATATGACTAAAATGTAATATGATGAAAAGTCCCTAAATGCTTTGAATTTGTGAAGAATTTGTGACAAAAATATAAAATATGATTTAAACGCTGTTAAATATATCTATAGCCCTTACAAGAAAAGCACCTTTGTGTTTAGAGAGAGAGAGAGAGAGGGAGAGAGAGAGTGAGAGAGAGAGAGAGAGAAAGAGAGGATTGAACAGATACAGGCTTCCGAGGAATAGATTTTCTTGTGACGAAAATAAAATATAGATGTCAGTAGTGAAACGTGTCGCCAATAAATATAGCATTTCATTAGTAGTATTACTCTCGTCTAATTTGGTAAATGAATACTCAGAAACCAGTCATGTTAGTCCAGTTTCTTTTTTGTAGTTGAAAAAATTCTTTATTGTTAAAATCTTACATTCATCGAATGGAATCTTACGTAATCGATTGGAAGAGGGTTTCTAAGTCGAATAGGGTGGTATATCCGTATATCTGATGGGATGAAACTTCTGTTATCAATAGACTAAATTCATTGCAAAAAAATATGAGTCAGATCAATATTCCTTTTCTCTATGAATAATTCAAAATAATTTTACTTAATATAAAACTATTCCAACAGTCTTATAATTTCTTCATAGTTTTGTACTTTACCTAATCATTTTCATCAGAAATGTATAAAATCCGCAGACTTCTTTTTATATCCAAAATCTGACATCTGTAACACATTGCACTTCAAGTGTGCTTCTCTACACAACAAAAGAATTGTGACTTACTCTATGTTGCTCGTTCGTTAAGGATGCAGTAATAAATATTCCTATAATGAACTATCAATCAAACTTTCATAAAAATTTCCACTTTCATAGAACATTCCCTAAAACTATAGATAACGGAAATAATTCGCCTGCTATACATGTCATTACAGTAAAGATTAAATATAAATTTCTTTAATATTCGTTGATAACGATGTTCTCCTCATTTTACAGATTCGTACACGATCGCAGCGAAATTTGACAAGCATGATTTGCGACCGCACCCCTCCCCTAATTAATATTTGAACAGCGAGGTGTGCGACGCCGAAAAGAAACACGGGACCGATCGACCGGAAGACATTGGCACGAAAGTGTGCCCAGGCGACCGAAAAGTTCGCGGAATCGCAAAATTTCGAAGGCGTGTTTAGAGTCCATCAGCCGCGGCGCGGCGGCGGCGCTCGCTCATTCGACGCGGAGAGACCGGGCCCGGGTCTCTCATTTGCCGCTGGATTGTACCGGTACGTTAATGTATCGTTGCACGCCACCGTCGAGGGAGGTTTACCGGTGCCAGCGAGACACTCTCACACGTTTGGATCTCGCACGTTCTGAAAACTCCACGGCGATTGAATCCCCCGCGAATCGTCTTCGAGGCAACCGAAATTCAATCGGGGGCTGGCGATTGCGATTGCAGGATAAGTGGCGCAAAACCTCACCGTATCTCTCAACGAAGCGAAACTATTAGAGCAAAAAGAAGAAGCTTCTCAGGAAAAATTTCCTTTGCGAAATTTATACCGCAGTTCTTTTATAGGCAGTAATGTGCGAAGCGTGTGCAGGAAATAAAGTGGAATTGGTTGTAGGAGAAAAACGAAATTAATGTTTTGTTTCGATTGACGTTTATATATGCTAAATTATTTTTCTAAATAGTTTTTCGAGTTAACAAGACATTTGCCACAACGAGACGCCTGTTTCTGTAGAATACGACAAATTCTCGGCCGAATTCGCTGATTTTTGAGAGGATTTGGTACAATGTCATAAAATGATTCTGTAATTCACTGATATCGATAAGTCAATACCCTTCATTTCGCAAAGCTGCTCATTGGAAAAGTTTACAATAGCCACAACACAATCTTTTGAGTTTCTCAGTAAATTGGCCGTTCTATTTCCTTATACTTATTAAGCACGCAAAATGATGTGTGAGTGTGATATTGTTCTCTCATCATCCACTTGGTGGCTTGTCAATGGATACAAGACACGCATCCGTATAATTGTGATCACAGAAATGTAGCACGCTCAGTAACAGAAAATTCTTTTCGTGGTGAATTTTATTGAGATCTACAGGATTAATATCATTTACAACAACTGAACCGTACGTGCGATATAGTCCAGTAGAGTATAGAAAAACGTACAGAAAAAGGAAAGCGTTATATGTAAATTAATGACCTATATTTTTTATTATGCTTACTTATCTATTCAGGGAGACTCCGGGAGTGGTATCAATTTATGTATAAAACTTCTTTTTCTATGTTTTTAATCGGAGATAAAGAAACTTGGGGCATCTGCCCTAAATCGAATTTTCTTGCGATCTGTACCATCGATAGTTAATTCGAAAAGACAAGAACATTTAGTAAATATTTTCAAAACCGATTGTAGACAGAATATTGAAACTGTTGCATCAGAAACAGGTCACTACAAGCTGCGGCAAATAGCCCTCAGTTTCGGTGTCGCCGAACGAATAACTATAATTCCATGGAATTCTATGCGACCATTGATTCCTCGAATCATAAGCTCATGACGCAGCAATCAAAACGTTATTATTTGCGAACGCGGTGCGCGTTCGATGGCTGTCAATGATGTATGTAACAAGAACGCGAGCCGCATAAACAGGAGCCATTTTGCGCTCGGAACAAAAACATGGGACATGTTGTTACGCAGATTAGTGGCATTGGAAACGCGGCACCGCGCGACGAAGGGCTTTGTCGAAGTTAATGCGCGGGTATCGTGGCAGACGCGCGACCCGGCCTTTACAAAATTAATTCCATTCGTTAGTAGACGATGAATCGCGACCGATTCTCCCGTGCAACTTATTATCAAGCCACTCGTACGTAGCTAGACGCGTGTACACGAGAACTCTTTAGAAAATGAGTTCACACGACGCCGAGCTCGGGGTGTTGGGCGTCGAGTGGCGGACAAGGAACAGGGAGAGAAGTCGGAAAGGAAATAGCCAATCACGCAAATGAGGACACAAAGGCGCGACGGGTCCGCCCGTTAATTGGCATACGTTAATTAATACACGGGCCCTCTTTGTTGGGCTGCATCGACGTCTGTCTGCGCGTCGGAACGAGGCGACACTTCACCGAGAGCGGCTCGCGGAAATTGCATTCCGAACCTGATAGATTGTATCCCCCCCCCCCCACCACCCACCCACCCACCTCGCTCTTTCTCACTCTCCGTATCCCGCACACTGGATCTTGTTTCCTGAAATCGCTGCACGAACGGCGTCTTTAATTAGAGCGTCATCCATATTCATAAACATAGATTATTGTCTCATCCTACCTCGCAAGATCTACTTCTGGCTCGAGCTCTCCGCCGCGATCTCTCACCCTTTTTTCCCCCATTTCGCGCAATTACAGCACCCACGAAGCTTGCCAGCAATTCAATTACGAAAACGCGCCGATCTGTAAACAGATTAAGGTGATTCCACCGCGGGAAAATTGTATAAATGTGAGGATTCACGGTAGCGTTTGGAATCGCTGTTTGATCGAAATCAGTCCGACATTTGAACTTCGGGTACCGTCGACGAATGACTTTGTTGCTTTGTGACAGACTCATAGAATGGTTCTTGACTCTTGGTTCTTGGTTCTTGATTAAATTAATTCATACGCACAAATCCAGTGAAATCTATATACAGTTTAATCGATAGATATGTTCATGGTGCACAGTAGTATAACTGGAACTTTATATGTGTCAGCTATTTTAATAATTGCTTTCATTGATAGTTAAGATCTATCTTATCCTAAAGAAGCGTCTTATGCACCACTTTTCAGCGAGTTCCTTTACAACGTAGTGTGACAACGGTGTGCAATGGCCGTCGAATATCATTGCAATTGGAAATGGAACTACTTTACAATGGATATTTGATTTCCAAACAAAAGTATCTAGTTGTTGGTGAGAAGAAGACCGATGAGGACCGCCAACTTGGACTCTAAATAAATAATTCCGTTGGAAATTATTATATTAGTTAATAGGCACATGTGTTCACCAACGAGGAGGACCAGAGGTCTCCGTAGGATTACGTAAAATCATAACAATACTTTTGTCCCAGTGCACTAAAGCACACGATTAAACGAATTATTTCCAAGGGACATGTTCCACAAATATTTTCGGGCCAAGCGTTGTAGCAAAAGCAATAAAAAATGGATAATCATGGAAATATCCTTGCTTTGAAGATTTGATCGCTCCCGTCGTGTTCTCTACTGAGCATAGGGATAGTAAAAATCACGAGGGCACGGTAGATTCGTCGGGAATCGCGCAACAGAGCTGATAAACCATCTGGTCGTGATATACATTCGATCATATAAACTTTTTTATTTCTCCGTAAAGTTTAATCCCAGTCGTTTACGAGGCACTGTCATTCCACGGACGACATATTTCATTAAGGGTTGCGTTATAGCGGGCGATTTTCTGCCTCGGTCGTGGCTGCTCGTGGCCCATAAGCCGACGCCGGAATATCCGATAAACGTGTACGACTTAATTAATGCTTTGTCACCCCGGTGTCTTACCACGCGTCTGGTACCGCGCGACCACGATTTGCCATCCACCGGCGATACTACCACACCGGTGGCAGCGGTCTAAAGCGGGCTGGACCCATGCACGCACACGCATGCTTCCTGTGCGCCGAAGGATCCCCGCGTTAAGCCCTAAATCACCGTATTAACACGTGCACACTGGGCCGCGCGGGTCGCACGCATGAAAATGTTCGATTCCGTGACCGTGCGCGGGGTCCCATGCACGGGCCCCCCTCTCTGTTTCTCCGCGGAGGCCCATAACGCGCGTTTACGAGCAGGCCCGGTGGTAGGAGTGATAAAAATCGAATGATTTAACTGGCGGAGGATGAATATTGTGACGGCATGGAACGGGCTACAAGGTTTCGCGATGTGTTCCTAGGACCGATAAATTTCACGGAACGTCCCTGGTCGGGGCCTCGCTCGCCACGCTGGGCCCCTGGACCCCTTCCACCGTCGGCCAACGACGATCCGTTCGATTTTTGCCGGATTGGCCGCGCACGTTTTATGCAACCGGACAATATGGAGCGACCTCGTGGCTCGTGCGTCTTGCGTCCCGCCGGGCCCCACAGGGCCCCGCGAGGACCTGCAAGGCCCCGGTCCGTGTTCCCGCGCGCGTGTCACGTGAAACGCGGCGTGCTTTACGGCCCACGGATTTTTGCAGCGTACGCAAATTAACCGCAACCACATGGATTGCCGATCGGTTCTCACCTGTGACCCAACTGACGACTCCACGCGGTCATGATCGATCCATTATAATTTGCGTTGCATACCCGTCCGGCTCATTTTATTGCTCCAACTCTTCAGCAGTGGCTAAAAGTGCATAAAGAGTGCGTCGGTTCTTACAGAACTTTCCCGTGTTACCGTCGCATTCATTTTATAATGGAAGCATCAAGATGGAATTATGCTCGTCTTGTTTTACTCCGCGTAATGGACCACGGTGTTCGTAATGACCGACCATGCCTCTTAAAGCGTGCTTAATGATCTATAAAGTCGTTCAAGGCCCGCGATGATCGCGCATCTGAGCCCGTGGAAACGTTTCAGACAGCAATGTTTTCTGAATCATCCTGTATAAACATATTTCGCAACACTGTCGCTGCGCTGAAATTTATGGAACTAATGTAGCTATCGTTTACATTTAGAGGACCGTAGTGTCATTCCGAAGATATTTCGAACGAAATCTTCGCGAAATTATCTCATTTGCGCTCTGAGGGATTTAAGAAGATACAGATGTTTGTTCGAGACGTATTACTCTTGTTGCTTTACGATTATCTTATCAATAGAAAAGATTCCATTAAATCAAAGCAATTTAGTGAATGATACCGAAATTGGAAAGGTATAATTTAACATTGAGATTATTTCTTTATACGTTATATTAAAAATTTTTTAATATTTTTTTTTATCTTAAACACTTTTTACAATCTTACAGATTATACAGTTTCAGTTTATCGCATATTTGGATAATAGAGAATTCTGACATTGGTGGATAGGATAACCAAAATGTTGCTGTATTGCAGTAAAAAATGGACGTGTATTATGTTATAGTAGACTGCGAGCCTTTATGCCAAATTAACATTTTCTGCATCAATTGCAAGATATAGAGCTAAGTGTAATCTGACTTCTCCCTTTAATAATATTAATGAGTTTAAATTAATACACGAATCTTCTTAGTTTTTTTTTTAATCTTTTCGCTGTTTTAAATTGCACCTACTCAGTTTTGCCATAAATATATACAGTCTGCACTCATATATAAGTCCACATATACCATTTTTATACTTATACCTATACATGTACCATTTTATATTAATTGTCGAGCACAATGAAACTCGCTTTTAATCGATTCAATCAATAATAAGAACTCTGGAATAGTACGACCTTTTTGGTTCCCCAGTAAATTTATAGAAATTCCTACGGTGCACGAGGGTCAATGACGTGTAGCTACAATTCGCGGGTCAGGAAGGGGGCATAGTTTTCCGCGTTCCGGTCGGCGACGAACGATAGAAACGCATCTTTTACGAGTGTTATTCGTTTAGAACGAACGACGAATTTAATTGCAGATTTTCGAGCTCGCGCGGTATCCGAGCGAAGCGGCCGGGCCGCGCGGAGAGATGGAAAACGATGCTTTTGCATATTATTGCGTGCATTCGTATGATAATTGCGGGCTTTTTAACCGTGCGCCCCCGGTCGCCGACCCGAATTCACGAGATAAAGTGAGCAACGGCGCGCACATCGGACGGTCGCGCGCTCGTAAAAGTTTGACAATTCGAGAAATTCAAGAGCGCTGCCGCGGAATACATTTCTGACGCGTTTCTACGTACGCTAAACGAAATCTCGGGAATAAAATAGTTTCCCGATGAATGTGAACCGCAGAGCACGGCCGGAGCTCTTTACATTTTGCCGGCGCGGCATCCACGAACTAAATGTATTAATTAAAAATATTTTCCCGTGTTCCCTCTCGCGTACTCCGCCGTGCCGGCAAACTGCCGTTTCCTTTGCGCAAGACCGTCGCGGGCTTTCATTTATTATTTAATTATCTGGGAATAAAATATGGGATTGTCTCCGTTATGCGGCCCATCGATCCGCGCAATACAATCGCGCATTCTCCGGATATTGTATTAAATTAGTTTCTCTAGCTATCGACTCAATTATTCCTTTATTAGTTTCCACGAGAACTCATTTTCGTTTTCATTCTTCAAATTTTATTGGCAAAGAATATGAATTAATTAATATGCGTCGACCTTATTGCTGTTCGATTTAACTGTACCAGTGATTGTTGTCTGCTCATATACGATCAGTTATTTTCCATTCCCCGCGGCCGAAATTATGATTTAATCAAATTTTAAATGAGTCGTTTGCAGTTCTATTGATGAAGGAATGGAGCCCATGACTGTATAAAATTCCAACGTTCTGCTTCTAAAAATAATTTTCCGATATACATTATTGTCATTTGTGGATAGTTCTGAAGCCACTCAGTGTAACTACACTTTTATTTGAAAATAAGTTATGTAGGGCTTATTATAGATCCATCATAAGTCAATATAGTCGATTTCTTCGTAAATAAACAATAGATAGCAGCACATTGACATTTTTTTTGCGTTTCCTTTCTGATTAAGTTCATTTGTATGTCACCTTATAACAAAAATTATGCTTTGCACTATTAACGGCACTGATATTTTTTACAGTTAATTTACAAAATACTTATTTATTTATTTATTATTTGGTTCAATAAATTTAAAGGACAGAGTTATAGCCATTACTTCTGCATCAATATAGGTCTTTAGAGACGTTATCTAAAAATAGTTAGAGGGTTAATAATATCTGACTCTGCGAGCTTTGACAGACGAGCCAAACATGATTTCCACGAGGTGCCTATCGATCTCTGGAATTTTCACTTTAAGTACTTCTGCGAGGTAACTTCGTTGTCTCTCTGCCGACCCGGCCGGCCCACGACTCTTACGCTGATGAAGGGCTCCGCCTAATGAAAGGGTTGTGTGTTTGATACCCTTAAGAATTGAATTACAGCGGGACGGGCGCCAGGACCGGTAGCCATTTCGGAAAGAATAGAATCTGCGCCGGCCGGGGCGGATTTATCCTCTCTCCGTATCGTGATCTCTCATCGACCGTATACGCTGCCCAGTGTCTTTTATTTAACGACCGCTTATTTATACGGAAATAAAAGATGAAAGGAAAACGCTGTTCGCCTGGATCAACCCAAGAAAGGTCAGGAAAAGTATTAAACGACCCGAGGAGATTCGTAAAAATGGCCATTGGGAGAAATCGAGTTAGTCTTGCCCTATATTCTGATAAAAAAAGCTCCACGATTTTAGGAGCGATCGAAAGGTTGCCGTACTTACTTCTGTTTTTCGTTATTACCTTTGACATTCTCGATGTTTGGGAAAATTTAAGATGATATTTAAAATACTTAAAATGCTATAAAAGAGAATTCGTTATTGGAATAAAATATTTTTAACATTCTAATACATAACTGTGCGGTAATCTTTGATGTACTCACGTACAGACATATCTGATGTACTAATATAATTGGGAATACATAATTATTTCTGTGTAAAAAATACTACCGAAATATATTTTTTCAAAATTTTATTTGGAAAATTACTAGTATTTGATTTTCAGCTGAATGTCCTCCTTAAATGCTTGCTTGTGTTTCTCTTGAAAATGAGCAGTTAGAAGGCTAAGGAGTTTTTTAACAATCACTCTATTATAAAATAACGTGTTTGTATGAAATTTCTATTACACAAATACTGAAGCTTTCTTTTCCATAAGAACACGTTTTAGACAAGTTCTGAAGAGTATATTTCCTTCCACGCAAGTTCCATAAAACTAAACGTGAACAATATCAGTTTAGAATCTTCATAACCGCGTAACTATTGTATAATACATTCCAAAGTTCTGACAACATTTTCCTTTGAAATTACACGTTAACGTGTGTCCCATTAACTGGTGGAAGTATGCCCACGAAGCCGTATCAAAGCAATCCAGCCAAAAGTAACCATTGGTTCAAGCTATCGAATAGTGGCGCGTCACCTTAATTCGTTCGGCAAAGAACAAATCGCTTAGCAACGAGTCGTCGGTGGTTGGTAAAACGATAACGTTCGCCAGCGTCGTCTGCAGAATTTTCGGCTTTCCATTGAAGATTCACGGTTTTTCCTGTGACGGGATCACGTCTCTGCGTCGGGATGTGTCTACAGTGCAGCGGGGCGTGCGCATGGATCATTCAACGTCCAACGAGACACGAAACCCGAGTCACGTCAGGAGTTTAAACACGATTCCGCCGCGGGTACGTTCGTATTTGAAATGTAAAGCCCGGCGATAAAATTGAACTGATTTTTGTAGGTTAGCTTTTCTGCTTTTCATACAATTTTCAACGCAGACACGCGGACAAGCACGGCGTTCCTCGGCCACGTTCGCTCCCGCGAAAGATGCCGCGCGTGTAAATCGGGTTAACCCTGGATCCAAGCTTTCATTTTGTAGCACTGGGCCCACAATATTGCACGGGGCAACCAACCCGATTGAAAATTTCCCAGATTACAACCGGCCGATCCGGGACTGATTGCTGTAATAAACAACTTGGATGCGTTCTGCGGCCGATAGCGCGATCGCCCGAGACAAAAGCAGTTAAATAAGAGGCCACGCACAGTGGCCGATCGACTTCTTCCAACTTCCATCCCGATACTTTCATCTCCTGATATAATTTCGTCTGTGGTTGCCCGTTGATTGCCACCCGGGCTGCCCATCGAACTTCGATCGTTCGACCGCGATCACCTCCCGCGAAATTACGCTTCTATCATCTGACGTGTCAATCGTGCGTAACATTCGTCCGCGTTCCTTCATGAGCGTGGTTTAGATCGTAATTTTCGGCATTTTTATTCGCTACTCTGCAAACGTCGCTCGAATTAATTACCTTCTGAGTAATACTAAGATTAGCCTTATTTTTCGGTATAGTTCCTAAGTGTTTCTGTTTTATTATGTCATGAAATTCTAAAATTTAAAACTTTCTGCTTGATTCTTCAGTTGAAAGACGAAACGCTAATATACAGGGTGGTCCGTGCAACTTGTGTACCTCCAATAATTTCTAAAACATTCGTCACATGAAAAAATTTTGTATGCAAACGTTGCATGCTTTAAAGTGACACATTATGTAGTCCATTTATTTTTTTTATAGATGGAGGCATTTCAGAGATTTGAAGGTCGATTTTTAAATAGTACACTAAATTTTTACATCAAAATATGGAAGAATATCGAATTCTGAGTGAAAAAGTATTGACCTGTATTAGCCCTAAACCTAATAACTAACAAGTAATTTCACTTTCTTTCTTAAAAGAAATTAATTTCTTTCAGGTATTATCATGTTCGAGATCCAATCTTATCACAATTTCCGCAGGACAGCGATGTTTACGTGACGAAAATTGATATTACGCGAAGATAATTTTCAAGGAATAAAGTGAAATTATTCCTTAGCTATTAGGTTTGGAGTTAATAAAAATTAATACTTTCTTATTTAGAATGCGATATACTTCCATATTTTCATATAAAAAAATATAGTATTCTATTTAAAAACAAACAAAATTGACCTTGAAATCTTCGAAATGCCTCCACGTATAAAAAAATAAATGTGCTACATAATGTACCCCTTTAAACCATGCAACTTTTGTATAGAACATTTTTTCGTGCAACGCATATTTTGGAAGTACGAGGTGCACAAGTTGCGTGGGCCACCCTGTAGATCCAAGACGTTATTCGTTCCTTTTAAATCGAAAATTAATTGCATTTTTCTGATATCAATATTTGATTATTAATATAAATGGCGGAATATAAGAAACATACGTCTCCTTTCGTTCCAAACAATTTTTAAGGACAAGGAACTTCTGATCATCGTAGTAGAACGTATCTTTATTTATTTTCCATTAACACTGATAGACAATTCTTAAGGCGGGAGCTTCAAGCAAACCGTTATATTAAAAATAATTTCCGTCAATTCTTTTACAACGTAAAAGATTGATGATCTTTTCGCCACATTCCATACATATTCTTTGACATTCAAGATACGGAAACTTTTTTGGTTACATTTTATCGATTTTGCTGAAATAATAACTCTTGTTCTCCATTTTGCTTCCGGCATGCATTCTAATAACTTTTTCCTTCGATCTAGAACAAAAAATAAAACGGAGATTTATTTATAACAGAATTTTGGGTCGTATGAACCTAAGACCTGTTTAAAAATATGCAAAAGATTCCATCAATGCTTTGTCCCAATCAAAATTGTCCCAAATCATCCTTATTTTAACTGTTTACTTAAAGCTTCTCCCTTAAGGTATATAAAGGGCGAACATAATTTGATTAACAATGATCAATTGCTGGTATCTAAAAACTGTCAAACGCAACAATAGAAAAGTAGCTAGAATAAGACCTGTAAATCATATCTGGATGGCATAGTCCCTCCTCCATTTTTAAAAATGCATTTCTACCGTGAAATATGGCTTTTATAAACATAACAGGTGGTGAAGGTTCTGAATATACGCATACATATAATATAGAAGTAACATTAGCAATAACAATGATAAGTGATAATCCTGGAATAAAATGAATTCAGCAATGATTGATGATGATTGTAACAATAATAGCAATAATAATGATAGTGATAATAATATATAATTAGAATAAAAGTAGCGTGGTAAGATGTAACATTGATAAATATTAACCCGTAATTTCGGTCCCATTAATGAAATTACTTTGACTTTGTAGCACTGTTGAGTGTAACGCTCCCCACGGCCATGATCGCGTCACTATGTCAGTATCGCGGAAGCACAGTAACGCGAATGAAGCAAAAATACCCCTAATCGTTAAAGACGCGGATCGTGAGTTGCCTCAAACACGAGAGTTATTTCCTCGGGAAATTGTCCGGTTCGATCAGTAGCTTTCCTACGAGAGCGATAGCGAGTACAGTAGGAAAGCCGGTCTCGATTTATGCCATAAACGTAACAGCTTTTAATCCGTCCCTAATTCACGGCCGACCATTAGAAGCGTTAACGGGCCAACAGCTCGACGTCGTTATGTCATTAAAAAGCTGTTACGTCACGGGGGCCGGCCAGTTTCGAAGCCGCGGAGCAATTACGCTCGGCGCGAAACCGCGACGGTAATACGCGATCAGCTTTCGAGTTTTCAATGATCCGGAGATTACAGTGATCTCGGACGGCTACACGATCGATTCCTACGCGTTCCGCGCGCGTACACCGATTCTGTTCTACGAAGCAGGCGCTCGCGCTCGGAAGCTTATAAATTCTCATTATCTAGCTCGCGCGGCTCTAAATGAGGAATCGCCGAAGGGGGAATCGCCGCGCCGTTTTCGTCCCGGGTACGCGCGTTACTCCGCTCTCCTGACAGACCTCGCATTATATCGAAATCATCCAGCTACCTAGATTGTTTCGTAAATGGATCACAAGCCGCTTAGGAGAGCAACGATCTGCCGGACAACCGGCTGTCAGTTACCTTCGTTTCCCTTTGGCACACGGTGCACTGTAAGAAAGAGATTTAGTAGCAATAATCGAGTTTCAGATTCTTACAAATCATTCCTTCATAAGATTTTCCGGAATATTAGTATCGAAAGCGAAATGAAATTTAACTATGTACAGTGGTGTAAATAATTATAGACTCAAAGTATCTTTTACAGTTTTTGTGATATTCAAACAAAAACTTAATAAATCTGCATATTTGTATATTTCAATATTACAATTAATAGATAATAGAAATTTGCAAATATAACTTTTTTTATTTTTCTTTAGAGATAAAAAAAATGTAGAAGTTACTTTGAGTTTATAATTATTTACAGCATTCTAAGTGATCTTCTTTATTTGAAACGCCCTATATATTTAGAAATAACTTAACAAAACATTTTATTTGTATATTTCCATAGAAGAAATAATGGAAAATAGAAATGTACAAATACGATGTTTTGTTTAGACATCAGTAACAATGTAAGAATTACTTTAAGTCTATAATTATGCACACCACTGCAACTCTGATGCTTAATTTAAATGAGTACTGCTCCGTATTGTTTATAAATAGCGGATTTTTATGCATTCATATCCTGTAAAAATGTTTAAAACGCAATGGAACGTATAAATTAACAAGCTTTAGTAGCATTTTTCTTTTCTTTTCTTTTTATGAATAATCTTTCGGTGGATTACGGAAATGTTTATTTTAATGCTAATTGTAGTAAAATGACGTATGAAAATGGCAATTTCCATGAAGATACCCAGATTGCTTATATCAATAATATCGAGTTTTCTGGATTGTAGAAGTTTCTACATAAATATATTTAAAGAAATACATGATTAGAGCTCTTAACGGTCCTGAGTGTCGTCAACTGTATAGTTGCTAAAAGCTCCGATCTTTGAAGGTTAAATATGAGTCTTTTACACGAAGAAAATGCAATTTTGTATTTTGAATGTTCGTTAATTGTCTCATTAATTAAATTTTTGATAGTTATGTGATCTACTACGCTGAAAAAGTAGGAAACTTTATTACGGAGATCTGAAGAGTATTTTAGAAACGCTTGATGGAAGTTAGCGAAAGAATAAAGGTCAAAATGAATATAATTATTATAATTCCATTAATAATAGAGGCAAATTTTGATTTCACACAGGAGTTCAATCATCTCCAAACGTTGTAGAAATCTAATCAACAATCTAATTGATAAATTATTCTAATAGTCACTTAATTTGTCTCGCAATTTTCACAGATCAACAGATGATACAATATTTCCTATTTGTTAAAATGTTGAGAGTATTTGCCTGTCTATTTTCAACCTGAATTTACGCTTAAAACATTTATTTGCCAAGCATCCCTACAATTTTAATCAAATGTTTCCTGCCGAGTGTAGCAATTAGCTGTTACGCAGCTACCATGTTAACGTTTAATTCAATTACACCAAGTATCTCGAAGTAAGACCACAAGGTTAATAAGAACCGACCAGGAAGCCGCTCCTTTCTTATCATCTAGATAACGCACTCTGCGGTAGCGAGATCGAAAGTATCCTGGATCGATCTTTACGATAGCGGAATCTGGTCCCCGGATGCAGTCTTACCGCGAAGAAGCGAGCGTCGACGCGCAGCTCCTCCATAAAAAATAGAATACCGGTCCGCAATGCAACTTGGCATCCCACCAACAGCCTCATACCGCGGAAAAGCACCGGCCCAGAGGAGCGTGCCTGTAAAAAGTCCAAAACCGCTATCCATCCCCGACGGGCCATTATAGAAAATACCCGTGCGCGTTTATTTCTGGGAAACGTTCGTCTGAAAACATCCACTCGGTTATTCATACGCGGCCGCTGTCTCTGTCTGTCGGGTCGTGCCCGCTCCCGCCACCGTCCGCTCCGTCCTATCCTACTTTGTCTTCCTTCTTGCCTTTTCCCTTCTTTTTTATCACGCTGTAAAATTGCGATTCCGGGTCGCCGGGATCGGTAAAACCCGGCGCGAGATACTATTTAGTTTTTATTGTCCTCGTAAAACGGGTATATGCGCACAGGTGCGCGCGAGCGCGCGAACCAGCGGCAGCGCGGGACCGCCCACGTACCTGCCCGGAAATCCGGCGTGTATAGGTAGAACGAGTGCGTAAACTCCCGAAATTGGCACGAGATATCGCGGAAAATGTTCATTCGACGGCGTGCCTTCGATTGGAACGCGCGACGCGCGCGCTCGTTCTCCAGGAATGGGATTAAGGACTCCGATGCTGCTCGTGTTACCGGTAGAACCTGAAAACTTTCCACCTGGAACGTACAGGTTTCACTAGCCTGCATGGCGGTCTCCCGTTTGTGCCTCCGACATGCTACTATTTCAATATAGAACTTCATATTGCTACAGTTCCCCTTTTTCACTTCTTATTGCTAGGCTAAATCCGCGTGCCGCGGTCCACATTTTTTAAACGCAGCATTGGGGAGATGTAAATTTTCAGTGTCGCGTAAACTAAAAGAATAACCTCGGATTTCTTCACAATAAAGGTATTGTTGCAGTGCCTCTATTCGCAGATATAATAGTTAATATGAGAATGTAAAGTCAAAGCTGAATGAAGACTACATCGGAAACGTTCCTCTCTTCTTTAAATTCATTTCTCTATGTGATTCGTTATAATTTTTTGTTCTAGTTACACATGCCAATATGAATGTCAATTGTATTTTAAAATATAAATCACGTAGAAATTACGGTATACGTGATTGTAAGACATGTGATCGTTAATTATCTCATAGTTAGTGTGTCCACCCTAAAATAACCAAATTTAGTAAGGAAGTAAATATTTATGTACAGAATTCAATTAATTTGACTACAATAAGGTGCTAACTAAAAAAGCAAGACCTACTTTTAATACCTACGTATAAACTTAAACTCAGAAACGTAAAAATTGTAGGAGCCTGTTTCCTGAAGTTTGTAATTTGCCGTCGCAGAAATTACCTATTTTCGAAATATCAAACAAAAGGAACTTATGAGCAATGTTTCACTTCATATTTTGACTCCTCCAAATGTTATTTATGTTGAAACATTCCTATACTATTTTTAGACGTATCAAAATACATTCTATTTATCCGGATCCAAGACCGTGGATTTTCTTGCATCCCAATTTACACGATTATTATACCGAATCGTTTCATGTAAAGAGATTTAAGTAAGACTTCAGGGGGTTGGGCAAAATAATGCAAACACTCCTCATAAATCATACATTGGATTTTTAAGGTTCGTAGCCATGAAATTGTATACACTGTAATCTCTCATTAAACGTTACTTAGGATCTTCACCTGTCTCAGGCTTATGACTGTTTTATTTTACTTGCAGCTCATTTGGAGTCAGCCAGACTGTAATCAGCCGGAGCGTCTTTATGTACTTGCGGCATCTGCAAATTAATCAAATTCAAGAAAACATGTACATTCACCCTTTCTACTAAGCGTTGAATGCAGTTTACGAAGTGTTCTTTTTATGCCAAACAGAAAATTAAGAACCACGGTCTTCAAGAATTATTAAAAATCAAAAATTTAATAATAATCGATTATTTGTGAGTTAATCGATTGTTATGATTACATGAAAATCGTGATTCGATCTATTTAATTATTTATGCATAAATTTTTTCATATGTTTAGACACAAAATTCACTGTTTGAGCACTATTATATATATAACTAAAACGAATTCTTTTGCATAGTTGTCTAAAAATAGACTATACTATCAAGAGCTGTTAAAAGTAAATAGTATCTTTTGTTACTTATTTATTTATTTCTTAATATAATATTTGTTTATATCATAATATTTATCTACATATCATAATGTTTACTTAAATCTGAAATGTGTAAAAATTACCAGTTTTTAATTGAAATTCGTAAAAAACTGTGATTTTCGCTGTTTTTAATTGTTTACAGCTCATATCAAAGTCAACCGATTTCGATGAAATTTTCAGCATGCATATAAGTTACCAAGAAGTACCAAATGCCTTTTTTTAATTTTCATTATAGACTTTTTTTTTATTCTAATAAAAAGTAAATATACAATGACTAATCAATACATGAACTTCATATATAATATATATGAATTTCAGTCAATATACAATGAACTAGTCCGTCTCACATTTAGAGAAAAATTCAAGACATTTAAACCAGTTTTAAAACAGTTATACCATTTTATAAGTGTTGACTCAATTTTGATCCTCACTGTATATTGGGCGTTAGTTTCCAAAATCTTACTGAATATTCTTTAACGAAATTCCAAATTACTTTTAATCGATGAACTTTCCAGCTCTCACAAGAAAATTTGCCTGCGCTAATCCGCGCAATCTCTCTTATCTATCGGAACGAAGTCGGAGCATATTCAAATTTCTTCTCGCGCAGCGTCGCGCATTGTGTGTTCAATTTTAATTGAAAAGTGCAGAGTCCCGCTCGGAAGTTCCGGCAAGTTCGAAGCAACGGTAAGCCCGCATCGAGAGCAAGCTGAGCCGCGGCAACGCGTTACCGCGGCTCGTTTCGAAAGCCTCTTAAACTTCGACGATCTAAAAGCACGGTGTTCGCGCCGCGATCGCCGGATTCGTTCGGTTGAATCGGGAGAGCTTTTAACTGAGCCGGGATGCTAATTAACAGGAACCGAATGACGCCGTTTCGCTGCGTAATCGGCGGCCGATCGCGTTTCGCGCGCGATCGTATCGCAAACGTCTCAATATCGAGGCGTCACGTGCCGTAATAACCGACCGGGCAATTACGATTTCCTGTTTCTTGCGCTCCCGACCGCCGGTTTCCGTTCCTCTTCAAGTGCTAGAACCGATCGGACTTACGCACCGCGCGCCGTGAGAAATCGTTCGATGCTCGCGTGCTCGATCTCGGATAATTATATCACCGCATCGAGCACCTGCCATATCAGCCGGTTTCCGTCTCCTTTCTCCATCTTTCTCCCCTGGCTTCGACGCTCTAAGCTCTGGTGTACGACGGAAAAAAGTGTCACGCGAGCGCACTGTTTTGTGTACATGAAGACAAGGATCGCAACATCATGGACATACAAAATATCTTGTTACCCTTTTGCTTTATGTTTCAAAAAGCGTCCATGTTGACGAACGTTGAGTTTTTACTGTAGCTATTTCTACGTTTTTCACAATTTCATTTCAGAAGAACTTCTAGATCGCAATAATCCTCAGAAGCACAAGAAGATTATACTGCAATTACCAATATTTTGAAATTGATTAAAACGCGAAATACTCAAAATAAAATAAACGCCTTATAAAATGTAATATTGAACTATTTAACCCATTGCAGTATAACAACGAATCAGGCTCGTGGTGGAGATTGCAAAATAATTTACTTAATATGGACGTTACTAATTTCTTCTAAATCGGAATCAAATTTGATTCTCTCTCTCCTGATCTTGATATGATTTATAATATGGATGTAATGTAATCTGAATTGCAATCTTATAGTAAGAGGATAATATACTATAAAATTATTATAAAAAGTACATATTTCTTTTATTATATCTAATCCAGATCTAACCCAGACCACCTTTGTATAATTCATAATATGAGTGTAATATAAGTACAAGTAATATAATTTAATACGATATAAAGTCATAAAAATAATACAAAAAATAGATAGTTCTTCTATTATATCGTTCCATTTTAGTCAATACAGAAAGGCACTCAACCAGTTAGTAAAAAAATGTGTGCCTACAGTGCGCCGCAAAAAGTAAACGATGTAGCGACAGAGCATAGTACTGTGTGCACGTTGTACACAGCTTTTTCATAATATTATTTCGTAATCATAATTATTTACATTTTTGTATTTCGTTTTATTTTGCCTTAACCAACAAATATTTCAACATCTTAAAATTTACGAATAGATTCTAGTTTTCACGAAAATTGCAATTTAAATAACAAATTGTAACTATTTGTTACGCATAACGAGTACGCTCGTCAAAAACAACTAACTGATTAAAGTCAGCACATAAGAAAAAAACTAAGGAAAGATGTCCTAACAAATTAAACATACGTTAAGCCATGTGCTTCACATGTTGCGCTCACAAATTGGTGCATTTGGTAGCATTTCATTGGTAAGATTAGAAATTACAGGTCGTTGCTAGCATGTTGGAGCGGAAGGTTTTTCAGACACCTTCTACCGCTCGGCGAACACGATTTAATTCTCGAGCCAGGTTTCGGCAAACCTTCTGGAGATCGTGCTAGAACGAGCAACAAATCGCACTCTATCATTTCATCCAAGCGGCGGACAGGTGTTGCGGATCGATCCGCCGAAAAATAGAACGCGAGCTACTCTCTGCTTCCGACATTTCGTCGGCGTCGACGATTAGTTTATTATAGGACAGCGTCGGTGAATGGCGAACAGCTGAACGCTCGCTTTAAACTACGTCTCAACTCGCTTCCCCCATATGCATACGTGTTTCTCTAATTGTTCCGCTCGTATTAAGCCGAGATAGGAACTAACGAGAGAGCCTGTCACGAAACTGACAGTTGCGAATCAGGGCTTCAAAGAGTTTTCGAGCGAAATCAAATATTCCTCTGCGGGAACGACGGGAAAGAAAGTTTGCTTTCTGCTAATGACAAGTTGAATGCATGCGACTACAATCGGATGAACGCTTCGTAAAAAGAGTTTTCGAAACTCGACCGTTCTTCCATGAATTTGCATTTTCTTCAATTATATTAATTATAATAAGTCGTCCTCCCGGCTGCCTGTCGCGTGCCCCTATTTCTCCGCAATTTCTATAGCTCCCGAGCTACTTTTGCAAACAAAAACTGTACGCGTGCTATAGAAAAATCGACATTTATATTCACAGAGTTTAAAATCGACGGGTTTGCTGTTGTCGTTTCGAGAAATTCCGAAAGGTCACATGCTTTTGCCTACCTGGAGAGACTTTCACGTGACTAGATTTAATCACCAGATTGCAATAATTCCATAAAAAATCTCTACTTTCTAAAGATCGACACAGATAATAGATGAAGATATATGCACAAGTTCTGAAATAGATAAGTCCGACAGTCTTTTTTTTTTTTTAGCACCTGGAATCTCGCCTGAGATTCATATTGATTGACGAGATAATACAATCTATAAAAATGTTATAGAATATAATACATACAAATATAGTGCATAAACCAAATGGTATATTACATTAAGTATATTACCTTCAATAAAACAAATAACTCTGTTTTTAGACAACGCTTTTTAATAAATAAGAATATACATAAACAAATCGTAACGTTTGAGGTAACAATGAACATTACAATACTGAAGGACTAATACATCCTGTAATTAAAATAATCAGTTAAAATAATCGTTGCATATGGGAAACCTCACACTTCCGTATTATGTGATTAATGTCTCGATGAAGAGATGCATTTATTATTACAGACTATAATGATTTGTACTGCACCGATAGATAGTCAGAATGAATGTTGAAAATAGTTTTGCCCCTTAAACTGGCTTTCGATAGTTTGGGAAAATTCTCCAAATCGCACACCTCTTCGGCTGGAAACGATAGCAGCATGGAGGACCACGTAGAAAGATTTTCACTTGATCTTAGAAAAAATCATTAGACATGTCTGCAAAATTTGAACAAAATAGTTTCATCATTCCGATTGGAAAAGATTCTCATATATCGCATAGTTCGACTGGGAGCGATCGCAGCGCGGAAATACTTTCACCAGGCGGTAGATTTAATTACCAGGGTCAGAGTGTAACAGTTCTATCGCCGGCACTCGACCCAGACAGCGGCTAGGCAAATGTCGGATAACGTTCGCGATAAGTTAATGCCTAAGATCGCGGGTTCTAATAACCGGTTGGCTGGCAATTATGATTTCCTGTTTCTTGTTCGCTAAATGATCCGGTCGTGGCTTTTGTCCCTCTCGAGGTAAGGATCATGCGAGCAGCGGAGGAAGATGGTCGGCCGGCGGAAGAAGCGGCGGGAGAGAGAGAAGGTGATTAACGCTTGGGAATGAGCGGGCCTCGCATGCATTCGCGAATAGAGATATCGCGGAGCATAGCGCGTAACACGGACCATGGCGATGCTTTTGCTTCGCGCGCACGATTGCCGGAAAGAAAGGATGGGGGAGCGAAAAAGGACGGGGAGGATGTCGGAGTGGACCAAAAAATGAAAAAGCAACCGAACAAGATCATTTCGACCGGTTAGGTAATTCCCCAATGAAGAAACACGTGCGCGGAGCCCGCGTTTTAGAAAGGCGCAGAAACCACGAATTAACATAACATGCCGCGGTTTTCTTATTGCCGGTAATGCACGGTGTTTTGCTCGAACAAAAATCAACAGTTCAAAGTGTGGGATGTGAATTGCCTTGTATTGCGATATGTTAACATTCAAATGGTGGACCTTCGTGAGAAAAATATAACTGAGTATAATTAGGATCGTTTATTAGTTTAGGTATCAATGTTAACGACATATTTCTCAAAGTATTCCTTCTAATATCATGTTACCTTTTCTGTGGACCTTGATGGAACATCTGATAATTTAAATGAATTGTCAGAAACTAGATAGTGCAATGTACACTAAAACTAATACCTTTCAAGGCGATATTCTCATCTACTACAGCAGTAGTAGATCTTTGTAAAAAACAAGAATTTTCAACATCAAAATTCGTTTGTTTCATTAATTACTTTTTTAACTTGTAAATAATATGTCAATACTTATAAATTCTAATCAAGTGTACCATAATCGTAAATATGTTTGTTTGCCACAAGATACAGAGAATGTAAATTAGCAAGATCTACGAAACGCATTTTTTAAATTTTCGTTACATACTCAGATAAAAAAGTTAAGAAACGAGAGCCTTTTATATTGTTTTGTCACTCCAAGTAATAGCAAAATTGTAACAAAGTAGTTTAATAATTGGCTAGTATACTAGTTCCTCTATCATCTAAAAAAAATTCAAACCATTTAGTCCAATTTTAAGAAAGTTATTGCGTTTTTGAAAGTATCCGCATATTGATGGGAGTCACTATATAAGAAGTTCCTTATTTCTCCACTAATCTCAGTAGTTTTCGTCGATTGTGATATACAGTTAATTAAAAAAAAGAAGTGTTTCGTAAGGATACGAAGTTGCAATTTTTCCGCAAAACGGCCATAAACGTAAAACACTGTGGAATGAAGGGCTGCCGATATCGGGCCCTTAACATAGAGATGGCTCACTCGGAGCTGTTTTCCCGGGCAACGATCCTTTAAAAGCGACTCCGTCGATCCGCGTGCGTTTCTTCTCGTGAGAATCGGGCGCCGCGCCGTGTCGGTGAAATCTTATTGCTTTACGACACGCTGCAACCGTGCAAATGGGGCCTGGCCGCGTGCCCCTCCGCGCGTTACGTGCCCGCCGTCGAGCCGGAGCTTTGTAATTTCGCCCGTTCATCCGGAACACAAACCCGGCATAATACGATAGAAGCGTGGAATAAATAAAAACGGGGTAGGTATCGCCGCTGATACTTCGGGGTCTCGCAATGCGTTCGCTAGCGTAAACCCGTTCCGCGAGCCGGTTCGGGGAAGAAGAAGAGAACTGAGAGAAAGAGAGAGAGAGACAGAGGCTCGTTGTTGCTGGGTTACCTGTAGGTTGCCCGCGTAGGTAGTAACGCGGTCTTTCTCTCTGCGGACCCGTGGCCTCCTCTCATTGCACGCCTGCCAACATCAAAGCTAAGACGAACGGAACGAAACGTCCGACGATGTCAATTAACGAAATGGAAACCGCGGGGGCCGGCTGACTTGCGTGGCGGCGGCAACAGCCACGGACCAGCCGGCCAGAAAAGAACCCGGAGGACGCAAACGAGCCACACGAACGCATACACGCATCACTCGTGGCACAGACCCTGCACTCTGATCTGGATCGAAGAATTTCATGACATTTTGTTGGAAAATTCATTTTTCTCTGTATGATGTTTACTGAGTTTCAAGTGTTTTCTAAATGTGCACCGTTCTTGAGGATCGTGAAATTAAAACTTCAGTTTACGATTCCGTTTGCTATTAGAGGGATTAGAATCGCTTTGCTGTTCTTAATCCTTTCGGAGGAAGAGGACATTTTGTGTACACTGCTTTTAACCAGTTAACTGTGGCGATCTCTTTGCAAAGCACCCACCAGTGTGTGTCACGATAATCAAGCGATGACGAATCCAAAAAGACGAATCCAACTCAAATTATTTATAATTTTCATTTGTTTGTTTCATTTCGTCTTGACCTCTGAACATTTTAAACATATTAAAATTTTCGAATATAATTTAGTTTTCGCCAGAATTACAATTTAAATATCAAATTGCAACAAAATTGTACGTATGACGGATATGATCGTCATGACACAAAATTCTGCCACATGTCCATGACGGATATAGTCGTCAAACACATTTAACTGGTTAACTCTTAACTACTACGTTTATTAAGAGTTACGTAAACGCTATCAGCGGTCTCATATTCCGTTAATGTTTATTGCGTTATTATTGATATAAATGTGTTAAATAAAAAGTCATAATCAGTTGTTCTTACTTTGCACTTGAATAATGAAGAGGTCCAAGTTTGGTGGAGTTGAAGCAAGTATAATATATTAACGTTCAGAAAGCGGCGATGAGTCACATTCGACCAAAAATAAATTAGTGCATCTCAGACATTATGAAAAACAAAGGTAAAAGGTTTCTTTATCAGAAATGATCCAGCACCGCTGGCAAACTGTTAAAAACATTTCTTTTTTTACAATTTGCATATGAATATGAATAAAAATGAATAAGTGGTGCTAATTAATTAGCGGTCTCACGGAGAGGCAATGGTAGTTAAGCGTTAAGAGATGACTGTGAATAATAGAAGAAATGAATTTCAACTCGGTTTGAAAGAATAGTGTACATGAGATGTTTTTGACATACTTTTGTTCTCAGGCTGAAAATTAATCCATTTTATGGTTCTAGATACTGTAAAATGGTTGATTTCTTTTTGTTTGGGCTGGTAAATGTATTTTTGTTAGATTTGATGTTATATGCAAAGCTTTAATTGTTGATTTAAAGCATAAAGCGGTAGTAGGTTTTCTATGCTACTATTTTAGATGAATGTATGGTGGAAGTGTTTTCTGGACTTCGTTTTGAACGAAACTGTTCTTCTTCTTTGTGTTAAGAATTCACACATTCGATTGGGAATCAATGCTTAAAATGTTTCGAAGAAATAATGTTTAATAGTTCTAAAGCTTCACGAACTGAATATTATATTATATTGCATATGCAGTCGCGTAAGAATCACGCCCCATATTGTTCAACAATGTATACTTTACGGTTTAGTGCAGTCAACTTTATGTTAGAAATTGTTCTACGTACAGTGACTGACATAATCTAAATACACTTTGTAATTACATAAATTGAAATAATAATACAAAATTACAAAATATAACGAACGATAGTATTAAAAATTGCTCGAGTTTCTTAGCATTACACATTTTCGAATACTTCGTATATATTTCGTATCTCTCTCTTGTTTTGATAATCTTTGAACCGCTCTAACTTCATAAAGAACAAAGGTACCATAGGATTCCTTGGATCATTATAAAGGGGAAACTTTCTTCTACAAAACCATTGTAAAGTGTGGTAGGAACAAAATTTATTAAACCCAGTAGGATCATTTCAATTTGTAATACTTCTTAAAGCAACAACCTTCTTTGGTTTCCACTCCTTTATTCGGTATAAGAAGTTTTATGAAAGTTAGTGTAGACGCGTATAAATAGAAGCAGCATACTTTGAAGTAAGGTCAAGTAGACTGCCGAATAACTTTATTCTACGACATTACAAGCATTTAAAAATCGATCATTTGCGCTCAAAAGGGTCATCCTGTAATCCTGTATGATTCCATTAAAAAATATTTAATATTGTTTTTGGTTAAATCAATTTTATAAATTCAGGAATAACCAAATAGAAATGACATTTCTGTGCTTTGCACTCGCAGAAGTTTCTCAAATCGTACACTAATAAACGTATTTAGTAGTGATTTAATAAATAACGCTTCAAATAAATATGTAAAATTATAAAATTATTGGAAATGCAAAGGCACTTGCCGCCCTATCAATGACTATAATTAGTACCCATGAATCTCGTTTCTATCACTATATATGTTCATGTTCGTTTCGTAACTGTTGTGTATGTTACGTCATTGCAATATGTTTATATCTCATCGTAATTACGTCTTTTAACTCTTGGCACTTGGAAGATGTTTTTGATTGAATGGAGATCAAAATCATTCTGCTGTGAAAATTTACAATAATTAATGAATAAAACATATTGCGTTTGTATTTATGTATTTTACGTGATTATCTTATAGCGTGAAAAAAAAAATAATAATTAAAAAGAAATAACACTGCGACATGAATATGTAGTGGAAAGGGTTAGTAGGCGTTCAATATTAAGATTCGAAATAATTACTCAATTTAAATAGAGTATGTTATAAGCTTGTACTGATACAGATTCAAATGTTCAGTATTGAAAATGCACGATTAAATCCATGATTGAATCCACGATTATCGCAGGCCTCGTTATAAGGTGACAAGCAGCCGCAAAGGCTTAACATCTTCCGGTAAAAATTTCGATGAAATAATTCTGTCTGTCCGAAGGTTGCATCAAAGTGTCGCTAAATTCTTCGATCGGGACCACTGCGCGGCGTGGAAGGCAGAAAGAACCATCGGAAGAGGCGCAGACGACGACGGTGCACCGTGAGGCGATCCCGGGTCCGTGCAGGATAGACACTTTAATAGACGTAATGAGGGTAATTGAGTTTTCAAATCATTCGTTTTGATTACATCTACGCACGGACCGGTGGGCGAAACATAGGGTAGGTAATTACGGACCGCCCAGTCCCAAAAGAGCAGGTGCCTCTCGGCCACGAGATCGAGGTGTGAGGTTCAAATACTTGGACCGCCCTAATAGCCTCGAGGTTACAGGTCCCTTCGAGAAACCGGAGGGACCAGACTGGCCTCGTACCCCGGCGAAGATGCTACGCTCGTCCTGCATCGCCGATATACATACACCTGTACCTTATGGTGGTTGTGCCGCGTCTATATAGCCCGGAATAATAGTACCGGAGAAGAATGCATCCTTCGGGCTGACGTGAGAATCGATGCCGGCGAACGAGTCCTCGTTTCGGATTAATAACACTCTTTACCGCGAAGATGTATATTCCCAGAACCGCTGGCATTGGGATACCCTTTACGGAAGCTTCCCTGGGAAACGGAGACTTTTTCTGCGACATCCACGGCGAAATTTTTGTATCTTTCTTGCGCCGGCAGCTGCCACCGAGGATTACTTAAATCGCAGGGTTCGGGATGCATAAGTGGCACTAGCTTCGGGAACACGCCACAGTGTTGCGCCAGCAGTGTTGTGAAATACGTCCTGTAACGACGGTAATTAATTCTCGAACGCTACATGGTCGTTCTGCAAAGTATTCAACGTTGCACGAAAGATCAGCCGGCACCCTTGGCAGAAAATATTCGATCGCGATCGTGAATAAGAATTTTGATTGAATTATTTCACCGTTTATCGGGCATTAAACGTGAACCTTCTGATTAAATATTCTGCATCTTCTGTCAAGGGACTCGTGTACTATAAATTATATTACTTTATAATCATACCAAAAAGATGCATTTAAAATGCGCAAACGTAAAATATTATTAGTATAATATACTGAGTGAGTTTCACAGCGTTTACGCCTCCAACATGTTTGTTCCTTTTAAAAATAGGTAAAAATATATTACATAAAAACAAATGTCTTTCCATAAAGAGCTTTCCATCGTATGAGCCCCGTGAACCATTCAACTTCGTTCTCAAGACATTTGACTCATATTTGTAAACAACAAAGATATTTTAGTTGCAAACGTTAGGTGACTCACCTTGCATATTATTCGTGAACAATTACATATAACTTCAATTTGTTACAACGATAAATAACTAATAAAGAAGATAAGTGATTCAGAAATTAATATAAACTGCAATATGTTTAAAGTTTCATGCGACATGCAGAAGATATTATTTATTCAGTCAGTGAAGACTGTGTCGAATTAATGCGAGAGGATCAAGATAACTGAGATCCAGACAGCAGCGGAATAAATTACTGATGTTTAGTCCGTAAAAAGGCACCAGATTATTCAAACGAGAACATTGATTCGGGGTGCGACTCATTAAATTCGTAATTAAAGCGTTCCAGCAGGCGTAAATTCGTTAACGAGGCTGAGCACTGCGGCTCGTTTTGTATCGTATCGTTATCCGAATCCGTGTAAAGTGCCGCTAGTCCATTACAAGGGATTATTAAATTCTATAACGGACGTTTGGATCAAGGCCAAAATGCACCGCGGTTGTTCGCACGTTCGACGGTCGCGGATACACCCACGCAACCTAGATAAAAGGTTAAGGAGGGAAAATGGACGACTCGGAAACGATAGGTAAACAAGAAGGGAACACGACTGCGCCATTGTTTTTCGGTTTCAAACAACATTAGAAATAGCATCACGCGTTTTTAGATCGCTAGACTATTGTAATAATTTTTACATAATTGTTTATGTCGTTTATATTGTTTATATCTTTTATATTGTTTATGTCGTTTATATTGTTTATGTCGTTTATATTGTTTATATCGTTTATATTGTTTATATCGTTTATATTGTTTATATCGTTTATATTGTTTATATCGTTTATAAAGTTTATATTGTTTATATCGTTTATATCAAATAATTATATTATATTTGTTTATGTCGTTTATATCATAATTATTTTATATTTGTTTATTTCGTTTATATCATATAATTATATTTGGAAAAATTTGGAAAGTGATGGAAAGTCGATCGGCTACGATGCGAGAGTTCTTAGATTTGAGTCGCGAGTAATAAAAACGTCTGTAAAGAGGACTCGAAGATAATATGTAATAACTGCGGATCTTTACGCAAACTACAAGTTTTCTGTATCAATTGCAAGACATACAGGTAAATCACAATCTTATTTCTTTCTTTAACAATTTTAATTAGTACACCACCATTTTCAGCTTTCTTTAATTCTTTCGCACACTTTTTTCCATCCATTTTCGCCATAAATTCATAAAATCCGCAGTCTAGTAACAACTGTTTCTAATAAAGTTAATTATAATCGTATTCACATTTCCCCCTTCAAATGGCTCACGAATAAATAAGAAATGGTCTCCTAAGTTCAGTGTAGCCGTAGCGGCCCTAGAAAACCATTTATACAACTGTAATTGGCAGCCCGGTGATGGTAAAACTTGAATGATGCAATTCGCGTCATTTCCGGGTGTATAGCCGGTAATAATCGACGCAGTCCTACGTTACGTGGTATTTATAGCGGAATCGTATACTCTTTAGTTTTGCCGGAACTCGGTAATTAGCGGAGGTATCTGGAAATAAACGCGAGCATAGGACTGTCTCACGAATGGACTGGATCGATGACCTTGGGTGAAAGGTGCACCGACAGCGGGCTCCGCCGGGTCGATTTCCGGCGTCGCCGGTCCGTTAAAGTAATAACAAGCGAACAGACGATCCGTTTGCGATATAAACCAATCAAACCTATCAAATATTTTCGCGAGGGACGGCATCGGTCCTGGCGCGGCTCGGACGGCCGTGTTCATCGCGGCCGATATGGCTTAGCGTTTCCACATTTATCGCGCATAGAAACTCTATTATACAGTCCACGCAGTCGCACCGTAGTTTCCCGTGTAGGCGCGCGTGCGATTCACGCTCGCTGTTGGCTGTAATTGTCTAATGTGGAGCCGCGATACGTATATCGGCCGCCATGGTACCGGGCGATATTCTGCTCGCGGATACCGGCCAATACGCTTCAAATTGATAGGCTTCAATTAATACCGCCCGGACCTGGTCTGCCATGACACTGACTCGATAATACTGGGTTTATGAGGGTTTTAGCCGTAGCGTGTCACATCCGTCGGCCAACTAGCTTCGTTTACGCGCGCGACCCGACTCTGAGCCTGCTCTCACACGGGCGCGAGCATCCGCGAGCACTCTCGCGACACAGGGTGCCGGAAACCATCAGAAAACTGACCGAAATTCACTCTTTGAATGTCACTTTCGACGTACGAGATTGAATGAATCTTTCGTCGAAATAAAGCTTAATCCTCTGCACTCGGATGTTGCAATTGTGGCTATCCAAATTGAAAAATTGTTGTCTTGTACGCTCTGTAAGTTGCGGATGTTTAGGCAGACTCATAATTTTTTAGAAAATGGGTAGAGCAATGAGACCTAGACAGAAATTATTGCATAGTTAGACGATTCCAAAAATATATTTTTTACTTCATATATTTCTCATATTGCTTACATATTGCATATTTATGCTTAAAAACATATGTAATAATGTATTACATGCTATTTGCAATGTACATGCATACATCAATCAAAGAAATTTGTTATTGTAGTTAAATAAAGTAGTTATTTCCAATGTTATATTATTCATGTTTTATTTGAAGTATTGGCAACTATTTTTACAAATAAATATGATCGAGTTGTTGGCAAACTGGCCTAAACTGTAGTTGCTATATCTACAAAGTAATTGAAAGGAGTAGAACCATGAAAAACTCTGATTTTCCAAAAATATATTTCGAAACACATATTTTTTGTGGTTCATTTTATAACGGTCTTGTACAAGGGAATCTCTTCTTTACAAAAACCAATAATCTTTTGTTAAAAATTTTGTTAACTTTTTTCGTTAAGTTCTTTAATTTTAGTAATATACGGGTTTTATGTTATAAATATATTTCTTTAGCCCGCATTCATATAATTGAGCTAACAGAAATAATTTCTATATAATTGCTTCCCATTTAATAATTGAATACAGATCATAAATCAATCTCTGCACTAAAATTGCTTATCTTCAATTTTGTCGAAACTAGATGAATAATCGATTGCACGGTGTACCAGGCCGATAAATATGGAAATTTTTTAATTAACACTAGAACTACCGAGTCTTAAACGCGACTAATGTATATTGTGTTATAACAATACAAAGCCTGGATTTATTCAAGCTTTCTATAATTTATATTATAATATATATTTCAATAAAGAAGTGTACGTAAATTTTTGTAGTAAAAATATTTTTACACTATGAGGAACTGTAAAAGAAAAAATCAGAAATCAGCCATTTTGACTGATTTGGTAGTTCTAGTGTTAACAAAATGATTAATTTTTTATCAAATATTACACTCATAGCGATTATCACGCATTTCCTATCTTCCCGAGGAATCACGTAACCCATTGAAACGAAGTGTCCGTTAGAAATTGCAACGTGAAATTGTTGCGATCATTGCCCGATCAATTAGGTAGATTGCTGCAATTTTTCGGCGGTATCTTGCAGAGCAAACTCCGATATGCTGTAAATCTATTTATCCGTGGCAAATATTGCAAATGTGTTGTGAATAATTCAGAAGAAGAAAAAGCTTCGGCCCCAGCACTGCAAACTTGTTACTTCGCAAAAATATTGTTCGCCCGGCCAGATAAACATGTAATGCACATGCATATGCACCGAGTTGCAAGCGCGCGCGATGGTGTGTCGCTCACGTGCATACCGTCCGACGTGTGCAGCCTCGTACGTGTGAATTCCTCTACAATGAATATGCATAGAGTAGGCACACGTTTGTCTAGGACCTACATATGTAAACATTTTAATCACAGCCCAGATATGTATGTATCTCGAAACGTCTACCAATCTGGAATAATCTAAGTCGTATTATTATTGCATCGGGTTAATCAGCTTGTAATTCACCGAGCTGAAATGCTGGTTTGGAACGAGTCCAATCGTACTCACCTCTTAACTCTTCCCGAGCCTTATTGTTCCTGCTACAATGACCAAACCGACGATAATCGACCATTATAACAAATTATTATTACCACGCTGCTGGATCGAAGTTGTATTTACAAATACATGCTGTTGTATATTGCTCGATATAATATCCGATAACATTATCTTAGAGTGTGCAGTATGAATATACTCTTAACCAAATAAAATGATCAAAGATAGGAAAATAATAAATCCATGGTGATTTGAATGGTTTAAAATGTTGATGTCATCTGCCACTTGTTAATGTGAGAGCAATGCCAACGAATGCAGAAACAAACGTAGAAAATGTAATTATTATGTAAAAGAAAACTGCGGTAAGATAATGATAGTAATAATAGTCACAATAATAATGATGATAACAACAAAATTTTAGTTCAAAATGTTTGTGTACATAAGATCATGGATCCGTCTGGGCCTGCGCGTGTAAGCTCAATCGTCGAGCCGGTACTGCGAGGGTTATGATGACTGTAATATAGAATATCGTTAGGTCCCTTTTTACAAGCATGTAAAACTTAATGTCATCAAGTTTTCGCTTGAGAATTAGCAAGTGTCCGTTTTTAATAATCAATTTAGTAACTACATTTTATGAAAAACTAACTCACCTAGATGAGGGTGAAAACCTTACCCTTTAAAATGAGCCCAGATAGTCCGTCCGATTTTTTCTTAATGACAAAAATGAAATGTCAAAAATTTTTCATTTGAGATTTGATCTTTGATATGAGTCATTCGTAATGTATTGCTCAGAAGAAGTCCGTTGAAAAAAGGGTAGAACCGATTCCCACAAACCCGTCCATGTTAACGTTTTCGCAGCAGTAGTTTCTCTTATTGATAGAAACGATCCCTTCCTATTAGCTCCAATTTTCACGAAATGAGGGACTCCGATCCGGCCGATTATAAACGAGCAACGCCTCCTGACTCCCGTTACCGACTCCTCCGTGGTCGTAATTTTCAGCTAGAATCACATCAGACGCTTGTGCCTCTACTTTGTTGGATGTGTGTATTGTTTACGCGACCACGGTCGAGCGAGACGCGCGACAGGAGTCGGAAAGCGTAGAACAATCGAGACAAAGTGCAACAGATGCAACAATTACAAGTTTCAAGAGCGTTGACTTATCCCTAAAGCATGAACGTCAGATTCTTCTGTTAAATACATGAGTATTTGTAATTACTAGTTACTAATTAGCGTCTTGATTAACTTTATCATATGACGTTTTTAAACGGTTATCATACACGTTTTAAATATGTGTTAAATAATTATGAAGTATAAGTGAAAATAATCATGTCTTGCTCGCTGCATTATTCTCATGTTCGCAGGCTTGCTATATTATTCGAGTATAAGAATTTTACGGTCAGCTGACGCGTAGGATAATATACAACGTCAAGAACCTGAAGGTAATGTCGGGAAATGAGAAAATTAAACACTATGCCTAAACTAAATGATGCAAGAGGCAAGAGGCAAGGGGAATCAGTTGCCCTCTCCACCTAGCCGCCTCCAATTTGTTTTAATTCCAGACTTTTGATTATTATTGACTAAGTTACGCGCTAAACAAGAGACGTGATTTGATGGTGCGGGCGACCGATCCCCCTTGCTCCCGGCGTCGATTAACTTGTGGGTCTTCTCGTTTATCAATAGAAGTGGGTTTCGGGAGATCATAGAAAACGGGGGACTACGGGTGTGCAGATCAGGCGAAGCGAGTAGGATACCACCTTACACCTCTATCGAAACGACCGACTTCTTCTGAGCAATGGGCAGTAATTATCTACCCAATATATTTTAGAAAATAGAGTAGTACTTTAGTACTTTCGGTTAGTCTTCGAGTATAATCAAGTTTATATTTATCGAAGAAGGCAAATTAAATTCTATTATTAATAAATAAACAAAATAAAAGAATACAAAAATTTAATATGTCATATTTGATAAATATACAGTTAATTGCCCCCGAAAACAAACTAAAGTCAATTTTTTAAACGAACCGCCATCCGATTTGATTTTTACGGGAATGTAAAGTATGAAACATTAACAATTTTTCCTCGAAGATTCTACGATCATTTAATTTCGATTGTCAGCGCACTAATTGATTTCGGGACTCAGCGCGTTTAATCGCGTTCTTAACGCGTCGAGAGGGCGTTCTCAAGAGGATCGATCGGCGGGAAGGAATTATCGCGGCTCGTCTCGCCCCGAATTTATCGGACATCCTGTGCACGCGTTCTCGCGCGGATACCGGCGAGCTTTGTGAGCAATTGTATCTCGTACACCGTGTATCGTTAAACGCGCTCGGTTAGCGAGCGTAGCCGGCCAGTCGTGTAGCGTAATGCCCCGCGCAAGGTTCACGGTGTAACACGTTAAATGGCCCTTGCCCGAATTTCCTTTCGGTAATTAACTTCAGCGCGGAAGCGATATACGCATCTCTCGGCCATTTCTAATTAGAACGTCGAATTATCCGAGGGCGTGGGAGTTCTTTGGCCCGTATAACGAATGTTTAAACATCGAACGAGAGCTAGCGGCGACGAGCCCGCGCGACCAAGCGAAACGAACATTCGAAAAAGTTACCTTGGACCTCTCTCCGTCAGTTTTTTAATTGGATTCGGGGCAGAAGTTCGTCGATTCGTTAAAAATTTAGTTAGGTCGGTCGACTCTTTCATTTCGACCGGCTGAATTGTTTTCTCGCCGTCCGTCTGCCAGAAAAAAACCGAGTCCGAGACGGCTCGAATTATCAAGTACTGATACCTTTTTCTAGCCGGAGCTCCAAGTAAGACGTGCGCTGAACTATTTGTGGAACCAATTGGCACATTGGTTCATTTATCCCCAGAGTATAAAAATAGTTGTAAAGTAACATATTTGAAAGGAGTAACTTGAAAAACATTTTAAAAAAAGGTTTAAGGATAAAATTATGCCAACATATACGCGACAAAAATAATAAAACCTTATAATCTGACAGAGAAATTTGAAAGATTAGTCACGATAGTCTCGATGAAAATATACCAAAGAAATTTTTACAGAATACATAGTTTTCTTGTTACATTTGATATAAAAATCTTTAGTGCACCATTTCTTCATATATACAACAAAGCTTGGACTTGGCGCTACGTAAACTTGAATTACTTCTAGTTCAGGGTTTCAGATAAGGGTTAATTTAGGATAATCAATTTTCGTGATCCCATCATCTCGGCTGTTTCTCTGTACGGCAGAATTCGGCGCGAATTACGAATTATATTGTAACATATGAAGGACAATACTGTTCTCTACGCGAGCACATTCGAATCAAGTTTCCATGATTAAATTATCACTTTTCTTAAAGATACGATACATATACTTTCACTTTAATCATTTACTTTAATAACTAGTAATGCAATTAAGTAAAACACGAAACAATCACGAAAGCCATTATAGTGGCGCGTCGTACTGGAAGATGACATTCGCGAAAGCCACTATAGTGGCGCTTCCTATCTAAGAGGTCAATTCTAAAATGCATCTGGAAGAATATTCTCGTAGTTCGAGCCGACTATAACCAGTTACGTCTCTTAAATTTGGATGAAAATATCTGTCGCGAGTTGTCACTTAGAATCGTCAGAGCGTCGGACGATGGAGGACGGACGTGTATGATTTTAAACGAGGGACAAGGGCACAGGGAACTTTTTCTGGCGATGATACATTGGCGAGTTTCAAGAGTGACTTATGACAGAAAGGGAACGACTGGCTGTGAAAAATAACAAATTATTGCAATATCCATCGAGCGGACGTGCCCTCGTATGGGGCAAGTGCCACGAGCACGTGTACCCGCATCTCGGAGCGTTTTCTCTTTCCAGCTTGTTGTCTCGTTCGTTCTTTCTCCCTCCTTTTTTCGCCGCGCCTGTTTTCCTTTTTTAATCCTCGTTCGCTTCTCCTTACGCGGCCTATGGTAGACCGCAATAGATGCCTGTACGAAGAGGTAATCAATAATGACTTAATGTCCTCCAATAACGGACACCATGGGTGGTTCGAGTTCTACCTTTAGGGTCTCTTCCTCGCTCTCTGTTGCTCTCTCCGAAGAGAGAGATCACTCTCCGCACGGAGTTTCTCTCGCCTTTTTGCGCCCGGCGTTATTTGCCTGTCTTCTTCCTTTTTTCGTCGTTCCTTCTGCCCCGGCTAATATACACCCACGTCCCCTTTGATCGTTAAAACCGGGCATACTTTCGCAGAGAGAGGGTCGTTCTGTTCCTTCTTAAAGTCTTGGCCCGGTATACCAGCTATTAACCGTCCCGATGTTTCTTTGACTCGTGATCCGGAACGGGGAACACCATCGGAATAAATTAAAACGTGGCTAGCCAACGGGACAAAAGAAAGGAGCAAAAAAACCTCGGGCAAAGGAGAATTCGAATTGTGTCGTCGCTCTTTGATTAAGAGCTCGCGATAAGCTTGTCGCTCCGGGTGCGCCCGTGTGTCTGTCGCTCTGTCGAGGCTGTGCATCGCTGCTATTGACTAATCCCGTGTCATAGGTCTCCCGTAACAAATTGGAGGAGCACCCACGACCACCGAGCACAAGATGGATGCGAATCGGGACATGGTTGCCAGTTGCAACAGTTGAAATCACGCTGCAATCACTCCGCGGTTTTAAACTGCTGCATTTTCAGAACTAAATCACGCGCACAACTTGATATGTTTATTTAAATTACCTGGCATTGTCTCCATTTTAAAAAGAACAAAGTTGTTCTATAAGTTAGTGTAGTGGATCTGGTTACCGTGGGCTGACCAATTGCTGTGCCTTTGGTTCGTTTTATGGCGTAATTAACTTTATATTTATTCAACGAAACATTTTAAATTCTTTTATTAGAAAATAAACAAAATAAAGGAATACATTCCAAGAACGTTTATTCTTATATGTTTAATAGTAGTAATTTATTTCAATATCATGAATAATTTCTTTGGAAAAAATGTATACCTATTTAATTAAAATGCATAGCACAATGGAATCTCGCTGTCCAATACACAAATGGACGAATGCAACCGCCAATAATTTTGTCTTCTAATCGAAACACATCTTTTCATATCCCGAGAAAATTTATTTTCATAAACAATTTTCTCCAAATTCTCTCTTGGCTTCCCAAAAAAGTTCGTCCTCATATCTGTTATATCCGTTATGCAAGAATTCCTTCGTAAGAGCACGAAACGACGTTCGTGAGCTGCTGAAAGTCGCGACGTTGACGCAATTGACGGATCCGTCGGGAGGTGTGACGGAGGATCAAGCTTGATCTCGTCCATCTATAATATTTGCTACGATCGACGTGTCAACGTCATAGGATCTGGACGGTGACGGACGTCGGGCCATCAGGCTCGTTTTTTCTCGGCCGGTGGACCGTTTCGGCCAGAGTCGCCATGAAGCGTAATGCGTTGTCACTTACGCTGAGTTATGTAAGTCGCCGAGGGAAAAGGGTCTTGACGTGGTCGTCCCGCGAACCGGGAGACGCCGCTTCCTCCGCCATGAATTAATCATTCCGCCACGGCGTATAAATAATTAGCCGGCTGGCACAAAATCGTCGATAAATATTTATGGGCGGCTGGTCGATATGCAAGCGTAATGGCGATTGTTACACCGGCGCTCGTCGAAATAATCATGGCCGCGGCGTCGATTTACACGGGAAAATAATTCGTTCGGCAATTTTGTCAGTCGGCCCCCGAAGTAGCCGATGGGTACGGGAGAAGCGCGATCCTGTGTTATCGTTCGAACGACCACAGCCATTCCCTCTCTGTTTTGCTCCCTTTGTACGGCCCTCTTCCCTCTTTTTTCTCTCCCTCTCTCTATCTGCGTTTTTTCTTTTTCTCCTTTTGTAGACACCCCCTCTTCAGCACACAGAGGGACACGCACGCGTGTGTGCACGCCGTTGTTTCTCTCTGTTTTCTCTCTCGCTCGACGGTTTTTTCATATTTCTGCCGGTCCATTTCGCGGCGACAGGATTTTATGGACAGTTGATTTCATCTCGTCCGTTTGTTCGAATCCCTTTTTAATTCCCATTGTATCTTCGATTCCGCGGAGCCTCTCGATCGAAACGCGACGAATTACGATCGCGAACCGCAATACGAGTCAATGGTTCTCTGTCTTAACCCTTAACCGGATTATGGTGGCTATGGCGGCCTCACGCAACGTTAAATAAATTGTCATTAATATAGGTTCGTGTAATTATTTCAAAATTCATATAATCCTCCATTACCTCGCCCAGTTTGCAATCTTTCAACATAAATACACTTGAAACTTGCTAATTTGAGAGTATGCAATATTTAGTGTGCTAGATGTTTAAAAACCTCTTGCAGCATTTTCTTATGAGAGAATTCAACTAATTTGAAATTTATAACATGGTTTTTGTTCTGCAGGTATAAAGAATATTTCTTGTATTTTTATCCTCTACATAATATTTACTAGATAAGCAAATGGAATTTTCATGAAACGCTGACTTTCGCGAATATTGTAGAATACAATTCGAAATTTCAAACTTCATCAGAAAATTCAATAGAAAAATGTCAGCAGTCAAAAATATCTATGTTTTTAATAAAAGTACATTTTCTTTAATAAAAGTTCTGTACAAAGCTAACAAATTAGGTGTTTTCTTTGCTCATATCGTGAAATCTTAATCTATGCCCTGCATAAAAGGTACGCTCAAATTGGCGCTGAGTTAAAATGATTCCAGAACAACCATTTTGTACGACAACAGAAGAAGAAAAAAGCATGTTTAACGTAATTCTTTCGTAATATTTTTCAATACAAAAGTTACGTGGTTCAAAGGGGCATAGTATGCAGTGCATTTATTTTCATATAGCTGGAGCCGTTAGAATACTATATTGAATATAGTATTTCATTTAAGAAAAAAAGGTTGATCTTCAAAGCTTCGGAACGGCTCCATCTATAAAAAAAATAAATGCATATTTTGGAAGTTGCAGGAGATGCACAAGTTGTATGGACCACCATGTATAAATCGATAGAGATTTAATCTAATTCTCTAATTAAGTAACTATTCTATTATCTGATCACTCTTGATCTTCCAACTAATTCTAATAACCGAGCTATTCCTCTATAATATCCAGGTAACAAATCCCAAGAAAATAGGAAAGTAACATTAAAATATTACAAATATCCTCCTTGTACAATATCCATACAGCGACACATCTCACGACTGGCGCTATTCTATAAGAACGCTTATTTATTCGGCGTAAATCTCGAGCCATTAAAACTGTCGTAAAAATCGATGTGACCAATAAAAACGGGATAGTGGAAACCAGACAGTAAAGTCGACGAGAAGATGTCTACTTGTAGAGCGAGCCAATCGGGACAGGAACCGGCTATCCCTTCGAGATCCATCTTAATAAAAGAATTCCTTGTTTCGCGGAACGACAGAATTTATCACTGGCATAAATTGCGATGGGCGTAGCCGACTGGTGCGTGTAGAAGGGAAATTTATTCTGTAGCGAAAACATATTTGCAGGAGCGTCGCGCGCGATCGAGGCAAATATAGCGTGGACGGTAGTGCGCCGGGGCGAGACACAATTCCCCAGTGTTTCTGAGTATCTCTACTGCAAGAATCTCGCCGGACGTGTAATTTCTTCGGGGTTTCTCTATAATTTGCATCGATCGGCCATGGAGGGGAGGGGGTCTAAACGTTAACAACACGTCGCCAGGGACATCGTGAGAGCAGACAAATGGTGTCGGCGACACGAGCAGGAAAATACTACGTGCTCGCGTTTACGCCGTTGCCCTGTCGCTAAAACTAAAATAAGAACGCGAGTGCCGGCGCGGCGCTGGGTCGCGACGCGTCGGTTCGCGCCGCGAAAGCTCCGGCGACTATACAAGCGTCGCTCGAACACCAGCCGCCGCTAAACTTAAATGGATATCCATAAAAGCGCGTACGCCTACGTGGAAGTCGGATAACTTCCGCGGGGAAACGGGTGGAAAGCGGGTGGGAAAAGGGTGGAAAAGGGGCGCCGCGGTATTATGTAACGGCAGGGCGGGCATAAAAATAGAAAGGGAAACGATATAAAGCGGAAACCGGCTGGTCTGGGGAATAACGTCGCCGGAAGAAACGAATTCTTCTTTCGACGACCGCCTTTCGAGAACTTCCCGGCATACGTAACCGCGAGTGGTAAATTTTTTTTATGCGATCCACGGTGTATCCGCGATCAGACCCGCGTGTAACACACTCGAACACTTTCCTCCGGGCTTCGACTTTCTTCGGAGTCGCTTTGCAACTTCCTCTGGTAACCGTGGATCTGTCTAGCTATGGTCTTATTCTACTGAACCTGCTTCCCTCTTGTAACGCTTCAAAATTAGGCGAAGCTTGGCGATTTTTATTGAGATGCAATTTTTAAACTTTTCTACATTCCATACGATAATCCTTTAATGCAAATTTTCGTTAAGATTGAGTTATTTAGAACATTGTCGATTGCAATAATTTCGTAGAAGAAAGAGAAAATATTTATTACGTGTCTACATTTACTTGGATGCTTAATATTTTAATTGCTGCATCATCCATTAGTGGATGACAGAATTATTCACTCATATTTGCAAAAGGTAAGAATGTTGATAATATAATTGATGCCATTGAAGGTAATTTTTCAATTTTAATTTGGTTAAATGAAACACTTCAAATATTTAAAAATATTGTATGTTGATAGCATGAGGGAACAAAATTTTATTCCGGCTTAAAAGAAACAAAGAACAGATTATACTTGAAATGTTTACCACTGGTCTGCCTTGTCGTTGGAGGCTCAAGGCGAATGTTAAATATTGTAATGATTTACAAACGCTTGATAGAAATATAGCACTATGTCTTTCACAATATTCAACATACTTTTAGTCTGTCTAAATGCGACTATCGTCTGAACTAGAATTAATAAAAAATATTGTAAAATACTAAAACCGCGAAAACTTAAACAAATAGTGTCGATTTTAAATAAAAGTTTGCAAGTTTTTTTCATCCAAAAAATCGCTCAAATCTAACCTCATTACTGAGGTCGACCTATAAGACTGCATTCAATTTTCTAATAATAATCTTTTTGTAAACACAAGACATTGAAGTTTCCAAATTTGAGAGAAAATGATGTGCATAGAAGCATAATATATGGATAATTAAAGAAACGGTCTTACTGGCGAAGCAACCAGAACAGTCTTTCGAATTACTATAGAATCTCCATACGTTTCATCCGAGTTTTTATTTAGCCGGTCGCTGCGAAACGTATCGCAGTGGATTCGTCTCCTGACATTTATCGTGTTATTCGACGGCTGCCTCGGAGGGTGTTTTACAACGGGGTGGCATCGAACGTGACACGAGCGGAGCCGTTACATCGCGCGCGTTCGTTCGTGCGACCGACGATGCAAAGTCTACGCTCGTTTGACATAAAAAGAGCTTCTAACAGCCGGAAAACACGCACGTTTACATAGCCGCCGGGTTTTCCCAGAGGCACTTCGAAACTGACGCGAAAACTCGCCTGCGCATTTCCTCTGTACGCCAATCGTTCCCCGGTATTGGAATCTGTCGGATCGATTACAGGTTGAACGACTCCTATAATCGTGCCACAAACACCACTTGCTTCGAGATAATCGCCGACGCCTAATGCCACCGCAGAAATTATAAGCGAGCGATAAAAACCCGGAACTCGGTTGCTGTTTCCTTCGATGTTGCGTAAACGAACGTTTGCCGATACTGCTAACCGTTCGATTAAGCTATCGAACCATCCATATGGAGCTCGATGATATATGTATAGCACTGCGTGAAAGCCTTGGGTCATCTAATTTTACGATAACTTTGCACGTACTCTACTATTATTATTGACATTTCTGATCGAACTGCATTCGATGCAAATGCAATTCCTCGTCTCAAGCAAATTAAATTAACATACATATATACAAAATAAATTTAATATCCGCATTTGGCGCTGTTTTAGCTGATGCTTTTAGATTTGCTACTGTACGAGATCGTAATTAATCGAGTTTCCTATGTACCAATTATACATGTCTGGTTAAGGAATTATGAAATTAACTTAGGAAACGGAAATATCGGAAACGAAGACATTATTAATATGAATTAGGCACAGTGAATTCCATCACATATCGTCTTCAAGTAACTTTTTCTATAAACAATTATCTTGCACGAAAGTTTCCAGATTCTGTTGCTTTGCTTTTTGATGCGGTACCTTAACTATTCTTTTCCACAATATCCCTGAAGATATTATTTTCGTATTCTATACAAAAACAGTTGCACAGAAGATTCTCGTTTATTATCTATATCTGAAACATCGAATGGATGAATCCCAATCGAGGAGCATAAAAATCAAGCAAACTTAGATTCCATTGCAATAATGGATTCCACACAGCTTTTGCTCGAAACGTCCACCCGTACCGCAAATAATTTACGAGTTATTTGAAATAGCGAAGCGCAGCGTGTACATAGGTGTAACGAATTACATAGTTGCATTAGCATTCAGACTAATCCACGGACAAGAATTATTGCGACGTGGGTAACGGGTTCCATAAGAAGGCGACGTGACGCTCCTAAAAAATTTACGAAACAACCAGCTGGCTCGTCGAATACGGTCGAGCTTGCGGCGAAAGCGTCTTGAGGACAAGCTGTTGTTGTTGCGTTGATTGGGTCTCATAGCGGCGCGGTATCGCAGTTATCCGTCGTTACATCGATAATCGAGGCGGGGCAACGCGGCGAGCATTATGGGCAGATAAACGTTACTGAAAAATTCTGTGGACGCTCGCGATGGGGTAATCCCCCGTAGCACGCATCAGGATTATCGGGACGTGCGGACCGAGACACGATCAGAATCTCCACGGGAACGATAATTATCTCGGATCAGTTGATGGGGTTACCTATGTACACCTTACATAGGCTCGCCTGTGCACGAGATATCGTTCGAGATCGACGCACGGGGGCGCTAGATGCGATTATACATTTTCATCGGTGCGTTACTCAGGAGGGCAGATTACCGTAATGAAATCCGGCAACCCCTCTGCACGGGCCAACGACTCGAAATATGGATAACCGCCACTCACCTCCGCGATTTATTCCCTATCGTCTCCCGCACGCCCGTTTTTTCGCCCGGTTTTACCCTTCCGAATTTCATCGTGGCCCGCCGATTCTCCATTCGGATCTCGTCGAATACTGTTTCGAGCAGGGTGGGCGATGGTAGTACAGAACACCTGATTTCGAAAGCTCGCAACAACTGGGGGATTTTATTTTTTTAATCAAAGTGACGAGTTGGAGGAGTTTTTATATAATTGCTGTTGTGACATTTTTGAAAATTTGGACTTATTTCTTGAAATTTACTGTATAATGTTTACTGTAAGACGTTTAACTACCAAATCAGTCATAATGACTGGTTTCTGACTTTTTCTTTTACAATACTTGACGCTATGCAAATGTAATCGTCAGAAAATTTTAGCTGAAATTCTTTATTCAAATACACATTATAATAAAAATCGTAGAAAGTTTTTGATTTCATCCAGGGTTTCAATTACGTCCAATTATGTTACAAGAAATTCTTTTGTGATTCGTTTTTAAATGATCAGTTAAGGGAAAGTCTCGTCTCTAGAATGACACTAGCTAAACTATTATAAGATTTTTTTTTACGAAGTTGCAGCAGTTCAAAGTTTCGTAAACTCCGAACAGATTTTACATATTCATATAGCTTTATTGAGTTCATAAACATTGTTTTTATTCATTCTTTTTAAATGATTTGTGGAGTGAAATTTCTGTTCTACAATAAACTAGACAAATTCTCTTATGGCCTTCTTCAACGAAATTAGAATAAACCAAATTAATTTTTGGGATAGTACATATATAACGAAATTTGAAGGAACGTTAATGGAGTTTAACAAATAAATATTGTTGTTAAATATATGACACGAATACGTGAACAATTAAACCTTACATCATTTATCAATTAATTATATATTCGGGAAACATGGAAACAATTATATTTAGTTGTTACATTCGTGGTGACTTATATTAAGTTAGGATTAAACTCAGAATGTGTGTTCGGATTTGTATTTTTTACAATTCTGCACTTGATCCAATTGTCATGTGTGATTAACACGTTCGCGACGGGGCCTGAATTCACTGGCCGCACTTTGGGGCGGGCTGTTTTTATGCTAGATCCCATCGGGCGGGCGGAGTCCTCGGTGCTACATGAACCATTGCCGCATTATAGCAATTGACATGTTTTTGCCCTCTTTGCGACAATCAGCCGGCTTTGTGTATACAATGTTTTGAAGAAATTCGCAAAAAGAAATATTTCTCTTATGTATATAAATATGTAAATAAAGTTAATTACAATAATCACCTTTCTATTAGATTGACACCGGCGTGTAACACCGGTGGCTCATCCCGCTCCATGGGACATTTCTGTATGTACCACCGGTGGCTCTTCTCGTCCCATGGGACAGACAAGAATGTATCACCGGTGGTACAACCCGTCTTCCTGTATTTTTATATTAAATCTAAATTTATTATCAGCATACTTAACAAACGTTAATTAGCGTTTTAAATCCTGCCTATTATATTTTTTGGTACTTTTCTGCGAATTCATTTGGAAGTTGGCAAACATTTTATACAAAATATTAAACGAAACCTTATCACTGTATTAAAATTTAGAATCACTGACATAAAACGTGATCCAACAGTAAACTCAACCTATAAAAATCAAACTAGAGAACCTAATACTGCGAAAATTACTGGTAATATTAAATTTCGAGGTTGATACATCGCAATATAAAATTTTTCAGACCGAACAGATCGTATTTTTTATTTTCGTTCATTGAACAAAACACGGTGCACCGATCCGTGGTTTTTCCAACGGGAAAAGTGGCCTCGGCAATCGATCCGACGATCCCGCGAATGAAATTATTTCGCCCGGGGAGAAATTCAACCCAGCGAAGCTTTTCCCCCGCGAGGAATTCAATTTCGCTGCTTTAGATGACACTAGCCGATCCTAGTCGGTCAATTTTGACCGGCCTGCGCAATACCCAACATCGTAGACGTCGCCGCGGGCAACACTGACGTACAAATGACATAATTTTTTTGACATATTACGCTTTTTCATAAAATTGCTTCAGTTATTAACTCCTGCGATTTCTTTTATAATTATTTTATCATTGTAGATAATTATATATGTATATACATACATGTATACGACCTACTATAATTCAAGTGGGGAGAGCTGCGGTGTCTCCCGAAATTTATATATATGCAACTAGATATTATAAGTAGTTATAAATGTGTATATTAAGTAATATAATAAATAATTAGAATAACCCAACAATCGTTAATAAATACTAACACATGGAAAAGAAAATTTGTATTTATTGCACGTCTACATTCATTATTACTGGTAAATATCGATAAATAAATTAATAACAACCGTATTCAGTAGATTATTTCCGAAATCTTTGTAACGAATCTGACACGTTGTTATAGTGCAAAGTATTAATGTTGCAATGGTTTATCGCTTGTTTCACATTGTAGTCTTTTAAATAATTCTGTGAAACTTTATTAAGATCTTTTCGTGATATCATTAGAAAGAGGATACTCTAATTTTCCAGGCATACTGAGTTGAAAAGAAAATTATTTGATACCTGTAGAATCGTTTAAATGTGCAAAATTATCAAAACAAAAGTATCTGTATACTTGCATCTGCTTGTAAGTGATGCAAAAATATGTTGAGATAAAAAAGATTTGGAATTTCTGAAGTTAGGGGTCGAAACTTTAAAATAAGTATAGATGAATAGTTGAACATTGTACTGTCCGTTGCTGAAAAGATGGCACAATTTCTGTAGTCCCCGACTTATTGATGATCTCCCGAAACCATCTTCTATTGGTAAACATGAAGACCAATAAAGTAATCGACGCGAAGAACTCCACCTAATCGCGTCTCTTGTTCAGCGCGTAACTTAGCCAATAATAATTAAAAGTCTGGAATGAAATCAAAATGGAAGAGGCTAAATAAAAACCACGGAGGAGCGTGACGGTGACGGGAGTTGAGTGGCGCTGTTTGTTTGCAATCGGCCAGGCTTGAGTCCCTCATTTCCTGGAAATTGGGACTAAATGGAAGGGATCATTTTTGACAATAAGGAAAACGCGTTTACCCTACTTCTGCGAGGGCGTTAACATGGGTAGGTTTGTTGGGAATTGGTCCTACAGTTTCCTCTGTGCCATCTTTTGAGCAATGGGCGGGATATGTAATATAGAATATAAAGTGTCAATAAAGAGTTGATCTTCTACGAGCATGAGATTTCACAGTTACGAGAAAGATGACAAAATTACATGAAACGCATAGTTGAATATTTATAGACAACAACTAAATATTAAACAATCGTCTTTTATTTTCCGTTGAAAACATGATATCAACCTAATATAATAGTTCAATTATCGACAGCTTTTCATCGTAAAACTCAGCGATACATTAATTAATCGCGTCAGCGTGTATCGTGTTCCACAGGCGTTGAAAATGGTTTTATCGCTCCTCACAGGTTAATGCAACTGGTATTTCATGAGAACGGACTGTAAGAATTTAAGTAGAACCTTCGGTACATAAAATTACTTTCCAGAACGCTGGGATCCGATGCACCGCGTCTCCGTTGCACAATGTTCAGCGGGTGTATTGAAACGAAATTTCACGGTATCAATATTTAACGGTTGCCGTGTAATCCGGCTTTTTATCAATACAATGCCCCGGTTCCTCAATTTATTGTCTCAGGCTTATTCCGCTCGAGTTCTCGGTTATTCGCTGAAGTTTGCAATGGGTGATATCGACATTCCAGTTTAACGGTTGAAGTCTTCATCAACTTGCGATCGAGAAATTGTGCGGTTAGATCGTGGAACTTGAGGCAAGTAGATATTGAAAGAAGCTATTAGAGCATTAGGGGAAAGTGGATGAACGTGTACTGTCGAGTCCTCAGCTATCAAGTTTGGCCATTCGTTTTGTAAATGGAGACACTTGTTCCTTGCGCGTTCCCGAGTCCCCACGTCTCGTCTTCAAGTTTTCCATAAATACCATCTTGTCGCATTGTGTATAAGTCACTTTTGACGACTGACTGGAACGGTTCTGCATCTGACAAAAGAAACACTCTTAACACGTTCAGCGCCACGTCACTCAAATATGGGTGATGCTAGTTTTTAAACAATTTTGAATATTCATTTTCATTTTAATATATCCGAACAAACTAAATTTGACTAGGACGTTTTGGATGCGAAAGAGTTCTAATTCCATTCCCTATGATCAATTTTAACTCTCTAATTTCGCTTTAATTAATTAAATTGCTTTGATTTTGTGAAAATTTTGGTGGTCGATTGTGGGCGACGAACGTGTTAAAGCGTAATAAGTTTTTTTGTAATTTGAAGTAATAATTTGAAATTGTAAAAAATGTTAGAGGGAGTACAGGGTGTAACAAACCATGCAGGATGTAAGGAATGATTATGTCATGATCTTGACTATGTTTTTCAAGGCCAACTTTTTTAAGATTGCGTCCTATTGTAGTAATCAAGAGGTACAAACTTGCAAAAGAAACCATATAGTAACCGTTTATAGTAACCCATAGTAACCGTTTTTGCAAAAGGTAAGAAAAATTTTGTTTCTTAAACAACAGTTAATTTAACAATCAACAGTGTTGTTCTAATTAGTCTAGTATCTACCGCTGCACGTTACTGAAAATAGAATGGAACAAATAAAAAATGAAATGCGATTATAGGACGTAAACGTTCAGAGTTAATCTGACCTTCATGTTTTGAAAAATAATTATCTGTCATTCCTAATTCGAATCCAAAGGACAGATCCATTTTGGTTTTTATTACGTAGCAACCATGCTTGCGCTCCAATTTCAATAAGGCCATCATTATTTACCAAGCACATTTGTAATATAAATAATATATTATATATTAATATATTTATTTATATATTTGCAATATAATTTGCTATAAATGGAATTCAATCGGCAAATGATCAATATTAAATTATATTGGTTCCTTTTGCAAGTTTCCTCCTTTCATGAATAGAATAGGATGCAATCATAAAAAAATGTAACCCTTCAATAAATGATGAAGGTCACATTTGCGAAAAGTGTTATTAACAGATCTCCATCGATCTGAAGATGTAGAAAAATCTATGATAGCCATGCCATAACCTTTCCTTGCACTCTGTACAATGACTAAAACTCTCTTCTTTTAATTTTGCTATTACGTGTAATGATAAACAAAGATAGAAAGGCTCTCGCTTTTTAAATTTTGTATCCAAACCTAGATCGCAAACTCAAAAAATGCACTTTGAAGATCTGTTTTGACACGTGTAAATGATTTCAAATTCTACTGTTCTTAAAAGAACTCCTCGGCAGGATCCCCATTGTCGGCTAAGCGGTCAAATAAGAAAAATAAAACAAGAGCCTACAGGAAGTGCAGCGTTTGTTCCCCAAGAGGATTAGCAGCGAAACGCCGTACATTTGTAATAAATGTTGCGTTTCTTTTTACGGAGGTGCCTGCAATAGAGCCCATCACATTCTTAGAAAATATTAGAATACTTTGATGACATATTTATTCAATCATTTCCTGTGAAAGTGTTTTCATAATTAAAACAATTTAAAGAGAAAAATGCGAGACAGGTCATTTAGACCAGCGTAGTAGATTTAGCGTTAATCATACGCGGATGCTTTCTTATTCGCTTCTAAGCACAATCACGCATGAGTTTATACAAAAATCCTGCGATCAATAACGTGCTAGCGGCAAGTGTTGAAAACGGAAGAGAAAAATCGATCGAAAAATAGATAATTTCGAGACGGAGCGAGGCACGATCTTCCGTAAGCAATTCCAATCTCGCGAAAGCATATAATTCTTTAACAAATAGCCCCGCCGATGGTTCCCGGCGAAATTCTTCCAGCACACAGTTCGGAGTCCTGTTCTTCCAGGAGCACTCGGAACGCTGTAAAATGGGAGTCGCGGCCACAATTCTTGCAGCCGGGCGATTCCCGGCTTCCGAAGAAGCGGAACTGAGGCGCACCAGCGTTTCCTTATTGCCCGCTCTTATTGTCTGTTTACAAGCCGGCATCGACCCCATTAATAAAGCTTGAGAAGGATGGGCGGAACTCTACAAGCTTTTAATTTCACGGGAAAGCGTGCAGGCCGGGCGAAAGCGTGGGTGGAAGAGGACCGCGGGAAACTGATCCCACTCCGTTAGCCGGCCAGCGTTCAAGTAGTCACGGGGGTCTTTAATAAAGTGAACTTTAAGGCCAGCGCTCGCGCGGAGATAAACTTTAACGCGGGCCACCGTCTCTCACGGGCCGAGGAAATGGCTGCGAGGACGAGTGCCGGCGCGCCAACAAGTTTCTGAGCGTAAGTTTGCGGCAGAGCGCGGCTGCAGGCTCTGCGAGACGGTGCTCGCGAGGACGACGACGACGACGGCGGCGAAATGGCCCGGTTATCCGGAGAAAAGAGAGCGACGGGATAGTTTTCCGTTAGTTACCGGCGTTGATCCCGCGACGAAATGTTTGTTATGTGGAGCAGAACGACTCCCGGAAAGTTGCTCACCCCCGCAGTTTACACTTTACACTTTGCTCTCTCGGCGAGAGCGTCGCCCGACCGGAACACGCCGTTGCCCAAATATTTCGCTCGCCGCGCGGACAAAACGGTACCCGCGATAAATCGAAAGAGCCAGAGATGAACTGCCATGCTCCGCTCGGAACGGTCGCGCAGAGAGACCCCTGGCCCTTTGAAAATACACTCAACAAGCGGAGACTCCTCTTTCAGCGAGCTCCCGAGGACACGCCGCAGCTTCGAGAGCTGCTTCAACATTTTTCCGAGCTGTTGAGCTCGGACCGACTCGCTTCTCCCCGTGTGTTTCTTCGTCGCCGGAATCAATTCGACCTAGTTTTTGCAAGAGCGTCGATGCGATGTCAAACACCCGCGCTTTTTGTCCCCCGACGGTTCTTTCTGTTTAGCCAATACTCGACGTCTTCGTTTAATTACGCAAACTCCTCGCCACGCTCGGTAACACACTCCCGTGCGAAATTAAAGGATCACATATCGTCGACGAAGTGTTGTCGATGTTCTCGCACTTGACGCTGGGGGATTTTGACAAGGCTGTCTCCAATAGTCGATAACGTTTCTCTGGTTACAGCTCAAGCGACCGCAGCTGAACTCGTGTTACAGTTGGGATATAGTCTGTTTTGTTGAAGTCGGCCGTTTCTCTCTCTTTTTTTCTTAACTGTGAAATCTTATACGAGATTTATTAATACTTGAGCTATTACAAACTTATAAAGAATTACACATAGTAAACAAGAATCTATTACGTGCATACAGGGTGATCCACGTAAGTTGTGTACCTTCTGCAACTTCCAAAATATGCATTGGGCAACAAATTTTTCAGTAACGGAAGTTGCGTTATTTTTTTTTATAGTCCGGAGATTTGAAGGACAAGTTTTTTTTTAAATGGAATACTGTATTTTTTACATAAAAATGTGAAACAATCTCGAATTCCTTCTAGGTATTGACCTTCATTAGCCCTAAACCTAATAGCTAACGAGTGGTTTCGCTTTATTTTTTAAACATTTTTTTCATGTAATGCCAAGTTGGAGATTCAGTCTTATCAGGGATTTCTGCAGATCAGCGGAATATGAAGAAAATGTTCAATAAATAAAGCGAAATTACTCGTTAGCTATTAGATTTAGGGTTAATGAAGGTCCATACTTTTTTACTCAGAATTCTGTGTTCTCCCATATCCTGATATAAAAAATATAGTATTCCATTTAAGAAAAGAAAGTTGACCTTCAAATCTCCGAAACGGCTCCATCTTTTAAAAAATAACAGATACTACATATTTATTTTCAAATCATGCTCCCCGGGATCGCAGCGTTCTCTCAGGGGTAGATACAGAAAAAAACGCAATTTGCGCGCGCTAATATTTGATGTTATAAAAGATAAAAAGATACAAATAGAATAACACAATAACTTAAGTACATCGACATAGGCTAGTAGTAATTATTTCATTCCATATAGTAGTCTAACGGCTCCACCTATGTGAAAATAAATGCACTGCATACTATGCCCCTTTGAACCACGTAACTTTTGTATTAAAAAATATCTTGCCTAATGCATATTTTGGAAGTTGCAGCAGGTGCGCAAGTAGCGTGAACCACCCTCCTTATATAAAAGGATAGGTACACTAAGTGTACCCTTCTCATAATCAAAAATTACATCTATTAAGGAAGCTGTCAAAATATGACAGCACACTTTGATGTTAGGCATAACTATAAATGTAGAAGTGTCCAATGGCAAGTGAATCGCGTAAAAATACTTCATGTATCGCGTAGGAAATTGCAGATATTGAGTTCTAATGTTTCACAAATTCAAATGTCTTTACGGAGATTGTACAATTGAACTGGCCAGTGATTTTGAAGATTGAAATCTTCTTTTTACAATGCACACTTGAAGCTTGATGCACGATTTGTTACTAAATTTAAACTGAAAGTGTGTTTTGTCATTAGTGTGATCAAGATACGCCATGATTATGTACTGCTATGTATAAATACTGGGTACTGCGGAGCAAGTACCTTTGTTAATTTATTGTTAATGCAAACTAGTTACAATCTATGCATAGAATATAAGCATTGACTACACAGACACCACGCGTGCATTCAAACATGTACTAATGAAACGTGTACTAAACTACATATTGTCTTACAGTGTGTCTGTCTTAATCATAGTCAAATTAAACTAATCACAAAGCAAACACACACTAAGCACTACTTAAGCAAACACTACATAAGCACGAAATGCATACTAAACACACACTACACTTCCTGTTACGGTGTACCTTATCTCGTTCCGACCTCGTACGCTTTCGTTCAAAGTTCACCAAAACGTCGGCAAAAAATCGGGGATCAAGTTTTAATTACTCGATGCAAAGCGAAGGCTTCAGTTTTCAACTCCACAGTAATTCCAGTCGAAAGCGGTACGTTTTTATCTCCGTCGAGAGCCGTTTAAATTCATTATATGTATTTTCAAAATTAGCCGCCTATGGGACCGTGTAACTTTCAGGTCATGCTAATATAATATATCGACATTCCACCAAATAATTTTAGTTCCTTCACAAGATGACGTATACGTCTTAATTATATAAGAGCTCCGAGATAACCAGATGAAGATTGGCAGCCCCATCAACCTGAAATATCAAAGTAAATGCCTTGCAGGTTATTTACAGATAGATATTTAAGAAAACAATTCGGCCCACTGAGGATTACTAAAATTATCAATGCCTCTATTATATCAAAACCAGGTTAAAATATTTTTTTAGGTAATTAGGAGAATTCTATACTAGTAGAATTTATAATGACATTCTATCGAGAAGAATGTTCAAAGTATTTTTTTAATTAAACTACTGAACGACGTTAATGGGAGTGAAATCTGGTACACAGTTCAAAATGTCGCGGAAAAATTAAGATTAAGATTAAGAAAATCGAAGCTGTAGTTCGCAAACTATTAAAAACTGACTAACCATTAGATACTGACCAATGAGTTGAACAATTATCTTAATGCGAAAATCTGCAACTATCAATTTTTTGCAGTTTTGTATAGAAAATACTTGTGAAAATCCATTCGAATCCTTATGGTTAAACTCGTACAGTTAATTGGTTAAAGAACACACAATATTGCGATTATTAAAAATATTATTAAACAATATAAAATATTATTCAAGTTATTAGAAAATTCGGCCCATAGACTATCCTGCCACTGAGCAACGTAAACACGTTCTCACAGAAACCAACGACGAAATATCAAAAGCCTAATAAAACAAACCCGGTCTAAAATCCTGCACGATCCTTTTTCCCAATGTCAGAACAATTTAAATATCGGAAGATTCTCATTACTTTGAATCACCCTCGTGATTTTCTTTTTGCCGTCCCAAGGGATACTGACCCACCTCTGAAGCATCTGGGACCGAAATTGAAGTATGATCTCTGGACGCAACACCTGAGTCGTTTCTCTCGATCGGAGTTACGATTGCGAGGCACCTGGACCGTTCAATTATTAATGCGCTGATCCTAGCCACCTGTTCCGAGCAGCAGCGCCTTGGGTATGCCGAAAAGTGCCGTTGCTCTCGCATCAACTTACCCCTTTGCCACTAAATATTCCGGGCTCGCAGCACGCAGGACACGGAGAGCGGAGGGGGTCAGAAAGAGGCGAAGGGAGGTAGAGATGGCAGGAGAAAGGGGGAGACGTTGGAGAGGGGAAGACGAGGGTCGGTTGGAGGCCCCTTGTTCCTCCCGGTTCGTCTCCGCGTGTTTGCGTTTACGCGTTGCGCCGTTAACACCGACTGCCGAAACACTAAGTGGGGGACGGTAGAATCGCGATCGTTGAACACACCACCCCTGGGTTGATCGAGCCCGGTGGCCCATCCCGGTGGTTCTTCCCTCCCTTTCCATTGTCCCTTGTCCCGGTAACGGGGTCCTTCTCGCACGGTATCCCTCTCCAGCCACCCCCGACAGCCATCTAGACTCCGGGAGATGTGCCATTTGAATACGAAATTCGAATACGCTGACGAACTGTGCATACATCAGTCTACGTCTGTTTGAACTGGTCCCTGTATGGTAATGTCAGGCGCAGAGAGCGAGCGCCGCGGCGCTCGCCGTGCGGTTGCGACGTATGAGCCGATTGCTCGAAACGCGTCGCGCCGGATACGAAGTGGCTCCGATACCGTTCTGGAGCACTTCGCGTCGTTGTCTTCCGGGGCTGTTTATTTTCTTTGTTCACCGGCAGCCTCGGCTTGCCTGGTGTTCGATCTTGGAACAATTTGCGGCGGCCGCGCCGCGCAGGGGTCGCGAATCGATCAGGGTAATATAGCCCTTCCGGAAGTTTGGCATGCGGTGATGGTAATCGAGGCTGAGGGCAATATTTGAAATACTAATGATTCGGGGACGGAATTCGTTCAGCCGTGAACACATCCGGCGAAAGACTCATGACTCGGGAATCGATGAACGCTTCACTGGTTCGATAAACTTGGATCTACAGTTGCTCTTCACTTATCACTGTATGGAATTAGTGTTTTAATTGGATGATTTTTCTATTGAATGATTGCTAGGATCTTTGTGCAAAATAGAAATTGTCTACCTCAATTATAACGAACTAAACTTGTCCAATATGTCTATTAAGTTGAAAATAATGCAGTAGCATAGGTAAAGTCTTATTACCTTCTCAATGTTTTGTGTTCCATCTACATAGTTTTTACTTCGTAATCTAATGATTACGAAGATGAGTACGTTTTACTAGAGTCAATGTCAAAATGTCTTAATAACGCACTTTTCTTAATCACAACTAAATCACAATTATGCACATTAATATAGATACTATGATAGATATATTATCTTTGCACTCGAAGATATTTAACCTCCACTGCGAAGATATTTCTTCTGATATAACATTTTAATTCTATGTCATAGTTTTTATTCCGCTCGTGTAAAATTCATCGTATTTACTCATCTACATGACCTAAGTTTTTAGAAATTTATGAAATAAAAACAGATTCAGGAATACAAACGTGTTTGTGAATTATGATATGGCAATTTTTTATAATATGAAGATAACATTTTTATGTGGCATAAAATATTTTGAGATTCTTATTGAAGCCTACAGTTGAATGCTTCATCTGCCTAATTTAAATTCTTCGAATCTTGAATCCTGCCATAACTTCATCTATTTATCCTTGACATGAACACACGAAATCCACACCCAACGATTGTCATAGCCTAACCTAGACTTCGAAATGTCAAGGTCACCGCAACAATGTGGCCCTTTTATCAATACGTTATACAGCCCCGATCAGCACCCTCCGAGCGTTAAAAATTCGCTGACAAAGCTCTGGAAATCGCTTAAATCCTGGAGGGAAGTCTCCGTCTCGAAACAATTACGTGGAGCGTTTAGAAAGCGTTTTCCTCTGCTTTGCATAGTCCTCCCCGGAGCGTGCATTAACCAGGGGCGGGAAGATTCGCAGAATCTTCGATTCGGGATCGGTATTCTGTTAGACTTGCCGATACGGGGTAAGTAGGAACGGCGCGGCGTTCGGGGCGGCGGTGAATTGTAAGAACGCGGTCCTAACACGCATTCGCCGAGCTCCCCATCGCATTACGCAAGCCTCATGCCACAGGAAGTCGATCTAGCTCGGGAACCGGCTCGAGTAAAAAGCTAACTCGAATGTGAAATTTCAAGCGTAGCTTTCAGGCCGGCGGCAGTGGCGGCAGTGGCGAGGATTTAGCGATCGGCCGCCTCGGGTCGTGTCTCGTACGCTTGATCCTGAACCGTCGAGAGGGCGGACGGGACTGCGGGGGTGGACGACACCGAGCGAAGTAGAAGAACGGGGAAGAAGGAGCCGCAACGTTCGAGGGTACGGAAAATGAGAGAGGTGACGCGAACGCAGGGGAAACTTTAAATGACTTTCACTGTTTTCAAAAGTTCAGTTACCAAAGGGAGTCTCCGCAGCCAGGCCAGCCCTCCGCCTCTCCGCCTCTCCGGCTACGGCACCCGTCCGCCAAATAGTCCCACTCGTCGTTTCCCTTCGTCGAATCACCTCCGACACCTTCACCCCGCCACAGCCATCCCCACGCAGTGGATGTGCTGTTTACAAACCTTACCCGACTCGTAATGGAACTTTTTTCAAGTTATTTCCGGGGAAATCAGCCACTGGCTTCGGCCCTTCGGCTCGCTTTCTCGCCGGCGAAACCAGCCTTTGCTCCTGGTTGATCTTGTATAGAATCGAGGTTACGTAGCGAAACAATATTTGATTGGAACTTCTGTGGCTGCGTTGAAAATTGAAGTTTTCTAGACTCAATTCTCTTTGCACTTTAGATAATTGCGTGTGTGGAGTTCTCTCACTGCAGTCAAAATTTTTACTGTCGCTACGTTTTACCACTTATCCTAACCGTTTATGGACCCGTGCAACTTTCAAGTCACATGCTAATATATCGACATTTTATCAAATAATTTTAGATTTTTATTACAGCCTGAAATATCAGTCAACCTGAAATATCAAAGTAAATGCCTTGCAAGTTGTCTGCAGACAGATATTTAAGAAAAAAATTCGGCCCATAGAGGGTTAACATTTTAGTTGTTTTTGTACTAGTCTTTAGCATTGGTTCCTAGCCTAAATTTTCCAGTTCTTATAATAATTTTCATCTCTTTATTTTATATAACAAAGAGTTTTCCCGTTGAAATCCCCAAATATATAAATAATGTGCCAACATTATTCTTTCCTGCTTTATATATTTGTTTATACTGTTTGAATAACGTTAAATCTACCGAGTCAGTCAGAATGACCGATTTCACATTTGTTGTTTTAAAGTTACTGAAATTACAAAGATTATTTCTTAGAAAATAATTGAACATGATCCATGTTCCAAGCAAACATTAAGATGAAAATATCAATTGGTTGAAACGAATACAATTTTTTCATCGTTACAAAGCAACGCACATTAGTTATTATTGGGGTTCGATAGCGTCAAATGAGAAATTTTATCAGTAGAAATTTCTTTATTATTCTTTAAAACACCTTATTAGTAGTTTGTAAATATGACAAGATAAAGTTATGTTAATTCATTCTCTATGAAAGCTTTTTAGACCAATGTATACTTGAATTACCTGTAACAGTTACGTTCCTATTAGCTACATTTTCGTTGGTCAACCTGTTCTACGTTGAAATAAATAAATTATCTAATTAGAAACGTTAGCATTTTCACTTAAAATTACTTAAAACGTGCATCAGGCAAATATTTTATACGTTGATCACTGAGATGTTTAATTTATATTTTCTAAGAACTGCAATTATTATTATTTTATTATATCTTTGTAATTACATAAATGTTGAGTAATATAAAAAGATTTAGAGATATTAATTACTGCACATTTTGTATACATTTTGTTATACTTTTGCAGCAAAAATTCGAAAATCTTAACAGGTGTTTTAAAGACTCCCCGAAAATTTGGAAACCGTATGTTTTAAAATAACGGTTCTAGTAAAAACATTTTGGTTGTCACCATATAAATACACGACTCTGTGAAGCTAACGATTTCGTCCACCTGGCATGTACTGCTCGTAAAATTGTGCACGAGCCGTTTCGCTTATTGTTAGGAAACGGGAGAAGGAAACTGTCTCGAGAAACTGGCCGCGTCACCCATATAAACAAGCGTGCGTAATCGCGCGTGTAATCGATAATTACGTCGAGAATATGGCCTAACGGTTTCCCATACACAGGGTACTCGCAACCTGCGACGAATTTCTAGGTGACACGAGGAGTCTTGACCGTGACGCTTCCGGTCTGGGCGAGTTAATGCTCGCATTTCGCATGGCTAATAAGTTAATGTCGTCCGAGAGGTCTTCTTAATGATAGCGTGGTCGTCTACGGGGTCGAAGGGGGATGACAGAGGGGGGATATATAGACCGGTGACGCTGCGAGACGTCCAGCGGACGGATAATACGGGCGGGAGATACCGGGACCCTCCAAAGCCCCGGGAAACTTTCCCTCGATCCTCATTAAAAGCCGACGCCGAGACCACGACGCGTTTCATAAAACATCAGCCGTCCTCCGTGCCGGATGTGCCTGAATATATCAGGTATCATGGGGATGGAAGACGGAAAAAGTAATCTGCGAGTCCTTCGAGGCCCCGATCGCTTCGTGGCTTCGTCCCCGCGCACTTTTCCCAGTGAAATCGAACACTGCCGCGATAATAGCTGCTCGAGGCTTCTGCAAAAATCTCGTGCGGCCGACGATGATGTTTCTCGTCTCCTTGGATGCCCCGCCTTTCCCCCTTCCTCCTTCCACACTGTTCTCGCGAGTTTCTGCTAGTTTGAAATGTACAATCTGGTTCGCAGGTTGTCGTATCCAATTTCTTCGGGTCTAAGTGTTCCCAAGGTAGACATGCTAACCCGTTCGATTTTTTCCTGACCTATCGCTGGCATAATCTTCGCTTTACCTGTTGGTATAGTCAATGAACAGCTTTCACTACTACTTGCAAAAATTATATCGATTTTCGTGGAACCATTTGTTTATGAAGCACGCTTAAGTGTAAGCAGTAAACCGCAGATCTTTATGCGAAATAAAATTTTTGTAAGATATTTGTAAGATACAGAAATTAAATAAAACAGTATTTTTTCTTTTTGTAATTTTTACAGGCCGAAAATAATGTAATAGAAATAAATATATGAAGTACAGGAATACGAAGATATTAAAATAATTTAAAATTATTATTTTCAGCTTGGATAAAATTCATACTTTACTGGTAAGTACTTTATTATAGTTATAATGTTTTAGATGTAATGCAGAACTGTGATTAAATTTTTTTTAGATACACTGGTAAACGGAACTTTATTTTGTAGATTGATATAATTAGTATGACCTCATCACTACCTTCTACATCAATTATATCAGTCTCTGATGAGTTGTTTCTTAATATCGTACATATTTAAGTTCACTGCTTGTTTTGTTATCACGATCTTTTTAAATAAAACTAAGAATCGTGATTATGCTGTATTCACAATCTTTTTTAAACATGCTAGAATTCAAATATAAACATCCAAATTATGGTTTCTTCATTTTGACAGTTAAAATATGGTTATGAATGACACTAATACAGAAATTAATTATAATTTAAGTGAAACAGTAAACGTAGACTTAAAACTATTAAAAACTCAGGTACACAGAACACCCAATAATGTACATAATAATATCCAATAATTTATACTCAGACACATTCCTGCGAATCGTATTAACAACAACGATGTTTGCAATGAGCGGCTAAAAAGTAATTAAGGAACGCACATTCAGAAAATGGAGTAGTAGTAGGCGGACATTGTCGGAGCAATCGAACAGAAATCGTTTTAAGGTAACACCTCCAATAAAACAATTTTCCTCAAATCGAAAGGAGCTGAATCACAGATTTCTGCAGAGCCTCCCCCTTTCACAGTCGGAATGGGGAACGAGGAGAAAAAGGTGGTGTAAAATCGAAGGAGACCGAGGGCTGTCGCCCTCGTAAAATTAGTGTATTCTTTGGTAGTAGCCGGTTGTCGGCGTTCGCTTATGGCGACGGAAGCAATCGCTATTCCATGAATAGCAAAAATTTACTACTTGCCGATGGGACGCCTACAGAACGTCGGCCACCCCTGTCTTCCCACGCCCCTGATCGCTCACTGTTCCCTTCCAACGCGAATGGGGATGAAAAAGCGCATCTCGAGGCAGAGACACGCCACGCCAGCAACAAGAAAGCAGAAAATAAATAAATGTCCCGTGCACGCGTTCCGAGTCTCAAAGAAATTAACGCGGACGAAGACACGGACGTCGAAGGCGCTAGTAGAACCGGGTCCGAGCTGCAAACAATTGCAGCAGATACAGGTGGCGGGGTGGAGAAGGGAGTGGAGAAACAGGACGCGTGCACCTACGATGCAATAATTCATCGGGAGTTTTTGCAATCCAGTTATTTCCCGTTCGATTTACGATCGCGCAGTAAAACACAAGTTACACCCCCACGATTAAGCGTGACACTGTCAATTCCGTAATGCACCATAAAATTGAATCATTGCGACGCGCTCTTCCGATGCAAACGGATAAATAAACGCGCGCGCTCTCGCCGCTCGGAAACAGCGAAGCAGAAGAGCGGGTCGCCGAGGTCACGAACGGCAGCCAGTTCTTTTCTTAATTCGGAAAAACAATCGATCGCTAATGGCAACCGGCTCGGTTGCCTTTTCCGAGAGAGAGAAAAGGTAGGGGTGGATGACAGAAGAGAGGAGAAAGACGCCTCGTAAGACGGTCGACTAGAGGAAGGGCTTCTTAATCCCTCCTAAATAAGTGCGACCATTGGCGTAGGTGCCGAACGTTTGTCACTAAGGCGGCCCGACGAATTACGGGTACCGTCTCATCCCCTTTCCTCTCCCCACCTTGACCCCCTGTTTATCCCGGGTTTCCCTCCGCAGCGCGCGTCGCCCGTCGACCAATTGAATTAAAACAGATCGTTTCGATCTCGAGAACGAACTTCCAGACGTGCAACCTCGTATATCCGCTACGAGCGTTGAGAGTTCTATTAATTCCGGCTGTTCGTTAGTAATGGAAATTATTCTAGCTACGGCGCCCGATGCGCAAACACCTCCGAGCTTTATCGCTACTTTAATCAACGACTACTTCGATTAATTATGCTGTACATAATTCATAGCAGCGCAGCACCGGCCTCCGATCCAATTCGCTAGCCACGCGGATTGGCCGTCGAGCACGTTTAATACCCGTAATAATAGTCGCATCGGTTAATCGTGTGTACACAAACAACGGAACCGTGCGATTCACGGGAAGCACAGGTATCGTGAACCTGCCGTCATCGCGCCGCTACTCGCCGATCGCCTTTGGTGGACTTGCCGTGGATTAGTTTCCAAGTGCTACTGCCACTGACCATGTTGCTATATTAATCGAGTATTGCTGTATGATTCCTCGTTCGTCCAGAAAACAATTGCGGAGATTGCTGAAACATTGACACGATTGTTAAAAGATAAAAGACCAAGCAGCTTTTATAGTGAACAATCATAAAGAATCCTAAACAATCCTAAAGAATACCTTCTTGCACTAATACACTTCCTATGATATAATTGTTGGTAATAATACTTCGTTAATTTGTTAAATACAAAATTAAAACATTCACGCAATTTCCCATGCTAATTCCTAATGCAATTCTAATTAGCCCCAACTCTTATGTATCGTTTGATTACTCAATACATCGACTTTTACTTCTCTCGCATGATTATTATATCATCTTAATAAAGATAATCCCAATTGCGTATACTAATATAAATGTTATGTTGGAGTTAAATAATAGAGTGAAGCGATATATTAACTCCTTACTTAACCTCCACTGTGAAGATATTCATTTACACACATTTACAGATTTACTCACCTACATGACGTTTAAGTTTTTGGATACTTATTAAATAAAAGCAGAATCAGGAATACAAACGTTGTTGTGAATTATGATATGGCAATTTTCAATGGTGTCTCAGGATCATCTACCAAGTGTAAAGGGTTAAAACCATTGTCATTATGATATTAATTTTAGAATATTAAGATAGCATTATTATATGGTATTTTAGGACTTTCGTCAGAAATATTTCCTGTTATTCAATGATAAAACTCTGTTATAACAATTTGTTTTCTGTCTAAAAATTGTTTGACTTCGTTGAAACATCGACAGAAATGTTGAAGAAACTCCGGTGGTAAAAGATTCAATATTTAATAAATAAAAAACTTGGAAAGTTTGTCTATCTGCAGTTTGACTGTAACATTATGTATTTTCAGACACTAAAAATTGAATATAAAAGTTGTTAGAAGGATTCTATCTTCGTCTAAAAATTTTTGGAAACAAATGTGTCTAAAAAAGTTCTGTGAGTAAAAATTCAAAAGGTAACCTTTTGCACACAAATGGCAACCCTGAGGCACCGCTAAAAATTGCTATATCGTTCTTTAAAGTAAGCTTTGCATTATTCAATTAATTTATATTAATTGTAGGAGCAAGTAAGCTCAATGTAATATGAAATCGAAAAAATTTAATAGAATTTGTAGTTAAAATGCTAAAAACCGAATTCAAGAATCACGACAAACTTTTATCTAAAAATTTGTCGAGCTTGGTAAAATGCTGAAAAAAGTGGATGCAAAAATCCTATGGTAAAATTATGAATAGTTTCGGAGTAAAGGAAGTCTTGACGTCGAGTTTTACGCCTTATTTCCGTCAGCAGCATCCCCTGTTCCGCACCGTTAAAAATCGAGAATAATAATCGCAGCAAAGTTTCCCCAATGTGCCAAGATAATGCGTCTGAACGTATAACGAACAAAGTTACAGTGCTTATAAGCTAATCTAACACCTTGTAATTGCCGGTCGAATTAAGTGTAGCAATAAACACAGTGTTCGAGTCGTGGCAGAGGGAGGAAACGCTCCGAACGATAACAATCTGTGGAACACGGTTGAATTTTTGTTGCTTTATGGTCGGCGCCGATGCGTGCCTAGTATCATAACAAGTTCTCGCATAATTATAAGTGTCAGACGTGCCGGTGCTCTGGCGTTCCCAAGTTCGCAGCACGAGGTAGCAAACTTTCGAGACGCGTTCGCCCATCAGACTGACCCCCGCGAGTTCCTGAAACAATTACAATCCATGTTCGTGCATCATTCTTTCCCCTCTCGTGTGCGCTCGGAACGGTATCGTATAACGCGGTGCCTAAGTGCAACGCTGACATCGCTTACAAGCGTAACGGAGCTTTTTGCGGGTTGTCTTTGCGCACGCAACGGCGAACACGCGATTCCGACGCCAGAATCTATGAGCGCCGCGCGACTTCGCAATTCCGAACCGGGCAAAAACTCACCCCTTACGCTTCTCCGGACCCCACCGTTCGGACACCCACGCGTAAATTACAGGACGTTTCCCGTGCTCACGAACACCTTCGGCAATTAACGGTTGCTGGGGCTCAACGGACGATCATCGATTTCACGCATTCTTCGGAGGAACTTGACGTCGTTTAAGACGTCACCACCAAGACACGTGCACCACGTGTTAATTATTTGACAGATGTGCTAAGTATCGTAATCGATTTTCACCCCTTGGCATACAAAGACTTCTGGGATCGGCATTGTGTTCCCTGCCTTCAGTGTCTAGAGACTAAATCTTCAGTGTCCCGTCGAACATGAACTCTTTGTGGCTAGGTGAGTTAAAAACTGTCCCACCTTTTGCTATGTTTTTTATGCATGGTAGGATATATTTTAACCCATCTTGAAAAGTTGAAGTTACTCATAGTCATATAGTTTAATATTTTATTTAAAGTTTTTCATTCAGTTGGCAATGCTGTGCAAATCAAAATGCATCAGTAAATCGCATGCGCTGCTGTGATTATGCTTGACGCATGCAGTGAATTATTGTCGTTCGTAACGGTATGTGTTGTTTCTTTTCTTAAGATTTATTATCAGTGAATATATTGTTTTATAATTTAAAAAAGATATTACTTCACGTTTTATATTAATTTTGAAGTAATATTTTATGTTAGACAACTGAAACGAACATTTTCTTCCATCTTTTGTATTAAAAACTATTGCGTGCAACTTGAGGTGTAAATTTCTTTAAAGTCGTGTGCCTCAAAACACTCAATTTAAACATCTACTTAATTTCTACGTATGTATTATATATGTGTGGTGCATGTGATATTGATTCGCATGTATCAGGTGTTGAGAGCATGTTGAGATATTGATTGTCTACCAGATGTTTTAGTCGTCAGTTGTAAAATCAAGTAATTTATTGAAAAACAGGGACGAACATTTCGTGCAACGAGAAAGGAAACATTAGTTCAAATATTATTCATGAGTATATTTTTATTACTTTTAAATCCGCATTTCTATTTTCTTTTAATAAAGTATATCTCACATTATTGTTAACTTTATTTCGCATCAAATAAATACAATAGAACTCCATCTATTGGAAAAAATTTGTTTCACAAACGTAGAAGAGTAATCGAACAATTTTGTATATTACAATATTCACGACGACTTTTGAACGCTTTTGACACGTTTCTGTTTTAAGTAAATTTATATTTTCTAATAAAGCTAATTTCTATTTTATATGTGAATCATAGTTCCTTCATTAACTTTACGCAAATATGAAATCGAGAAAGTAAACAGCCCATAAACATGTTCAGTCCACAAAATCCAATCATTCTGCCACCAACAATTAATCCAATAGTTAGTTTATGTAGATATTTCAGTTAAAAAACGTCGCATTTAAATAACAAGAGTATGATCAACTGCCAGAATGACCGGCGGATGAATTTTTTAAACTTCCGCAGCCTGTGAGTGACGTAAAAATGTGCTTGAAAACGTAGCATGGCGAACGACAGGCCAGAGGTGACAGCGAACGACCAGGATACTAGTCCACAAAGGACTATAAAGCGTCTATTCTTCGGGTTGATTTAAGCGAGCAACGATTAAAACTTTCGTTTCTGTCGTGACCCGATACACCGAAGAAAATTGATTCTCTGAGCGAAAGTACCGGCGAATCGCCATGGGAAAAGTGCTTGGGACGCGTGTAATCGGCGAACAGGCGACGCCGTATCGACGTCGGCGAATTTGCATACAGAGCGAAATCGTTGTTTGTCAAAATCCCTCGTTTACATTCTACCGTGGCGCGAAAAACGCGCAAACACTTGACGGGCTGTGTTGTTCGGCGCGGGGCCGGGGGCGGAGGCGTCGCACACGCGTATGGAAATTTAATTATCTATCTGGTTTAACGTGATAATTCAGTTCGTCGAGATTAATAGAATACAACGAAATATAAGCGGGCCGCTTTTAATATTGACACACACTAAACCCCTTTAAAACCAGCCACCGTTCGATTATTTAATTAAAATACTCGTGACCGTCGCGTCGCGTCGCCTCGTTCGCTTTTCACGATTCGCCGTCTGCTCGCGCGGAAGAGTGTAAAACACGGTGTTCGGATGCTGTCCGATCAAAGGAATGGAAGGGAAAGAGACAGAGCAGAAGAGAGAAAGAGAAGGTGACGCGACAGATCGTTTCGCAGAGAGAGAGAGAGAGAGAGAGAGAGAGAGAGAGAGAGAGAGAGTTTGCAAACGAATGGTCCTAATTATGCATCGACGGGGCCCCGGCCTCGAAAACCGGGCGACTCGATTTTCTGGACCTGGTCGCGTCGCGCGAAGTAGCACGCCTTATGTCATAACAGCGCGCGGACCGACCGGTTGATCCACTCGGTGATAAATGCGAGCGTCACGCAGCCGGTGCAATAAATCATGCGACGCTGTCCCTTTCGACGGAGAAGATTTTTGCCGCGGTCTCCGCGTGACAACGCTCCTCTCTGGATGAAATAATAAATCGACGCGACGAATTGGCTACTACAGAATCGGCTTCCCGATGACTCGCGTGCTGCCGGAATCGCGGAACGAAATTGATTCTAACGACCTCGTCTCGTGCGTAGGTGGCAGCCACCGTTGCCCGTCCACGATATTTTATGGTCAGGTGGAGAACACTTTTACGTATATATCGAGCATAGACGCTGACAGCTTGGGTGCTGCTTCTACGGAAAATATGTTTGTTGTTGTCGCATTATTCATAAATATACTGCCGATTTTACACAGCCATAGCAGAAAAGAATATGTAAGGCACAAAATAGTTAAAATCTTAGAAGCCTTTAAAAATTGGGTTTCAATAATGACGTATTCAAATTATTGAGAGAAGAAATGTATTTAGTTAAATACCTTGTTTCACGTAATCGAGGCACAATTTTTATTGTGCATAATGGTCATTTTAATCCATTTAAGAACATTTTTAAAAACTACTTTTCTAAGTACGTTTATATAAACGTGAATAATATTTATCACTGTGTTTAATAATCATAATTTCGTACATTCTTTAACTAATTAACTTTACGAGTTCAATCATAAGGATTTATAATAGATTTTCGCATGTATTTTCTATACGAAGATGCAAAGAAATTGATGTTTGCAGATATTTACAGTAAGATAACCTTTCAACTCATTGGTCAGTACCTAACCGTTTTCAATAGTTTGCGAACTTCAATATTTTCTTTTGGGATTAATTTAAAAAATACTTTAAACATTCTTCTTGATAGAATGACGTCATTGTGAATTCTATTCGTATAGAATTCTCTTTATTACTTCCCTTTGTTACAGTCCTTGATAATCTTATTAACTTTCTATGGGCCGAATTTTTTTCTTAAACATCTATCTGCAGACAGCTTCAATATTATCGTCAATATTGTTATTGGTTATCTTAGACACATTATATAATTAAGACGTATACGTCATCTTGTGAAAAAATTAAAATTATTTGGTAAAATGTCGATATTTTATATTAGCATGTGACCTGAAAGTTGTCCG